>JAJJWW010004809.1:203139-777008 GCA_023531295.1 Papaver armeniacum
AAGACGTTTTTTTTTTTTTTTTTTTTTTACGGGAAGGAGTTTTACGAGTATTGGATTGAAGCCTAGCGACAAGCTGGGCTCCAATTCCTTTTTGGATAACAACACCTATCCTATGAAAAAGAAAATCTCCAACAACAACATTTTCATCATGACTAGCCATATAATTTCGCAACCTCTTCAAGAAATCCACAGTATCACTCCCTAGCCCACCTATCCGGTTTCTCTATTAATTAATTAATTTATTTTTTTTGTTTGTGTGTGTGTGTTTGTGTGTTCGAGGCTGGCGGATATGGATACCAAGTTGAGACAAGGTATGGAAGGGTTCTCAATCGATAGAGATTAACCCTATTTATATATGAGAAATAGGGTTACATACTTGGATTTATAAGTTGAGTATAAGATACATAGAACCATTTTTTGGGGACCATGGTTTTTTTGAGGGGACCATGGTCTTATTAGGCCACCTTCCCTCTAGTTATAAGGGGTGTCTTAATGCGTTGAAATTACTAACCTACCCTTAACCTAATTTAATTTAAAACCAACCTAATAACCACCTCTCTCTCACTCTATATATAACCACCACCTCCTCCCACCACCACCGCCCATCACCGTCGATTACTACCACCACCACCTCCGACCATCACCACCGCCCACCGTCGATTACCACCACCACCTCCTCCCACCACCACCGCCGATTACCACCACCACCACCTCTGATTATCACCATCACCAACCACCGATTACCACCACCACCAACAACCACCACCACCTCTATATATATATATAGCTTAATTTCAATCTTTAGCAAAGATATTCTTACAAACCCATTACTTGTCGTTTGTTTTTGGTTGAAAAAATGAGAAGTAATCATCAAAATGAGTTGAAAATGGAAGTTGTGGAGAGGTTTAATGGAGGTTATAGTGTTGAGTTCGGTTACTTGTTCATCTCACAAGGCAACCGAACTACACATTCAGATGAGTTCGGTTACTTGTTCATCCTCACAAAGCAACCGAACTACACCTTCAGATGAGTTCTGTTCTATATGCTTTATAACTATGTTACCGAAGTGACGAGTTCGGTTGTTTCACATAAATGTATAAAACTGCCATGTAACCGAACTCTAGGGTTAAAAACATAAGAAAAAAAGTTGCCATGTAACCGAACCTTATATTGTTTTTCCCATTATTTTTATTTCTCTTATAACCGAACTCTATCAACTTTGTTAGGTTATTTGCAAAAAAATCTTAAAACTCCCATGTAACCGAACTCTACGGTTAAAAACATAAGAAATTTTTGTTTGTTAAGTTGGTTGGTTGTGAAATTGATCTCAAGTTTGCGAAACAACCGAACTTATTAAACTTAGTTCGGTTGGATCGCAAAAGCATGCGGTTGCGAACCAACCAACCTTATACACTTGGTTAAAATTTATTTGTACATAAACTTCGGTTAGTTGCGAACCAACCGAACATAACGTCGCATGTCGAGCTTCCATTAATATGGAGTTCGGTAACTGCGTGTTTGGATCAAGCAACTAGAACTACACCTTCAAACTAGTTGGTTACTTGTTTATCTCCCAAGGCAACCGAACTACACATTCGGATGAGTTCGGTTACTTGTTCATCCTCACAAAGCAACCGAACTACACCTTCGGATGAGTTCGGTTACTTGTTCTTCATATAAAATAACCGAACTTTTCAAAATCCAGTTCAAAATTTTACATTTTTTGGGGAAGTTTTTACCAATTCAACATACATTATCTAAGTTTGGAGCATACTTGTTCACCCAAATACTCTTCCTCCGGTTGTGGTTGATAAAATCCATCATTTGAATACTCAAAGGGGGTGAATTGGAAAAAAAAAAAAATTATTTTTCATGTTTTTCTCCTTCATCTTCTCTAACTCTACTCTCACAATAATTCTACTCAACTAATAATAAACCCATCTTTTAATTTAATCTCACTAATTGTTTTTAACTAAATCATTTCACTAATCATAACCTAAAATTAATTAAGAGGGTAGATTAGGTATTAAATAAATAACTAGATATGGGGTAACCTAGAATTACTTCTAATGTCTTTACCCAAAATAAAACCATGGTCCCCTCAAAAAAAAAAGCTGGTCCCCAAAAAACGGTTCTAAGATATATAAATAGAGAAACAGGATACAATCTCATATGGAAACTCTAAACCTTAGGTGACACGGGCTGTATAGGAGGTGTAGTTGCACATGCTATAACAGTTTCATCTATTCTGGCTAATAAATAACAACGACACCAACCCATCATAATAGTATATTACTGCTTCTTCTTCTTTGCTTTCTTCATCTACTGATAATCCTTTGACTTTTTATACCATTCTAAGTTATCTTCCAACGTTAAACTACGGCAAAGCACGTAACGGTACACTGGCCTTGTTATTTTAATTTTGGATTTGGTTGTAACTTATAATCATTCCACGGACAAGTATAAAGTTGTTATTAGAATCCACAGTGACTGTGACAATAATCCTAAAGCTCAAGTATACATATACACTTAGGGGACAATGGTCATGGGTGGAGAGATATAAGTACAACTTATCACCGATTAGATTATTACCTCTGAAACAATCTGGTTTGGGTTTTTGTATCTCATACAACTGTACTGAGATTCTCTTCATTGATATGTATTTATACAATTACAAGGTAGTCAAGATATGTTGACATTACGTAAAACAAGACAAAGGAATAGGTTATGCTAATAATGGAATGACTATAACTAAAGGCTACGAGAATAAGGAAAGAATAGGAAATTACGGTCAGTACAATGGTTGAATATGTCGACTGACTACGGTATGTACAATGGTTGGATATGTAAAATGACTACACAAGGATATGTACGTGTGAAGTTTAATACCCCCTCAAGCCGGAGCGGTAGAACCCGAACGAACGCCCAACTTGCCAACTAGTCGACCAAATTGAGGAGCTCCCGAGGCTTAGTGAAAACGTCAGCTAATTGATCAGAAGAAGGTAAATGCTTTGGAAGAATTAAGCCACTGTTTATGGGTGAAAACTACTCCTGCCGAATTTGGTAATTTGGAGTGTGTGGATGAGGAATGAATCTAAACCCTAAACAAATGCACTGCGTGGTGAGTGCTTGTAGATTCGGAAATCAATCTGTGCAAGTCCGGCCTAAACCAAGAAATGGTCGTTCCAGACTTGTTTCGGTCACAAAGTGAAGGAGATGGGGTTGATCTTAGGGAGGGAAGTGAAGAAAGGTGTTGAGATTGTGAAGGTGTTGGCTTGCTTATGACTTGTAACAGAAAGGTGAGAAGGCTTACGATTGATGCAAGTAGGCTCTGGGTGTTTGAATACGTTTTGTATTAACACTTGGTTTCTGTCTCGTCTGGACTTGTGTTGTTGTTAAAAAAAAAATAGGGAGGAGAACCTATTTATACAAGTCATTTGAGCCTTATTCACGTCTCTCGTGGGAAGTGGAGGAAGTGGAGTCATGGAGTATTGGAGTTGTGTGTTGGTGCTACACGACCAGTCTTGCGCACTTCTCCTGTCATCTCTAACCGTCCATGACTTCCTAACACGTTCTTGTGATGGCGCGTTGCACGCTGTAAACCGCCAGACCAATACCCAAATATGTATCCCCCAGTTTTGCGACATGATTGATGTCCTGGAATGTGGATCGTGGAACCCACAAAAGTAGCATGTAATGCTAAATTGAATAATCGTGTTATTCGGGAAGTTGATACTTGTGAAGTATCGTATGTATTTTATGCGTGTACCGCATCACGGTGTGGTAAAGTGACGGGTGGTGATCACCATGACGCTTCTTGACCAATTAACTCCGACCGAGGTTGCATAACCAAGCTTCTAAGTAAAGTTGGACGGACGAGATGATCTTTGAGACACTCATCTGCGACCGTTGATGGAATTAGGGTTTTGAAGAGGTGCGCAGCATCACTCTTGACTTGGTCGAAACCAAGCAAGGAAGTGTCTTGGAAAGGACCGACCAGGACATGCGTGTAGACAAAGATGCCGGTGTACACGTCCGTACCTTCTTGTCCCATGAAGGCGCGATCTAAGCCACTCAATTTGACCGGCAAAGAGGAGTGGTTGAGATCGATTTTGCAACAGAAATCTGGTGCCGCAAAGCAGCGTCACGCCAATTCGGGCGCGCGTTCCAAGATGACCTATCTTGGTCGGTCTTGGCCGATCGGTCTGGCATGTAGGTGGTAGGCTGGTGTTCACGCCTATACCCGACTGTCCCATGAAAATGTGATCTAAGCCACTCAAATCGTCCGGTGAAGTTGAGTGGTCGAGATCAGTTTGCAATTTGGGAAGTGTAACCACGCTAGTTTGGGAGGACGATTTGGGATAACTAGGCATGGTATGCCTTGGACGACCAGGTGAGGGGATAGACGGGCCCACGGTGGTCATCTTGGTATGACCAGGACTGCTTAATCTAACTGGGACCCTCCATTCGTGCTGGGAGAAGATGGACGCTCGTGATGCTCAAAACCCTAATTTTGGGTTTCACGCCGCAAGCGCCATGCTCTGTTCGGGCGCACGGGTGGGATGACCAACCATGGTTGGTCCCGACCGATTGGTCAGGTATGTGGCGGGCCCACCCGGTGATTGTGTTGACATGCTCGGGGCCCTTTGAATCTACATCTACACCCTCCATCTATACCTACGAAGATGGATGGTTGAGACTGTTTTGTGACACATGTAATGTGCCGCAAACCCTAATTTAGGGTTTCCGTCCATATTGCTCTGGTTTGGACGTTTTGGGCAAGCTAGGCCGGGAGGACGACCATGCGGGCCCCGCGTTGGAGGACTTGAAGTAACTCTCGTACCTGTTTATTGGCGAAGGGGGTGCCGTTATCAGTGATAATATGCTTAGGTATACCGAAACGACAAATGATGTGTTCTTTAATGAAAGCCGCAATTGTTGCTCCTGTAGTTCCTCGCAGTGGGATGGATTCTACCCATTTGGTGAAGTATTAAAGTCGCGGTTATGATGTACTCGTGATGCTTCAATGAGGGCGGGTTGATTTTTCCCGATGATGTCCGGGGTCCCACCGTAGAATGGCCACGGACAGCTTATCGAGTGCAAAGGGGTGGAAGGTGCGTGAACAAGGTCTCCATGAATTTGGCAATTGTGACAGCTTTGAACAAAAGCGGCCGCGTCATCTTCCATGGTCGGCCAATAATATTTTTCGTGTATCTGGAGAAACAGTTTCCTCTTCCCTTGATGTTCCTCTTCGTGTGTTTCCTTCAAAATGATCGGAATTTCTAACCCAGCCAGGCATCTTAATAGATTACCTCCGAAACTATTGCGGTATAGGATCCCTTCGTGGAATACGAACCGCTTGGCCTTTTGCTTTATCTTGATGGCATCCTTTTGATCGGTGGAATTTGTTCCATCACGAAGATAGTTGATGTATGGCTCTCTCCAGTCCCCAGTATGGTTCACACTAAAAATTTCTGATTGGTGTGGCGGTGCTTGGAAATTTGAGCAGGACTTCTGAAGTAGTCTGGATTGAGTATCCATCTCCGGCCAGTAATAGCCTAGACGTTGGATTCCTCGGTAAAGCGTTACCACCAGTGATTGTCCACAAATTTCATTTTGAACACGTTTTAGTTGTAGTTGTGATTCGTCATCTCCAAGGCATCTTGACAGAGAACCATCCGGGTTTCGAAATACAGCATACCATGAAGCATGAAGAAGTTCCGCATGGTTTTGAGACTGACCTTTCCTTGGGAGAGTGAGTTGTTGAGCTCTTGAATGATCGGAGTTCGCCAATCATCAGTCCTGGTGTCTTTGTATTGTGACAGCCATGTCGATTCTATGGTTCTCCTCTTTACTATCAAGGTTTCTTCCGCGCCTTCGAATTTCAGTTTGGAAGCCAATGTTTCCAGACAATCAGCATGTTTATTGTTGCTGCGACCAACATGGATTATGGTTGCGTCGGCAAAATAGTTTAGTAACTTTTGCGCTTCTGATCGGTATGGAGCTAGTGTCACTTCCTTCAATGAGTACACTCCATTCATCTGATTTACCAGTAGTTTGGAGTCACCTCTTATCTCCAGACGCGTGACTCCTTCTTGTTTAGCTATTGAAAGCCCTATGCGGAAAGCTTCATATTCTGCTGAGTTGTTGGTGCATTCGAAGTCTAACTTGAAGAAATGTGACAATACTTCCCTGGTTGGAGAGACTAATACCACGCCCGCTCCTCCAGTATAATTGCTAGGGTTAGCAGAGACATCAAAATACAGGAGCCACATTTCTTCCTCCAAAACAGAGACGTCTGGAAATTCTCCAGGGAGGTCTTCGTAGTAGTCTGTAGTGCCTTCTCCAGGGAAATGCTGCGGTAAGTCCGCAACTGCTTGACCCTTGATAGCTCTAGGTGACGCATACGTTATGTCCAGCTCTGACATTTGGAGAAGCCATCTTCCTGTCCTTCCAGTCAGGACCGGCTTTGAAAGTAAAAACTTTGCGGGATCGGATTTAGACACGAGTATCACCCGATTAGACAATAGGTAATTCCTAAACTTCTGAATGGAATGGATCAAGGCTAAACATGCCTTTTCCGTCGTGGGGTATCCGAGTTCGTCCCTCAATATTCTAAATCGAAACAAGTATATGGGACGTTCGATTCCCTAAATCGTCTTCCCGAGCGAGTAGAGCCCCCACTGCAGAGTGTCATTTGAAGGCGGTGTAGAGACACAATGGTTTCCCTTTCACGGGAGACTTCATGATGGCTGGAAATGATAGTATTCGTTTAATCTTTCGAAAAGCTTCCTGCTGGGTTGCGGTCCAAACGAAGCTGGCTCCTTTCTTCAATAAGGGGATGAATGAGGCGGTAAGTTGGGCTAAACCAGGTATAAAACGTCGAATGTAGTTCACCTTGCCCATGAAACTCTGGATCTCCTTTACAGTTCGGGGAGGCGGCATTGTGAGGATAGCCTGAGTCTTGGACGGGTCTACCTTTATTCCTTCTGCAGTCACTTGGAATCCCAGAAATTTACCTGAGGATACACCGAAAGCGCATTTCAAAGGATTCATCTTTAACTTGTATTCCCGACACCTCTCAAACACTTGTCGTAAGATGTTGGTGTGATCTGCTCGATCCTTTGACTTGACCACGATATCATCCACACAGTCTTCTACTTGTTTATGCATCATGTCATGTAAGATTGCCGTCATAGAACGTTGATACGTTGTGCCGGCGTTCTTTAAACCGAATGGCATAACAGTATACTAAAATTTCCAAGAGGGGTTCGGAAGGCTGTCTTACTCGCATCGTGCTCATACATCCTTATATGATTGTAGCCGCTGTAACCATCTATGAAGGAGAACATGCCGTGTCCGCTTGTGGCATCTACTAACATGTCGATGTTAGGCAGAGGAAAGTCGTCCTTGGGGCAACACTTGTTCAAGTCTCTGAAATCCACGCAACACCGACCGTCCGTTTTTTCTTCTTTACCGGGACCATATTAGCTAACCAGGTCGGATCTTTGAATAGGTTCGATGAAGCCGGCTAGTAGCTTCAAATTGCGTTCTTGATTTGTTCTTCTACTTCATGTCTGAATTGCCTCGGAGATTTCTTGATTGGCTTGGATCCAGGTATGACATGTAGGTGATGGATGACCAATTTTTTATCTAGACCAGGAATTTCCTCGTATGTCCAGGCAAACACATCTTGGTACTCTTTGAGTAATTGAACAAGACTTGCACGTTCGTTCGTGGACAGAGTCGAACTGATAGAGACAGGTTTGGGAGATTCTTCATTCCCGATGTTAACGGTCTCGAGCTCGTCAATGGTGGAATTGGTTCCATCTTGTAGCTGTTGCGAGGCATCCAATACCTCATCTTGTATTTCGTCATTCTTGCAGCATTCAATTTGGCGGAGAGACTGGGTTCCATTCTCTCCTGCTAATTGCTAACATCGGCGCCGGTATATTGTCCTCCCCTTCTGATCATGTTTCGCTTCGAAAGTGTGTTCCCTTTTGGTGTGAGCATGAGTTGAAGTTTCACCGGATAGAGATGGACGCCTCGTCAGAAAATGTGTGTCGTGGTGTTTAGCCTCCAGTGATGCAAGTCGGTCTTCTTTCTGGATTGAAGCCCACGTGGGTAGTGGGGTGCACAGGACTTCGTCTGTCCTTCCCTGCGGAGTTTCTTTCGGTTCAAACAGTTCCACTTCCTCATTCAACATGGTCTTCAGGCACTGGTGATACGTTGAAGGGATGACCTTATTGTCATGAAGCCATGGTCTCCCTAGTATCATATGATAGTCTGGCTCCTTTTCTATGACTTCAAATTTCACTTTTGACTGAACAGGTCCTACTGATAAATTCAGATTGACATACCCGTATGTGCTGGTCTGATTTCCTTCGAAGTCTGTCATTGTGGTGGGTTGTCATACAATCTTGCATGGGATAACCTTGGCTGCCCTGAGAGTCTTGAGCGTAATCACATTCGAAGATGCTCCCGTGTCGATGAGGGCCCTTCTGAACTCTGAACCCTTGATGTGTGCGGTAACATGTAGGGCCCGGGTGTGACCTTCCTCTTCCATCATGTCGTCTTCTGTAAATGTAACAGATGTTTCCGATGCAGTTAGGACTTCTGGACGAGAAGGAGTCAGGTGTACATCTAGAGCTCTTTTATTAATTGCAGCAAATGTCTCTGCCCGTTGATTTTTCGAGAGGTGCAAGAGTTCACACAAGCTTTCCACTAGAGATGCCGCTTCTCGATCCTTTGGTCTCCGGTTCGTAGTAAAACCGTTGATCCGAGGGGAATTAGTCCCAGTGTAAAAGTCTCCTAACGCTCATCTCGATGTCATCTTGATGAGGAGATCAAGTATCTTAGTTACGCTTCTTTGATTAGCTCCATGTTCTTCGTGTGAATCTCCTGTACCTGTGCTAGCTCGCTTAATGTTGGAAATCTTCTGATCATGCCGTCAGATACACCGTTAGGAGGAGGGGTATCTCCTTTGGAGGAACCATCAGGATGTAAGACTGTCGAAGCGGTCCTAAGACCAACCATCCCGAAATTGATTGAATGGTATTGAAGAAATTGACTTTACAACCGAGAGATTAACCTCCCACTGTGGTCGCCAATTGTTTATGGGTGAAAACTACTCTTGCCGAATTTGGTAATTTGGAGTGTGTAGATGAGGAATGAATCTAAACCCTAAACAAATGCACTGCGCGGTGAGTGCTTGTAGATTCGGAAATCAATCTGTGCAAGTCCGGCCTAAACCAAGAAATGGCCGTTTCCGGACTTGTTTCTGGTCACAAAGTGAAGGAGATGGAGTTGATCTTAGGGAGGGAAGCGAAGAAAGGTGTTGAGATTGTGAAGGTGTTGGCTTACCTATGACTTGTACGTGAAAGGTGAGAAGGCTTACGATTGATGCAAGCGTGCTCGGGTGTTTGAATACGTTTTGTATTAACACTTGGTTTCGTCTCACCGGACTTGTGTTGTTGTTTAAAAAAATAGGGAGGAGAACCTATTTATACAAGTCATTTGAGCCTTATTCACGTCTCTCGTGGGAAGTGGAGGAAGTGGAGTGATGGAGTAGTGGAGTTGTGTGTTGGTGTTACACGACCAGTCTTGCCCACTTCTCTTGTCATCTCTAACCGTCCATGACTTCCTAACACGTTCTTGTGATGGTGCGTTGCACGCTGCACGCTGTAAACCGCCATACCAATACCCCAGTATGTATCCCCCAGTTTGTGACATGATTGATGCCTGGAATGTGTGGATCGTGGAACCCACAAAAGTAGCATGTAATGCTAAATTGAATAACTACGTTATTTAGAAAGTTGATACTTGTGAAGTATCGTATGTATTTTATGCAGGTACTGCGTCACGGTGTGGTAAAGTGAGGGGTGGTGATCACCATTACGCCTCACTGACCAATTAACTCCCGACCAGGGTTGCATCACCAAGCCGGTAAAGTTGGACGGACGAGATGATCTTTGAGACACTCATCTGCGACCGTTGATGGAATTAGGGTTTTGAAGAGGTGCGCAGGCATCACTCTTCAGCTTGGTCGAAACCAAGCATGGGAAGTGTTTTGGAAAGGACCGACCGGACATGCCGGTGTACACGTCCGTACCTCACTGTCCCATGAAGGCGCGATCTAAGCCACTCAATTTGAGCGGCAAAGAGGAGTGGTTGAGATCGATTTTGCAACAAAAATCTGGTGCCGCAAATCCGCGCATCATGCCACTTCGGGCGCGCGTTCCAAGATGACCTATCTTGGTCGGTATTGGCTGATCGGTCTGGCATGTAGGTGGTAGGCTGGTGTTCACGCCTATACCTGACTGTTCCATGAAAACGTGATCTAAGCCATTCAAATCGTCCGGTGAAGTTGAGTGGTCGAGATCAGTTTGCAATTTGGGAAGTGTAACCACGCTAGTTTGGGCGGACGATTTGGGATAACTAGGCATGGTATGCCTTGGCCGACCAGGTGAGGGGATAGACGGGCCCACGGTGGTCATGCTGGTATGACCAGGACCGCTTAATCTAACTGGGACCCTCCATTCGTGCCGGAGAAGATAGACGCTCGTGATGCTCAAAACCCTAATTTTGGCTTTCACGCTGCAAGGCGTCATGCTCTGTTCGGGCGCATGAATTGGGATGACCAACCATGGTTGGTCTGACCGAGGTGGTCGAGGTATGTAGGCGGGCCCACGGTGATTGTGTTGACATGCTCTGGGCCCTTTGAATCTACATTTACACCCTCCATCTATACCTACGAAGATGGATGGTTGAGACTGTTTTGTGACACATGTAATGTGCCGCAAACCCTAATTTAGGGTTTCCGTCCATATTACTCTGGTTGGTCCTGTCCGATTGGTCAGGTATGTAGGCGGGCCCACTGATGGTATTTTTCAATGATGTTGTAGTGGTAAGAAAGGTTTGTCGTTCACTCGGACTTGATAAAATTGAATTTTAGATTTAAATTATAAAACTAGCAAATTTATACAAAATAATAACAATTTTTCGAGAGGTACTAGGACTAGGATTCCACCAAATATTCAAATTCATGTAATTCACTTATTTATTCTAAACCATTATAGCTCATTCAATAATAATTTTGACTCTATTTCTTTGCCTAATGTAGATTCTTAAAATATTAATTGTAAATCTTAAGCATGGCATATCGAAAGAATAAATCCTAAGCATAAACCATCAAACGAAATGACAATTAATTAAGAAAAATCTTTTTCTAATTTTATTTAATGCAAATAGTCATATAAATAATTAAATGAATTTACCACATGACGAATTTTGGTTTCCTCCGTCGTCCCAGAGAAAGGTTTAGCTCCACATAGTGCTAAACACGCTCAACATATATTTTTATAGCTCAAATTGTGTTTACAAAGAAGAAAATGGAGGAAAATAATATGAACCAAAAGTTTACTACAACTCTCGATTCTCTCCCCAAAACTCTCGATCCCCTTCTCTGAGTCCCGTAACCTCTTTATATAGCCAACAGGGGATGAAAATATCTCGTCATAACTCCGAATATTCTTGGTTGAATGCAAGAATATTTTCTCTTTACTCTCAGAGGAATCACCGAGATTTCCTTCTATATCTTCTTCACGCGTTTGCAGTGCTTCAACTTTATCCAAACACGCACAAAATCTTCACAAAATCATCACAGAATCTTCAACTAACTCCGACTATTTTTCCTCCCCTGTTTTGGGAAATCTTCCCAAATCTTCATTTATTCTCGTGCATGAATCAATTACCTCCCCTGTTTTAGTGTAACAGGATAATTACAAACCAAATAAACGAGAATATCACAGAAAATCTCTCCCAAATCATTCCCAAAATACACCATTTAGAAAGGATATTTCAAATAAAACTTTCCCGCCAAAACAATTCTCATGGTGATGAAGATAGGCGTCCCCCTATCCAGGTGTGGGGTGCGAATAGCAACTGGGGTGCCCCTTAGTAATTGAGGTGCCCCTTAACCAACAATGAAGAGTACGAATAACACGTGTCCTCCGGGTGTCAAAATCAACTTTTCGAGCGAATTTTCCAAAATGTTTATTTCCCAAAGATGCCTACAAACACATAAAACACCAAAATTAATACAAAATCGAGTGCCAACAATATATAGTATTGAGATCAAATTAGACACAAAAATGTGTCTATCAAATACCCCCAAACTTATTATTTGCTAGTCCTCGAGCAAATTTATTCTAGAAAATAAAAATCATTTGAACCCCTAGGTGGCCCTAGTGGCGGAGTGTTGTCTCCGGAGGGTTTACCAGAGGTGTACCCACAAAACCTTTACTCCAGACCCTAGCTATCTACGCAGAACCTTGGAAGGCACTAAAGAATCTCCTTGGTTGGCATACAATCATTGACTATACGAGGAAATACCCTGATACAAAATTCCAATTGATGTACACGGGTTTGCACTCAAGCATACTAAAATTCATATAAAGTGACAGAGCTCTACTCAGATAGTTTCTAGACATCATAATGGAGTCAACCAATCACATGGATAGATTAAGAAGATGGATGTAGAAAAACGTGGATGATGTTGACTAAGGTGAACCTATCCTAATGGTGAGATCTTTTGATCGGACAAATATCAACACACTGGCAAATACAAGGGAACTAGTGGTCGATAATCCTAACTCTAGGTCAACTCAGCTGGCATATACAAGGGTACCAGTGGTCGACTTTATTGTATTTATTCCGGTTGGTCTAGTGGTCTGGTCTCATCATTTTTTTTTTTTTTTTTTTTTTTGTCTCAGTCACTCTATTTCACCCTAGCAATGGTAAAAAGAAAAAGAAAAAGAAGTGATCAGGATTCTTTAGATGTTTCCATCACGAGGATATGGCGAAACTACCATGTTTTCTTTTCTAACAACTGAGCTCTGTGCTTTTATGAATAGACTCTTTAGATGTTTCCATCTAATCAGATTGGTTCCTCAACTCCTACAACCAAAATGTTTCCATCCACTTAGATTGGTTAGTGCCGACCTTAATAAACACAAATTTCTAGGCTCTGGAGTTTATTTATTGCAACTAAAAGCTAACAAAAAGTTTCTTCCCCACCCCCAAACTTAAATCTAACATTGTCCTCAATGTTCTAAAGATTAAATAAAAAGCATGAACAAGGAGAAACTGTTACCACTTGATGGATGAAAAAAGAAATAAGGAAGGATATTACCGTAAGCATCAGCGTGGGTGCCTTCCAGAAAATGCTAAATTTAAAGTCCTTAGCTAGACATCAAATACCTCAAAAAGGATTGTCACCTTCCAAAGTCATATACCAATAGCCGAAATAGCTGCGGGTCCTCAGAACCAAATAGAGCAGACACAAATGAAAGATTACCATCTTGGATTAGAAAAATGAGCAGACGGAGCATAAATTGATCTAGGGCTTTTATCAAGGCAACTAGATTTATCTGGGGTGTCTCTTTGGGATCTATATGTGTGTCTAGTAAAACAGGTTCAGCCGAATGATATATTTTCAAGAACTGGGTTTGTTCATGGACGGTATCTGGAGGATCGGGTAGCAGAGTTTGAAGAAACTCAAGTAGTACCTTAGACGCACAAAGCTCGAGTCCCAATTTAGGGACTTCAATTGGGGATACAAGACGATCACTAGAGTCATCATTACCCCCAAACTTAGGGTGAACAATATCCTCGAGATGGACCAAAATCTATGGGATGGATTCTAGGGTCCATAAAGTCAGCACAATAACTAGCTTCTTTGGGAGACTGGTCATCTAAACGAACAACATCATCATATAAGGGATTATCAAAGAAAATCTCTAATATAGGCTCATCAACTAAGGTGTTCGTCATGGTTACCTCCTCCGAAGCACTGAAAGGTTCATCAAATAATGGATTATCAAACATAGTGCAGGCTAAAGGATCAGGAACTAGAGTGCTAATCATGTTCACCACTTCTAAATCATGTATCTCAGAAGACTTAATGACATTAAAGACATTTAGCTCAGTAGTCATATTACCAAAATATATGTTCATAAGTTCGGTTCTACAATTGATGACGGCATTAGATGTGGCTAAGAATGGGCGGCCTAAAATCACCGGTATTTGAGCACTTGGGTCTGAACAGGTTGGGTATCTAGAACAACAAAATCCACTGAATATATGAACCTATCAACCTCAATAAGAACATTTTCTATGACACCACGAGGGACTTTGACAGACCTATCAGCTAATTGAAGTGTCATTTTAGTCGGCTTCAACTTACCAAGACCTAGCTGGGTGTATACATGATACGGAAGTAAGTTAACACTAGCTCCTAAGTCAAGTAATGCCTTATCGATCATGTGATTACCGATTTCACAAGATATGGTGGGGCATCCAGGGTCTTTATACTTAGGGGGTGTTTGGTTCAGAAGAATTGAACTTACTTGTCCAGCTAAAAAGGCTTTCTTATGGACATTAAGCTTACGCTTTCGTGTACACAAAGATCTTTAAGGAACTTGGTATAAGCAGGCATTTGCCTAATTGCTTCTAATAGCGGAATGTTGATGTTCACCTGCTTAAATGTTTCCATTATCTCGTTGAAAATCGACTCCTTCTTTGTTGGGGCTAACAACTGTGGATATGGGGCTCTAGGAACAAAGCCGGGCTCAACAGGAATTTCTTGGGAGTCCTTAGAGGTTGTTTCAGTTTCCTCAGCTACGGGTTCCTCTTGGGAAGTAGAAGGTGGAACTAAAGTATGTCCACTAGGCATGGCTACCTTATTGTCTACCGTTTTACCACTCCTAAGGGTTGTTATTGAATTCACATGATGGGATGGTCTTTCACTTACCTGATGAACTCCTCTAGGATTGGGCTGAGTTTGACTAGGAAACTTACTTTTTTCCCTCAGAGACTCATTTATCTGACTAACCTGGGTTTTCAATTCGGAAATAGCCTGAGAGTTATCATAACCCATACTCTTACTTTCTTCTATCTCTTGCGCAACCATTTGGTTGATCCTTTCAGAGCTTTTAATAAACGAGGCGAGAGTCTCTTCTAAACTAGTGATCTTTTTATCCGAAGGGTTCTGAAACTGGGGTTGACCTAAAGAGTTCTTAGCATAACCAAAACCTGGGGAAGGCTGAGAATTACTAGACTGATCTTGATTCTTGCCCTTAGACCAAGAAAAATTAGGATGGTTTCTCCAACCGAATTGTAGGTCTCGAGTATGTGTCAAACCGGCGGTTCTCGTTTCTCAAACCTAGCATTGTTATAGACGCATGAGCTTGCTCTTCACTAACCCGACCTTCCCAAAATGAGTTATCGGGCTCTATTCCGCAACTAGAGACTTGAGAGGTTCTATTAGGTTCAACAAGGGACCTATTTTTAGACTGACCCATTTCCAAAGCTTCTAACCTTCTAGAAAAAGAAGCAAACTTAGCATCTGACGCAAAACTCGTATCTACCATATTGGTGCTACTTCTATTAACCAAGAGTCTTTTAGGGGGTTCAACACAAGACTCCCACTGTTGGGATTTCTCAGCAACAACTCCTAAGAAGGTAAAGGCATCCTCAACACTTTTAATGGTGAACTCACCAGCGCACATAGACTCGACCATGGCTTTGGTCGAATAGTCTAAACCATCATAAATAATTTCTCCGAGTTTCATCTTATCAAATCCATGGTGAGGACATTGGGATAGGAGATCATTGAATCTCTCTAAAAACCTATAGAGAGACTCTCCCTCTTGTTGCACACTGGAACTAATTTCTTGTCTAACAGTTGTAGTTTTATGCTTAGGGTAGAATTTCATATAGAAAGCAACAATAAGTTCTTGCCATGTTTCAATGGATTCAGATGGTAGGTTGTTTAGCCAGGTCTTGGCTTTATCTTTCAAGGAAAAGGGGAATATCTTAAGTTTCAAGACTTCATCAGTAAGGTCTTTTATTCTAACTGTCCCACAAATTTCCTCAAAGTCCCTAATATGAAAATAAGGGTTTTCATCATCTTTTCCTAAGAATATAGGGATCATCTGAAGAAGACTAGGTTTTATCTCGAAATTAGCCGTATTGGCTGGAAATTTAATGCACGAAGCTCGTTTGGTCCTAGTTGGGAACATGTAATCT
The DNA here is from genome assembly GCA_023531295.1 of Papaver armeniacum. NCBI lineage: Eukaryota > Viridiplantae > Streptophyta > Magnoliopsida > Ranunculales > Papaveraceae > Papaver > Papaver armeniacum. The sequence continues at coordinate 219,229 of JAJJWW010004809.1, forward strand.
TTCAAAGTTGTCATCGCTGGCGAAGTACTAGGGGTACTTTCCTCACGAAGAGACAGATTCTCAAAACTGAAGTTTCCAAAAACGGGGCTCTCAAAAGAAGAGTCTTCGGGCTCCCCTCCTTCACAAGAAGAACTACTAGGTTTGTCACTAATCAAACGACCTAGAGTGTTTCTTTTCCAAGCCCGTTCTCTAATGACCTTGGGCATACACTAGAAAAAGAAAATAAAAAGAAAAAGAAAAATCCTAAAAGGAAGGGAAGTTCTATGCAAACACAAACAAGGCTGACTCCACCACAGCAAACCTAATGATATCTAGCAAACAAAAAGCATGATGGCTCCACTTAGATTGTTTTCTAGACTAGCTTCTAATCGTTCGAAAGCGAAATCGTTACAATTTAAGCAAACCCCTCTGGATCAATCTGAGTCAAAGTGAGTTGAATCAAGGCGAGGGAAGCTCCGTGGAGCTTTGATACCCAAGGCCCCACCGCTATTACAAGGCGGCGCAGTCACGCATTCAACTTCACAGAAACCATCATGACTTCAAAGTATGCTTAAAAGAGTAACCAATATATTTCGAGCGACTTTCCTACTAAGCTCGTTACCCTATCGGTCTCGGTCTATTCAAATTTTAAGGCTTAGGTTCGCGTTAAGTATTGTTCTCCTAAGGCGGGCAAGAAGAGAACGGTGATGAAATCCTAACCCTTATCTTGTATGGCCAGTCCTTGCCCTTTACTAGGAAATTAAAACAGTCGTTTTCAAGTCCTCGGCATATATGCAAACGAAGGAATACAATAACTCGCTGACAGGGGATTCGCGAGTGTTTCGACAAACTTACCTCCCGTGCCAACGGGGGATGAACCGTTATAGTCGACTCGGGCCACGACTCCTATGTCATGTACGAACCCGAGGGGCCGAGGTGATATCGTAATCACCGTCCTTCTCTGCAAGCAGTTTAATATTTAATACCACCCTTCCGTAGGGTTTAAAAACAAAAATAAAAGAATGTCCAAATGTCCAAGTCCAAAGTCCAAAAAGTAAAAGAAAGGAAAGTCTAAAAAAATAAAAATATCCAAAAAAATAAAAATGCCTCTCTTTTTTTTTCTCTCTTTTTTATCAAATAAATAAAAAAATCTTCTTCTTTTGCTCCTTTCGCCTTGCCTTTTACTCCCAGTCTTTAAGTATTCACCAAAACCTTTGGCAGAATTTTCTTTCGCTCCAAATTCCAAATTCTGTAAGGAAAAGACAAAAACCCAAAAACGTAAAGAAGAACAAAAACAAATAAAAACCTAAAAAAGAAAAAAGAAAAATAAATCTAAAAACTCTAGCCTAAAGACAAGTCCCCGGCAGCGGCGCCAAAAATTGATGGTATTTTTCAATGATGTTGTAATGGTAAGAAAGGTTTGTCGTTCACTCGGACTTGATGAAATTGAATTTTAGATTTAAATTATAAAACTAGCAAATTTATACAAAATAATAACAATTTTTCGAGAGGTACTAGGACTAGGATTCCACCAAATATTCAAATTCATGTAATTCACTTATTTATTCTAAACCATTATAACTCATTCAATAAGAATTTTGACTCTATTTCTTTGCCTAATGTAGATTCTTAAAATATTAATTGTAAATCTTAAGCATGGCATATCAAAAGAATAAATCCTAAGCATAAACCATCAAACGAAATGACAATTAATTAAGAAAAATCTTTTTCTAATTTTATTTTAATGCAAATAGTCATATAAATAATTAAATGAATTTACCACATGACGAATTTTGGTTTCCTCCGTCGTCCCAGAGAAAGTTTTAGCTCCACATAGTGCAAAACAAGCTCAACATATATTTTTATAGCTCAAAATGTGTTTACAAAGAAGAAAATGGAGGAAAATAATATGAACCAAAAGTTTACTACAACTCTCGATTCTCTCCCCAAAACTCTCGATCCCCTTCTCTGAGTCCCGTAACATCTTTATATAGCCAACATGGGATGAAAATATCTCGTCATAACTCCGAATATTCTTGGTTGAATGCAAGAATATTTTCTCTTTACTCTCAGAGGAATCACCGAGATTTCCTTCTATATCTTCTTCACGCGTTTGCAGTGCTTCAACTTTATCCAAACACGCAAAAAATCTTCACAAAATCATCTCAGAATCTTCAACTAACTCCGACTATTTTTCCTCCCCTGTTTTGGGAAATCTTCCCATATCTTCATTTATTCTCGTGCATGAATTAATTACCTCCCCTGTTTTAGTGTAACGGGATAATTACAAACCAAATCAACGAGAATATCACAGAAAATCACTCCCAAATCATTCCCAAAATACACGCTGTAGCAGGATATTTCAAATAAAACTTTCCCTCCAAAACAATTCTCACGGTGATGAAGATAGGCGTCCCCCTATCCAGGTGTGGGGTGCGAATAGAAACTGGGGTGCCCCTTAGTAATTGAGGTCCCCTTAACCAACAGTAAGATTCCGAATAACACGTGTCCTCCGGGTGCCAAAATCAACTTTTCGAGCCAAATTTTCCAAAAATGTTTATTTCCCAAAGATGCCTACAAACACATAAAACACCAAAAGTAATACAAAATCTAGTGCCAACAATATATAGTATTGAGATCAAATTAGACACAAAAATGTGTCTATCACCCACGGTGATTGTGTTGACATGCTCTGGGCCCTTTGAATCTACATCTACACCCTCCATCTATACCTGCGAAGATGGATGGTTGAGACTGTTTTATGACACATGTAATGTGCCGCAAAACCTAATTTAGGGTTTCCGTCCATACTGCTCTGGTTTGGACGTTTTTGGCAAGCTAGGCCGGGAGGCCGACCATGCAGGCCCCGCGTTGGTTCGACAGTGAATATTTCATACCTGCTTGGGGGTTATGGAATTGATCTGAGCCATCCAATTATGCTGGTGAATTTGGATGATGAAGATCATATCCAGACTGATATGGACAGTCCGGATGCTCAATCGGGCTAGTATAACACACCGAGAGTCGCTCAATCGGGCTAGTATAACACACCGAGAGTTGCAGTCTGTACGGGTATTTCGTACATGGTTTCATTATAATGCTTGGAGATTCGTGTTTCTCTGCTAAGAGTAACACTCAGTCGTCATGCCGCACTGATAATGAGTACAGGAAATACAAGGCTTCTTACGCATTAATTAATAATGCTAGAAATTCACAGGGTATATGGGATTGTTGCTACATGATCCAACCTGGATGAATTTTGTGTATTTAATTCACAGAATGAGATTGTTGCCACATGCTCCATTCTAGGTGAATTAGTAAAGCGAAGGAGTATCCAACACTTATTAATGGCTTTATCTTTTACAAGATGTCAGCGCATAATTTTCTGGCTTTTACAATTTTAACCTTAAATGAAAATCCACCATCAACATCCACGTAACAACTTTTCGCGGACAAAGTAACAATCAATCTCAATGTGTTTTGTTCTTTAGTGAAATACTGGATTTTGTGCAATGTGAATTGCTGCCTAACTATCACATGAGACAGTGATAGGGAGAGGTCAAGAAAAATGCAAGTCCTTGAAGAGATAAACGAGCCATTGAAGTTCAATATGTTAGATTCGCCAAAGCGCGATATTGACCTCACCAAGAACGAGCCATAGTTGGTTGTTTCTTGGATTTCCATGAAATAGGACTGTCACCTAAGGTAACAAGGTATCCAGTGGTAGACTGACGAGTGAATGGACAACCTGCCCAATCAGAGTCTGTATAACCATGGAGAGATGAAGAACTAGAGGAAGACAAAAATATGCCATGACCTATAGTGCCTTTAAGATAGCGTAAGACATGCTGAGCAGCATCCATGTGAACAGATTTTGGATGTTGAAGAAATTGAATAAGATAATTGACTGAATATGTGATATCAGGACGAGTGACAATAAGATATAACAGTCGGCCAATTAAACGTCTAAATGAACTAGGATCAGTTAAGTCTACCCCATCGGTAGGAAGTAACTTGAGATGAGTATCCATAGGAAAAGTGGATACACGAGCCCTGTAAGGCGAGAATCTTTGAGAATGTCAAGGATGTATTTTCGTTGACATAGAAAAATACCCGTGGAAGACCTAGAAACTTCAATACCTAAGAAGTATTGTAGACGACCAAGGTCTTTAATCGAAAAATGAGATGCTAGACGCAACTTTAGAGAATCAATGAACTCATTATCGGTGCCAGTAATAATGATATCATCAACATAAACAAGGACAAAAATGGAAGTTGTGCCTTGATGATATGTGAAAAGAGAATTATCACATAAGGACTTGGTAAACCCTTCAGACAATAAAACTGAATATAGTTTGGCGAACCATTGACGAGAGGGTTTTTTAAGGCCATAAATAGATTTATTGAGTTTAAAAACTTTAGACGTACCATTGCGTGTCGTACCTAGAGGTAAACGCATATAAATTTCTTCATCAAGATCCCCTTGAAGAAATGCGTTGTTCACATCTAATTGATTGAGAGTCCATCCTTTGATAGCTGCAATAGATAACAAAACACGAACATTAACCAATTTAGCTACAGGAGCAAAAGTATCATAGTAATCAATACCTTCCTGTTGTGTATAACCCTTAGATACAAGACTATCCTGATAATGCTCAATAGTACCATCAGCATTAAACTTGATTTTGAAAACCCACTTACAACCGATAGCAGTTTTACCAGGTGGTAAATCAACAAGTATCCAAGTGTTATAAGCTTCCAAGGCCATAATTTCTTTGGCCATTGTAGCCCTCCATTTGGGACACTTATTGGCTTGAGAGAAAGATTTTGGTTCCTCAGTTAAAATAATCGAAGTTAAAAAAGCTTTATGGGATGGAGAGAATTTATCAAAAGACAAATACTTTGTCATTGGATAAATTGAATTAGAATTGGGATGACGAACAATGATAATCTTTTAAATAAGGAGGAGGATTACGAACTCTAGTGGGTGTAGTAGGTTTAGGTGCTGGAGAATCCATAGAAGAAGCTGCAGGTATATGCTGTTGCAGGACAGGAGATGGATAGCTGTAAGAAGAAGAAGTCGGAAGATGTTGTGGCAATGTAGAAGAGGAAGAGCTATGCGCTAGAGATGCCGTAGAATTCTGTGTCATAACAGGAGACGGAGAGCTTTGCGCTGGAGATGGCAGAGAATTTTGTGTCATGGCAGGAGTGGAAAAACTGTCAGAAGTCATAAAAGAGCGAACATGAGATGTATGTCTTGAATCAGCCAAAATATCAGTTGGCTGTGCAGCGGAAATAGTAGTAGGAATTCCAGGATGTGATTGTTCAGGATGATACATTGAACAAGGAACAGGTGAAGAAATATTAGGTAGCGGTACACAGGGTGTTGGTGTCCGAGAATCAATCAAAGAGTCATGATAAATATAGTCAGTCGAGTTATCTGACAATGGATGAGGCAGTGACGGAGAAGTTTTAAAATCTTGGAATGGAAAGATATTCTCATCAAAAACTACATCCCGAGAGACGTATGTTGTTTTGGATGTCAAATCATAAACTATGTAACCCTTTTTCCCAAAAGGATAACCAATTAATATTCCAGGTTTTGCTCTTTCATCAAATTTATGAGCAATTCGTGTGTTTCTAGCAAAGCAGAGACTATCAAAGACACGAAGAGTAGAATAATTAGGAGGTGTACGTAGTAAGATTTGATGCGGAGATTTATGAGACAAAACTGGTGTCGGAAGTTTGTTGATAAGATAAGTAGCAGCCAATACACATTCACCCCAAAATTGGATCGGTAAGTGTGCTTGAAACCGTAAAGACCGTGCTACATTAAGCAAATGGCGATGCTTTCTTTCGACGACACCATTTTCTTTGTGGCGTGTAGACACAACTTGTTTGATGAGCAATCCCGTTTAGATGAAACCAGGATTGAAGTTCCTTAGATTTGAACTCTAAGCCATTATCAGACCGAAAAGTTTGTAGTGAAGGAATGGTCAAGGAGTCAATACCAGAGGAAATGCTGGTGATTTTGCATCCATATTGATTGACAACAAAAGATAAAAAATATTTGAGAAACTTTAAAGTTTCAGATTTGACTTTCATCAAAAATACCCAAGTACACCTAGAATAGTCATCGACTATGGTAAGGAAATACTTGGCACCAGTTAGAGATGCAGTAGAAAAAGGTCCCCAGATATCCGCATGAATTAATTGAAAAGGATGTGTAGATAAAGAAACACTTTTATTAAACTTAAGACGAGTTTGCTTTGCCCGTGGGCATACATCACACAAGTGCTTAAACAAAGGACGAATGTAAACAAATTTGCGAGCTAAGAAATCAAAACAATCCTTATGCGGATGGCCTAAACGACAGTGCCATTTTTCGAATGGCTTATTAGCAACTAAGGAAGAAACATATGGTTGAAACGAAAAATCATATAGGCCAGCAATTTGCCTACTCCATCCAATCTCCATTTTCGTGCGATGGTCCTGGAAGATACAAGACTGATGTGAGAACTTAACGCAACAATTAGATGTGCTGGTAAGTTGACTAACTGAAATCAAGTTAAATTTAAAACTTGGAATGTGAAACACATTGATGAACTGAATAGTTGGAGATAAATCAACTATCCCAGTAAGTGTGACTGAGATATGAGAACCATCAGGCAATTGAACCGTGATTGGGTTTCTGACGGATGTGTAAGAAGAAAAACATTAAAGACTTGAACATATGTGGTGCGTAGCACCACTGTCTATAATCCAAATAAGGGAAGAACAAGATAAAGAAGTACCCGCGAAGTTTGCAAAAGCTGCATTGGTATTGCTTGTAGCATCAGGTTCAAGCAGCGTCATGAGCCTAGCATACTGAGCAGGTGATATAGATGGAGCAGCCTAATCGAATCGACAACAAGAGCGGTAGGGAGCAACAACATTTGCATATGGGGACGATCTTTGGATTTCTCGGCTTTGGTGGATTGGCTGGATAACCATTCAGACTTCAGCAAGTCTGACGAGTATGGCCGTGTTTCACACAGTGATCACAGAATGGACGTTGACGCTTGTTGCTGGTATGTCCATTATCAGTGCTGGATAAAGTCCGGTGTTGCCTATTTGCATCGCTGCGAGAAACATTCAAGGTTGCAGAATCAACCTAAATAGCAGAGGAAGAATTCAAACCTTGTTGTTCCTCCTCTTGGCGCACCAGGTTGTATAGCTTGGCAACAGAAGGTGATAAGCTTGTAAATGCTACATTTTATACCCATATTTATATTAGCTAGGACTCGATATTTTGTTAATGACTCTATTTTAGTGCTTTTAGATAAAGTGCCAGCGAAGTAGATTACCGGAAAGATAAATGGTTAAATGGAGGCTTAATTGGCATTTGCAACAATCATGAGACGTTGCCAGGAAGTCAAGAGGCAAACCAAAGGATTGTTTTGGTTTGTTACAACGAGCCAGGCCCATTTGGAGTTAAAAGATAATGAGACGTTGCCTCCACTACAACCACATTCTGGAGTGTTGCAATTACAACTTACAAGGCATATTCCCTAAATTCTCATTTCTCATCAAACCAAGAGATTGTTCAAGCTGGTGGCATCTTCCATTCCACGGCAGGATTTAGGAGATTTATATGTTGCAGAGAGTACAGGCATGAGCTGTGGTGTTGAGTGACAGGTTGTGTTGGCTGTACTGGTTATAAGAGGGTTTGGTCTGAATTGGATGCCGGTGGCGATGGACTACGTCTGCATGTCAATCAAAGAACAGAAACTTCATTCTACGTAACAACAACAAAGATGGTATTTGGGTTTATATGTAGCCTGATATTGGATCTAAAGTGAAACTGTGACCAGCAAGGAACGAGATATGAACGTAGCTGAATGAGTTGAACGGTGGCGGTTGTGGCTGTGTATGAGAATGGAGATGGCGTCTATCTTCTACTCGATGGAGCTGTTGTTGGGTGCGTAGAACGAGAGACTGTTGAAGGTGCTTGCAAGGGTTATTGGTGAGCTGCAACCCGAGCTGAGAAGTGATGGCAGCAGCAGAGCTGAACGCAAGTGGGGATGCCTTGGTGGTTTTCTATAGCAGCTGGATGAGAAGGCACGAGAACAAAATAGAAGTTGTAGTCAGTAACGGTGATGGCTGGAGTTAATATTCTTCCGAGCTGCTCGAGTAGTTGGCACTGTAGTTAGATTGAGGAGATAGTGGGCAATGAAACTGGTCCCTTGATCAGTCTAGATGGAGCTGTGATTAGTATCAACGATTTACAAAGGAAATGATGGGTTATGTTCGGTATTTTGCTCCTAGTGTTTATTGCAGCAAGCTAGATCTCGTCGGTGTGGCTCATTGTGATCAGTGAAGGACGTTTTGGTTGAACAGAGAATTCATCTCGGTAAAGTAAACAGGTGAAGGTTTGGCCTGGATTAAGAAGCGAAGGCAACAACAGATGAAGAATTGTTGCTTTGGTCGGAGTTGACAAGAAGTTGGAGCACTCTGTACTGTTAACACAGTCGAAGAAACAAGAGTTGTTGTTGTCGTCGAACTTCAGGTGAGCTGAATTGAGAACCCAGGCTACAGGGAGTCAAGATGCGTACGGGTGACGAGAGTTGGATCTAGCAATTGGAAGTCACCTAAGCTTTCATGAACTGTTGTGTTTGGTTGATTCGATGTGTGTTGATGATATATGATCTGGGGGTCGAATTATGGATGCAAGATTAGAGCCGGAGCTGGAGTTGGTGGAGTAAATGGCTGCATATCAAGGAAGAAGGGGTTCTCAAATTGGCTCGAGTCTGGTAAGATTCTGGGCAGTTTTGTGCCGAAAGAAAACAGCAGGATCGTGGAATCTGTCGTTTGTGCCATGAGTTTGCAGGCTACATAACTGGAGGAGAAGAAAACTTCATTGGAAACGTTGTTGGTTGTTCTTAATGGCTGAGCAGTCGATACTGATTTGGAGGACGGATGGGAGAGATTATGAGCTTGCATTGGACCAAGAATGATGTTGTAGCTGGAAGCAGGAACGTCGTGGCCAAGACTTGGGATGGTTTAGATGTTGGGTCTCGTTTTGGCAGGAGTTTAATGGACTGGGCCCTGACAATTTTCTAGGTATTATTTTGGTCTCTTGTTAGCAGACTATAAAACGAGACAGCGAAGTGAAGAGAAGGGGGAGGCCGGCTGCACAGCCGTTTAGGCAGAATAGAAAATGGGAGAATCTTGATCCGCTGTGGAGTTTTCGGGCAGAGAATTTTTGCACATAACAAAGAGATGAGGAGGCGACGAGTCCCTGGGGTTTAATCTCCCTATCTTGTCTTAAGCATTTTGATGGCTTTTGAGAAAGCCATGTTTAGCTAAACTTTGTGATTAGGGTTTATGGTAGAAACCATTTTGAGCATAAGAACAATTTGATTTGATATATTTATGTTTTGGAGGCTATTATGAATTGAATATGATTAGTTTATGATATTGTTTATCGATTTATCGAAATATGAGTTGTCTCTTCACCGGTTTTGTAGAACCTTTGTGCATAATTATTGGGATTGAAAATACATATTTGTCTACTTATTTGATATTCCATGCTTGGATTTAATCCTTTGATGGGGTATGCTTAGAATAGCCAGGTATTATTTGTAAATCCGTATTTAGTTTCGCATAACTTTCTCGCTAACGCAATTTGATGTTTCATGCTTTGGTTTAGTGTTTTGATGTGCCATGCTTAGGGTGTCCCAGTGATATTTGCGACTCTAATACATATAATAGGTGATGTTGATAGAACGGACGATAAATAAATATTCATGAATTATGTTTCATTTCAGTAATTGAGTTGAAATAGTGGTGGATACTATAAACCCTGGTTACCAACTCTCCCATTGGATTTCTTTCATTAGTTTAGTTTAATTTTATTATTTCGTTTTATATTATTCTTTCAAAAATCCAAAAATATCTTTTCTGGTTAATTTTTATTAAAGATATTGATTATAGTATTTCCACCGCTCCTTGTGGGAACGACCCGTACTTGCCTCTGTCTACTAGTTGGACACCGTGCGATTGCGGTTATTATATATAGGCAATCCAGAAAGCCTATCAGAAGGCATCAGCTCCATTAAGAGACACTGACTGCGAAGAGCCGAGAATCGATCGTGAAGCCCCTGAAGAAACTTCATGGATCTGTCATGATTGTGATGATCAACAAAATCTTTCCCAGCACCACACATACATGGTACCATAGGCCTGAAAGAATCTAGCTGATCCTAGAGGGTCTTCAAGTGAGTAAAATAAATTGCGACGCTGTTATGTTCTTGCTTCAGAGATGAAGTAGCATGTTTTAGGGCAAACAGTTTCGGAGCATTCTTATGAGAGGACCGATATTTGATTTCCAACCATTGAGCCCTTGCGAAGGAAAAGCCATGACACTAGATCGATTCTTTGGGTCCCACGAGTTTGCAACCCATCTACCAACCGAGTCGCCCTGCACGAGTCCAATGGAGGAGATCAACTGGATCTTTAGGTGTTCCGATTGAGCCATCTATGTAACCAAGTTTATCCTTAGCACTTAGGGATTTTCACACCCCCCGTTCCCAGATGCATTAGTTTTCACTATTGAGAAGAGGTGTGAAGATGACAGTTGTGGGGTTGTCAGCCGGATGTACATAGTAGGGTGATGATGGAGATAAAACCAGATCCTTTTTTTTGGAAGTGTTTGAATCCTTGTTGGATTTGCTGGAATCCTTTTCTAGTGATGAAGGATTTGAAGAAGCAGGTGTTTGAACAGGGGATAAGATATCATCCTCAAGTGCCATGATTGATCAGATGTGAAAAAAAAAATAACCTAGCTCTAGATTACCATGAAACAATCTGGTTTGGGTTTTTGTATCTCATGCAACTGTACTGAGATTCTCTTCATTGATATGTATTTATACAATTACAAGGGAGTCAAGATATGTTGACATTACAGAAACAACAAAGGAATAGGTTATGCTAATAATGGAATGACTATAACTAAAGGCTATAGAATAAGGAAAGAATAGGAAATTACAGTCTGTACAATGGTTGAATATGTCGACAGCCACAGTCTGTACAATGGTTGGATATGTCGACAGCTACACACAGGATATGTACGTTTGAAGTTTAATAACCTCGGTGTATGTGCATTGGATAGATTCCCGTGTATATTTTCAATCACATGTACATTGTGTCATCTAGTTTTTGACTGACCCCTTTGCTTTGCGCATTCATCCAATTCAAGTCTTTTACTTTAAATACCGCAGGAACTGTACCACTACCACCAACTTACGCATACAGCGCAAGTACAATAGTTAAGAGGGATGTCAGAAAAATCTAATTTGTTACTGGTACTTCTAAAGAGTTTAATTGAGCAACATGTATATGGTTGAAATGTGAACAGGGCGGGCATATTAGTACTACGGCAAACGGACCGGCTACGATGGGAACGGGGCGCACACTAGGATTATGCGACCCCTCTTCTCTGTATGCCACCTATTATTTCAGCAACAACTATATTTGAATATACGGTTTCTAAAAATAGATTATCGTTAGCATCTGGTTATTATTTTGGGCCAAGATTTACTCCCATAATTATCACCTAAATTAACTAAATCTAGTGTATGGATAGAAATCCTTCTGATTTGTTCTGTTCTTGGATTAACAATATGCAGTAACTGTCTTCATATAAAGACGATAAAGTGAAGATTGAATGGTGAGTTTTGGATTAAATTAGCTTGGAACTAAATCTCAGAAGAATGAATTATGTGTACCGACAATAATATGTACACTTAAATGGTGAATATAGATCAGCTTCGCATCTAGGTTTCACAATTCACATAAATCAGCTACAAAGTAAAGTCAACACATACGTTAACCCACTCAAGGGATGAACCTCAAAAAAGAATCAGGGGCAGCTGATGTTTATACTCGTACAATAGATGAATCATCATCATTTTAGTTGAGTGGAACAGGTTCTCTCTAGTCCATGATGAACATGATGAGAACCAGATATCAACAATGGCATATATATTGAGCGATAAAGACGAGGGAAGACTAAAAAATAGAAAGGAAAGTAGAGACAATAAAGACTGAACGAAAATTAGGGGTCTCATATATTGGTTCACTTTCAACTTATATATCAAGGGTAACATCGTCTTTGAGAAACAGTGTTTACTAGCTTTACTAGCTGTTAACTTAAATAGGTGAAATACGTAGAGAAACGCTAGGTGTCATATAGAGAAGAGAGGTCGCATATTCCTGGTGCGCGCGCCGTTCCCATCGTAGCCGGTCCGTACTGCAAATCATTGATTTTGTTGGACTACGTGACAATAACATTGCTTGTTTGGTTGGTTAAACGTAATCATGGAAGATGGTTATGGTTGGTATTGCCAAGGGTGCTGAGGTTGTTAGTATTGCTGGGAATATTCAAGTGAAATTATGGCCAAACGAATTTGGATCTCGTTGCCTTTTGCAATTCGGTGGAGGTCAAGGAAAGAAAGAAATGACAGATTATACAACTACGAAGTAGTGTTTATTGTTCAATTGAGCTATTAACTCTGATGTGTTTAGAGGTTATTCTTTGTCCACTCTTATTGTGTGGTGAGCAATAAGATTTTTTCTTGATGAAATTTGTCTTTTAACTGTCAAATAAAAAAAAAGAAAAACTTATCGCCAAACAGCTATATCCGACACAGCTTTTGTCTTTCGGACAACTGAAAAGGCCGAGTACATTGATTTGCATCCACATCTACTTTCTTAGTGCGTCCGAACTCACGACCAAATCCCCAACTATAATAAAATTTGGTTTGGGAATCATTCACGGTCGTTGGGACCAAATCAATTTTTGGTCTGTACAAGATTTCTATCTACAGGTTGGGACTAAATATAGTCGCCAACCCAGACTATAGTCAAATGTGGTGGGCCGTTAGAATAATGAGCATGTGAGGGTAGACGTTAGTATAGTCAGCGTTAGATACAGGCTCGAGTTTAATCAACACTCATCAGTTTAGATGCATGTATAAAAGGGGAAATAACCGTTTGGTCCATTTATGTACGGACATCAGTTTAGTTTTTTCAGAAATCACATTTTCAATTTGGTCCATAATTATTTAAAAATATTAAATGGAGCAAATTACCCTTCCGTGTTAATTCCTACTTATTTTTTTGTAGCAGTTAATTCTGTCTGATGAACTCCGGAGTTCATTCCTTCAAATGAACACCTAATAAAACCAAACTAAATTTCTTACTTATTTTTTGTAGCAGTTTATTATGTCTAATGAACCCCGAAGTTCATTCCTTCAATTAAACACCTATTAAAACCTATATGGAATAGAGTTCATTCTTCAAATGAACACCTGATAAAACCTATAAGAAAACAAAGTTTTTTCGATAAAATGAACACCTATCAAAAACTAACTAATTCAATCCTATAAATGAGTTCATTCTTTACATGAACACACACAAAAAAAAAAGTTCATCTTCAACATGAGTTCATTCTTTACACGAACACCTAGTAATTCAGCATCTAAAAACAGAGTTCATTCTTTACATGAACACACAAAAACAAATCCATAAAAATCAAAGTTCATCTTCATCAAACACGAGTTCATTCTTTTTGATGAGATTCGTCGTCTTCATCATTCTTCATCTTCAACAGAGTTCATCTTCATCTTCAACAAAAACAACAGAGTTCATCTTCATCTTCATCTTCATCATCTTCATTTTCAACACGAGCAACAACAAAGTTCATATTCATCTTCAATAGCAACAACAACACGAACATCAATAGAGTTCATCTTCATCTTCAACAAAAACACGAACAACAATAGCAGCAGAGAAAAAAAATGGAGCGATGAAGACGACAAAATAAATAAATAAATCAAGAACAGAAGATCCAAGTGATTATGAAGAAAAAGAAAAAGATGAAGAAATCAAAGGATTTCAAGGTTCTTTTATAGATCCCAAACTTACACAAGCATGCGAAGATGATAAAGGTTCATCATCATCATAAATAGCGGCATAATTTTTAACATCACCGTCTTCATCATCAAAACAACAGCAACATCAAAAAAACAACGCAAAACTTCATCATATTCATCATCATCATCACCGTTCACCTTCTTCATCACTAGCAGAGAAAAAAAAATAGATAGAAGAGAGAATCGTTCATCATCATCTTCATCTTCTTCATCACTAGCAGAAAAAAGAATGGAAAAAAGAGAGAAAATGAGAGAAACAAGATCTGAAACTAAAGAAGAGAGAGAAAGTGAATCTGAAAAATAAGATATTTTATAGGGTTTTTTTCTATATGTATGGTCCCAAAAGGATATTTCTGTCCCCACCAAATGATAATTACATCATGCATGACATGATCCCGCGTGGGTATTATCCACCCTAAGACCAAACTATAATTTCTAGAACCAAATAGTAATATATATTTTGAAAATGGACCAAACAAACAGTTGACTAGGTCAACTGGACTAAACCCACTCTAATATATTATTATTAGGACCATATGGTATTTCATACTATACGAAAACCACCTGATGTACGTAAACGCTAATATCGTACGTCCAACGAAAATATGACGGATCATAAATCTATGAGAGATGGACGCGAAATGTACACTTACTCTCAAATACAAAATAATAATAATATACTTTAATGTGTAAAAATGGCCCCCTCTAGAAACAAGATTCCAAAACTGCCACCCTTAGGTGAAATATACAAATAACACCTTTTGGGATTTTATAGACATTTATACCCTTATTTAGAAAAGGTCAAGACCCTATTGATTGAGTCAGCTACCACCTCAGCAATTAAATCTTGCAGAGCCAGCTACCACCTTAGCAGAGATATTTATCCCGTTCTCTTGTTATTTCCGTCAAAAAAAAAAAAATCAGTTCGTGATCCCCGCCTCTCTTATTTCATTCAGTCTTATTTTCTTTCTCAATTTTTCAGTTTCTCCATCACCTTCCTTCCCTCTCATTCTTCAGAGATTTCTCAGTTGTTAAATTTCGTCTTAGATTCAATTTAGAGCTTAGAGAGTACAGCGGCTACCTGATATTTCGTCTAAGTTTTTCAATTTAGTGCGGTTTGTAGAAGAGAAAAAGAAGAGCAGAGCAATGGATTGGGAAATTTTGATGTTTTCTAGATTATGAAACAGGTATTTTCATCAACTTCACTTACGATTTAGGGTAACTGAGCACAAAAAAAGGTAAGATTTAGGTTTTAAAATCTCATTTTTTCTGTTCATTGTCGTTAGAGTATTTGGAACTGAGACAAATGAAAAAATTTGCGATTTATTCTATGAAAAAATTCGTATTTTGCTTCAGTTTTGATTTCGATTTCTTAGGTTTTTGAGAATAGATTTTTTTTTTTTTTTGTTAAATTAGGTTTCATACTTTCAACACTGTAGCTTGTTGTGAATGAGAAATTTTTATTTGTTTGTTTTAAAATTGGGTGTATTATGTTGGGTTTATCTATAATTCTTGTTTGTGTTATTTGTTTTTCAGGAATGGGTTATCGGATACTAAACATCTAAAGTACTTGTGGATCCTGTGCTCAGAGATAGTTGGAGTTGTTTCTTGAATCCTAGTTCAGAGCATTGGCGTGGTCCACCTAAGTTTAAGTGCAGGTAAAACTCTTGTCATTCATTACATAATTAGTACTCTTCCTTTTTTTTCCTCTGCTTTGTCATGGCCACCAAAAGCTTCATTGTTTTAGATTCAACATTAGCTCTAAATCATGAATTTGTGGATGGTTGTAACATGTTGTATGAATAACTATTTAACCACCGCTACCGCAATTTTCATTGGTCTTTGTAATTGCTTTTCTATAATCTGTGGTATCAATCGAAGAAGGGAAGCTGTCAATAAGGCTTTCCAGAGTTACACGATAGTGGTAAAATTTACACTGATGGTATGATGGTGTTTGTTTGATACAACTTCATTCATGGGTTTACCATTTTAGGCTTTGCTATCATATGGTACTTGATATATTGTTTCAAAAAAACTCTCATACGTATTATTGTACACTGCCAATGGATGATCTTCAATGTATGATGGCAGTTTTGGAAGATTGTTTTTTGCACAAGTTGTAGTTTCAAACTAATCTAATAACCTCACTTGCAAATTGTTTATAATGTCATAATAATGTCATGATGAGCATGTAGTTTTAGGTAGATAAGAACTTAGTTTTTCTTAATCACTATAACTTTGTGTCCGGAGTGTACTTTGAGTAACTAAAGAATATGAATTACTATTATGTTATTACTAATCTCGACTACATTATTTTTGTAGGTTCCAAGTTATGGGTGAAGGAGCGAAGAAGAATAAGAAGTGTTCTCGAAAAGTGAAATCCGATGTTCATGTGGATGAAACATTGTTGGATGCCACTGTTGAGGACAAAAGAGTGGTATCTACAGATGGTATTGAAAGGTAGATAGGTGACATTTAGCCTGTTCAGGCTAACCATTCATTTTAGTGATGTGTCTTGTCACTTTTTTTTTTATTTATTGCTGGAGATTCACATAAGATATTTACTGAGTATAATAATCAGTAAAGCTCGGAGAGCTGAATACTTACTTTTATATATAGTTTTGAATCTACTTGTTCTAATAGATGATTGTATGGTATAGTGCAATTGTGCCACCGTTGAGCATTCCCTGTCAAATGCTGAAATGTATGCATTAATAGCCTAGAACCCAAGCTACTGCCTATCTGCGCACTATTTTAAGAAGTTAAATTTGAACAATAACAATAATTTTCATTGTTTCAATAAAAAAAAGTAAATGAAAATTAGCACGTTTAAAAGAGTGCATAACCTGGTTACCAATTACTAAAACAACATGTCTCAAAAAAAAAAAAAAAATCCAAAAAAAACAAACTATTGAGTACCTGTCATTTTGCATCAACCTATACTGAAGTAAATGATTTTTGATTCTTGTAATCAGTTCACATGAAACATGCCAGTACTACGAACTTGCAATTAATAAACATTAGAAAACTAAGGAATTCCTTTTCAAAGGGTAATTCCCAAATTCAATTAAGACATACTTTCCAAAATTTAAAGTTTCATATCAAGTCTGAGAAAAACTAATTTACCCTGAGGATGAAAACATGACTAAAACCACTCTACTAATGATGCCGCCTAAACTATTTTAAACAAACATAACAAGGTAAGCAATGTCAGCAACCAAAATCACTCCTATTCAAAGCCTTGGGACAACGTTTGCTGTTAGCATAATGCCCCGTCTGGTGACACCTTGAACAAGCTCTTTTCTTTCTAGATTTTTCAATGACAGACCTTTTCCTCTTGATGCACCGACGACCAACTTCCGGTGTAGTTTTGGAGGAAGCACCACCCGCTTTGCCACCTCCATTGGGACATCCCAAGTTTCTGGGCTCAGCACACCATAGATTTTAGGTTCATACATAGATCTCCAAACATATGTTTTATAATATTCCCCACAAAGGCCTTCTTCTTTTATCTTATATGTCTCACACACTGCAAGTACGTGGGGACACGGAAGATGCTGATAGTCAAACACTTTGCACGTGCAAGACCTTCGGTCAAGATAGACGGTGTGCTGCTCTTCATAGTCACCCTCATCCACTTCATATTCGTCCCATCGACATGGAAAGCTACAAACCTTTTTGCCACAGCCCACCGTTCTTTGATTATATCCTGTGCATGTTCACTCAAAGGATCTTGCCGATCACGAGCTAGTTGTCTACGTTGGCAGAACCATTCCATAAGGAACCTGCGAATGTAATCGACTAAATGGCATATTGGAAGACCGTTAACATTAGCTATTCTTGAATTGAAAGTTTCACAGGCGTTTGTAGTCATGAGAGTGAAACGACCTGTTCTAGCCTTCACCCTGGACCACATTTCCGGTCCAAGATCCACTACAGATTTTAAAGCAGCGGGGCTCGCTGAACCTAGGTCTCTCATAGCAAGTTCATACTCATCATTTCTAAACGCTTTTGCAGCTCTTGTAAATGCCACCGAATCCGTGGCGCTGTGGTAGGTCTGTTTGATATTTTCTGCAAGGTCAAACATTACAGGACTGACCTATAAGTACACCATGAAGCATGCATATATATATAACAGGGTGGACTCCCAAAACTTGTTTGGACTGTACATATATATGTGACCACTATTGTGTTTGTATATCCTATATGGTACTATTTTCATGGACCTGAGTGTCGTACCTAGTACATTATATGAAATATGATGCTATGGTCATTGATCTGAATTACATATCTAATGATACAAGGGACTAACTAACTTCATAACTCTGTCTAGATACGTACATATAAAGAGCTACAATATGATAAGTAACACTAAATACAAATCAAGGTTAACGTTATATCCATTCATATAACTAACATCAAATCTATTTAAACACAAAACTCATGTGTTTATAGTATATAAAGTCTTTTTAAATACCTGAAAGATGGTGGATGCAGTATACTTGATTAGCACAAGGAAATGCCAACCTTATGGCTCTACCGATCGATGGGTGCCTGTCTGTTGCCACAACAACATCTTCATTCATATCATACTTATCGCCAAGTACTCCAACTAACTTTCTCATAAACCATTCCCAAGATTCATTATTCTCTGAATCAACAACAACAAATGCAATAGGATAGATCGACTCGCCAGGATCCATTCCAACGGCTGACAGTAGAACTCCTTGGCGTGGCCCTGTAAGATGTGTACCATCAACCGCAAATGCGAGTCTGAAACAGATTTTTAATCCTTCAATTCATACTCCAAAAGCAAAAAAATAATATAGAAAAGAATTATCCGAATCAGTTACAATCTCGGTAACAATACCCTTGTTACGAACACCAAGCATGTGACTATAACCAACGAGGTGTTGGTACGATTCATCGGGGCTACCTTTGATCAGCTCAATACCACGCTTGCAAGTGTTGTATCCCTGCTGGTAATTGATAACCACTCTATAATCCCATTTTATGTCCAAAATCAGTTGTTTGGGCGTAAAGGCCGCATCTAGTTCTTTGAATTTGTGCTTGAAAAGCTCTGCAATTCCAGTGCGGCCGCTTTGGTTCTTAATTCGGGAGTCGATCCTTTTGTTGCTTTCACAAGTATGCACATCGTTTGCAACTGTGAGTTTCCACCACCCACAAGAATCTAAGGGAACTGCTCGTAGACGCCACTCGCATGTCTTGTCTTTGCATTTGGCAATAAACCTTTGGCTGTTGGATTTAAAAGATATGAAATCAAAATTTCTTTCTACTTTGGCTATTGCAAGTATAAGTTTCAGCTCCCCCTTGCTTTTGAAAGTGTTACCCACATGTAGATCGTTGTACTTCATATCCTTTGGGGGTTTAGGAATATCCAAAGACCGGCGCCGGAGTTGTTGGCGCATCATGAAGACAGCGGAGTTTCTTGGCCGATGGAGTCATTCTTGGTTCAAGACATCTCTAGCCTTTGGACCACTAGTACTCGGCTGATAAAATAAAACATTCAACATTAGTGTGACTATTTGTTCAGGACAAACATAATACAAAAGTACAATAATAAGAGGGACAAATAAACGTACCTTTAACACCACCATCTCCCTAGGCGGTTTCATTCTTGGACTGATAATCCTCACTGGAACTCGACGTGAGATTGTTAAGAGGGGTCAAGGGAGTGTGGGGAAGCATATTGGATCTGCTGTCATCTCCAGTAGTTGTTTTGGGAGTTACGGGAGGAATATATACTTTTACTTCTTTTCCATATTTGATTGTGTAAAAGCTTGGGACTCCACATGTCTGGCCAACATAAAAAATCAATATTTCTTCACTAACAATCTTAATCCTTTGCTAAAATGTGGTTCCCGGGACATCTACGAGGCCATTCACATCAAAACAAGGTTTGTGAAGAAACCTAAAACATCCATTGCTCTCTTCTTCACATCCTCAAAAGTGTACTTATCAGGTACCCCGCAAGATGTGTCATACCTTTGTAGTCATCATTACCTTCTTTGTGCACCCATTGACCATTATAGTGGATGAGAACAACTTTGCTTATCATTATGGCGACGACAATTAAGGGTTATAAAAGCAACTGCATTTCACAAAACATACTCTCAGTTATATACAACATAAACTTCTAAAGCAAAAAGTGAATTACCAATCAATTCCTAAATGAACATTGAAATCACACAACTTAACCCTTGATTACAAATAGTGATGATCTACTAGATCGCATGCCTATATCAACCAACTATTCTCCTGTAAACCTAACCATAAAAATATTTAGTCGCAGTTAACACATCCTAAATAAACAAAGGACAAAATTAAGATCATCCTGTATCATGAACCCTACATAAATTAAGTAACCAAACCACAAAATTAAAGATAACCCATACCTTATTTGACTATAAACTATACAAATAAACATCATATTAAATAAATCCCCAATACATATTTAAAAACCCTAACTTTGAGTTTGAAATTGAAATTAACCAAAATTTAGTATCGAATTTGAAAGAGCTAAAAGTTAAGCTCACATATTGAACACTATATATAGCTCCTTCCTTCTCTATCTCAGTTAAATGATTAGTAAAATAAAAAACCTAGCTTTCATGGTGTAGCAGCTGCCATGATATGAGCACAATAAGAAAGACAAGAAAAGTATAAGATGGTGAAAGAAGAAGAAGAAAAGAATACTAAGATATAGATCAAGACTAATAAGAAGAGGTGTTCCTTATATAGCAGTAGAACCTCAAGAAGATGAAAGAGCAGGAAGAAGAAACAATGAGCGAATGAGGGTAAAGATTTATTGAAAGGTGCCGCGCAAATTGACCAATAGAAAGTTTGCACACGGCAATTATAGCCTCCCAAATTAACCAATAACAGGAGAGCTTTTAATATTATATTTAAAAAATATATAAATAAAACATATCTCACGATTGTGTTGTGTAACAGAGGTGTAAGGGGTGGAGTAATGTGAAGGTCCTCACCCTGGAATATAAAGGTCCTGACTTCGATCATCATACTTGTCACCTACATGGCGCCTAGGTGGCCTGGTGGAGAAAAGGTCCCTACCTGGATCGAAAAGGTCCCGACTTTTATCATCCTACTTGGCACCTACTTGGCACCTACCTGGCGTGTAGGTGGCCTGGTGGAAAAAAGGTCCCCACCCTGGATCGAAAAGGTCCTGACTTTGATCCTCCTACTTGAAACATAACAAGGTAAGCAATGTCAGCAACCAAAATCACTCCTATTCAAAGCCTTGGGACAACGTTTGCTGTTAGCATAATGCCCCGTCTGGTGACACCTTGAACAAGCTCTTTTCTTTCTAGATTTTTCAATGGCAGACCTTTTCCTCTTGATGCACCGACGACCAACTTCCGGTGTAGTTTTTGGAGGAAGCACCACCCGCTCTGCCACCTCCATTGGGACATCCCAAGTTTACGGGGTCTCAAAGCACACCATAGATTTTAGGTTCATACATAGATCTTCAAACATATGTTTTATAATATTCCCCACAAAGGCCTTCTTCTTTTATTTTATATGTCTCACACACTGCAAGTACGTGGGGACACGGAAGATCGATAGTCAAACACTTTGCACGTGCAAGACCTTCGGTCAAGATAGACGGTGTGCTGCTCTTCATAGTCACCCTCATCCACTTCATATTCGTCCCATCGACATGGAAAGCTACAAACCTTTTTGCCACAGCCCACCGTTCTTTGATTATATCCTGTGCATGTTCACTCAAAGGATCTTGCCGATCACGAGCTAGTTGTCTACGTTGGCGAACCATTCCATAAGGAACCTGCGAATGTAATCGACTAAATGGCATATTGGAAGACCGTTAACATTAGCTATTCTTGAATTGAAAGTTTCACAGGCGTTTGTAGTCATGAGAGTGAAACGACCTGTTCTAGCCTTCACCCTGGACCACATTTCCGGTCCAATATCCACTACAGATTTTAAAGCAGCGGGGCTCGCTGAACCTAGGTCTCTCATAGCAAGTTCATACTCATCATTTCTAAACGCTTTTGCAGCTCTTGTAAATGGCACCGAATCCCTGGCGCTGTGGTAGGTCTGTTTGATATTTTCTGCAAGGTCAAACATTACAGGAATGACCTATAAGTACAACATGAAGCATGCATATATATATATATGTGTGTGTCTGAAATATATCATACAACAGGGTGGACTCCCAAAACTTGTTTGGACTGTACATATATATGTGACCACTATTGTGTTTGTATATCCTATATGGTACTATTTTCATGGACCTGAGTGTCGTACCTAGTACATTATATGAAATATGATTCTATTGTCATTGATCTGAATTACATATCTAATGATACAAGGGACTAACTAACTTCATAACTCTGTCTAGATACGTACATATAAAGAGCTACAATATGATAAGTAACACTAAATACAAATCAAGGTTAACGTTGTATCCATTCATATAACTAACATCAAATCTATTTAAACACAAAACTCATGTGTTTATAGTATATAAAGTCTTTTTAAATACCTGAAAGATGGTGGATCGGTATACTTGATTAGCACAAGGAAATGCCAACCTTATGGCTCTACCGATCGATGGGTGCCTGTCTGTTGCCACAACAACATCTTCATTCATATCATACTTATCGCCAAGTACTCCAACTAACTTTCTCATAAACCATTCCCAAGATTCATTATTCTCTGAATCAACAACAACAAAAGCAATATGATAGATCGACTCGCCAGGATCCATTCCAACGGCTGACAGTAGAACTCCTTGGCGTGGCCCTGTAAGATGTGTACCATCAACCGCAAATGCGGGTCTGAAACAGATTTTGAATACTTCAATACATACTCCAAAAGCAAAGAAATAATATAGAAAAGAATTATCCAAATCAGTTACAATCTCGGTAACAGTACCCTTGTTACGAACACCAAGCATGTGACTATAACCAACGAGGTGTTGGTACGATTCATCGGGGCTACCTTTGATCAGCTCAATACCACGCTTGCAAGCGTTGTATCCCTGCCGGTAATTGATAACCACTCCATAATCCCATTTTATGTCCAAAATCATTTGTTTGGGCGTAAAGGCCGCATCTAGTTCTTTGAATTTGTGCTTGAAAAGCTCTGCAATTCCAGTAGCGGCCGCTTTGGTTCTTAATTCAGGGTCAGTACTTTTGTTGCTTTCACAAGTATGCACATCGTTTGCAACTGTGAGTTTCCACCACCCACAAGAATCTAAGGGAACTGCTCGTAGACGCCACTCGCATGTCTTGTCCTTGCATTTGGCAATAAACCTTTGGCTGTCGGATTTAAAAGATATGAAATCAAAATTTCTTTCTACTTTGGCTATTGCAAGTATAAGTTTCAGCTCCCCCTTGCTTTTGAAAGTGTTATCCACATGTAGATCGTTGTACTTCATATCCTTTGGGGGTTTAGGAATATCCAGAACCGGCGCTGGAGTTGTTGGCGCATCATGAAGACAGCGGAGTTTCTTGGCTGATGGAGTCATTCTTTGGTTCAAGACATCTCCTAGCCTTTGGACCACTAGTACTCGCCGATAAAATAAAACATTCAACATTAGTGTGACTATTTGGTCAGGACAAACATAATACAAAAGTACAATAATAAGAGGGACAAATAAACGTACCTTTAACACCACCATCTCCCTTGGAGGTTTCATTCTTGGACTGATAATCCTCACTGGAACTCGACGTGAGATTGTTAATAGGGGTCAAGGGAGTGTGGGGAAGCATATTGTATCTGCTGTCATCTCCAGTAGTTGTTTTGGGAGTTACGGGAGGAATATATACTTGTACTTCTTCTCCATATTTGATTGTGTAAAAGCTTGGGACTCCACATGTCTGGCCAACATAAAAAATCAATATTTCTTCACTAACAATCTTAATCCTTTGCTAAAATGTGGTTCCCGGGACATCTACGAGGCCATTCACATCAAAACAAGGTTTGTGAAGAAACCTAAAACATCCATTGCTCTCTTCTTCACATCCTCAAAAGTGTACTTATCAGGTACCCCGCAAGATGTGTCATACCTTTGTAGTCATCATTACCTTCTTTGTGCACCCATTCACCATTATAGTGGATGAGAACAACTTTGCTTATCATTATGGCGACGACAATTAAGGGTTATAAAAGCAAACTTGCATTTCACAAAACATACTCTCGATTATATACAACATAAACTTCTAAAGCAAAAAGTGAATTACCAATCAATTCCTAAATGAACATTGAAATCACACAACTTAACCCTTGATTACAAATAGTGATGATCTACTAGATCGCATGCCTATATCAACCAACTATTCTCCTGTAAACCTAACCATAAAAATATTTAGTCGCAGTTAACACATCCTAAATAAACAAAGGACAAAATTAAAATCATCCTGTATCATGAACCCTACATAAATTAAGTAACCAAACCACAAAATTAAAGATAACACATACCTTATTTGACTGTAAACTATATAAATAAACATCATATTAAATAAATCCCCAAAACATATTTAAAAACCCTAACTTTGAGTTTGAAATTGAAATTAACCAAAATTTAGTATCGAATTTGAAAGAGCTAAAAGTTAAGCTCACATATTGAACACTATATATAGCTCATTCCTTCTCTATCTCAGTTAAATGATTAGTAAAATAAAAAACCTAGCTTTCATGGTGTAATTTGCCATGATATGAGCACAATAAGAAAGACAAGAAAAGTATAAGATGGTGAAAGAAGAAGAAGAAAAGAATACTAAGATATAGATCAAGACTAATAAGAAGAGGTGTTCCTGATATAGCAGTAGAACCTTAAGAAGATGAAAGAGCAGGAAGAAGAAACAATGAGCGAATGAGGGTAAAGATTTATTGAAAGGTGCCGCGCAAATTGACCAATAGAAAGTTTGCACACGGCAATTATAGCCTCCCAAATTAACCAATAACAGGAGAGCTTTTAATATTATATTTAAAAAATATATAAATAAAACATATCTCACGATTGTGTTGTGTAACAAAGGTGTAAGGGGTGGAGTAATGTGAAGGTCCTCACCCTGGAATATAAAGGTCCTGACTTCGATCATCATACTTGTCACCTACATGGCGCCTAGGTGGCCTGGTGGAGAAAAGGTCCCTACCTGGATCGAAAAGGTCCTGACTTTTATCATCCTACTTGGCACCTACTTGGCACCTACCTGGCGTGTAGGTGGCCTGGTGGAAAAAAGGTCCCCACCCTGGATCGAAAAGGTCCTGACTTTGATCCTCCTACTTGAAACCTTATTTAATTCCATTGACAATGTTATTTTAATATTATCCTAAGAGTCCAGTAAGAAGTCCGGACATTTAAATGGAACCTAATAATAAAACATTAATAAAAAACTGTCTTACTTTAATATTTTATTTTCAACGGAAGGCTTTTTTGAGGTCCACTAAGGTCCTATAAAGAGTCTTGACCTTTATCACAGGACCCTGATACTTATATACAAATAAAAAAATTGATTTTTAATTTTTTTATTCAAATTATAATATTTTTTTAATAAAATCATAAGGTCCAGTAAAGAGTACGGACCCTTTCTACTGGACCCTTGCACGGAAAACCACACCGGAAACCACTTATTTTAGTTTTTAAAAGTTAGAAATAATAGTAAACTACTTAGGGTCCTCTACTGTTAGGGGCATAAATGTCATATAGTGGCATTTTGGTGGGTTTGGAGTTAGGGTGGCACTTTTGGAAACCCATTTCCAAGAGTGGCATTTTTAAGAATTACCCCAAAGGTGTGTTGGGCTGGGTTGTGCCAGAAAAATAAACTTGTTGTGCCGTGTTGTGCTGTGCCAGGTATATTTATTTCATATTTTCTAATATAAATATTTTCCAAATACTTAGGTATCATATGTGTTAATATGAAAATACGTCAACATAAACATAGTAAAATGTTAAAAATTGGCTAGAATAAAGTTTTTCTTGTGAAATATACACAAAATAAGATGTATTGTGTCATGTTGTGTAGTATTTTATAATATTATGACACGCTTTCTTAACGTGTTGTGTTGTGACGTGCCATTATATAGTGGATCAAAGCAGGATCTTAAATGACATGCTTACTTTGTATATCATTTCTCGTCTTCATTTCAGTTATGAGAGGATAAACACCGGCGAGGAATAAAGATTCTTACTCAAATACGCAACTTTATCAATTAGTAGTAATACCACCATTATACATCCTGGCTTGATTGGGGTATACCCAATGAGACAAAATAGGGTCATTTTGAAGTAAAACTAAGCCACCCCTTAACCTTGTATTTTCAAAATGGCTAAAATGCCCTTTTATAATTAACACTAAAAAGCGATTAGGCTAATTAATTGAGTTTAGATAAAAAATTTGAAAATGAAAATTGATGAGATTAAACTTTAATCCGTCTTGTGAGTTCGATTAAGATCAAAAATTTGGTTTTCAAAAATGTCAAAGGTCGGCAAGGTAGAGGTTTGAAGAAGGTGCCGACTATATATGGTAGGCATGGTCTTTGTTTGAATAAAATGCCGAGCCAATTTTTAGGCATGGTATTTAAATGAAGAACATGCCGACTTTACTTTTTTGACACACAAGAGAGGGCTATTGAAAAATATTAGTCGGCAAGGTCTACAAAAACCCACTTTGCATTTGTTGAGAAAAATACCCCGTCGGCGGTTGAAAAACCCTGCCGGCGGTATAAGTCGGCAAGGTCTTCAAAAAATACCGCCATGAAATTTGTAGAAAAAATTTGATCGCCGCCATGGATGTTATGAAAAGTCGGCAAGGTATAGATATGGATATCTTGCCGATCCTGTAATTGCTAAATTTAGAGATGAAAAGTCGGCATGTTATTCAACCTTATACCCTGCCGACTATATTTTGGTCGGCAAGGTTTGACAAAAAATACCCTGCCGACTTTTGGTTCGTTTTGATTTTTTTTTTTTTTTTTTTTTTTTTTTTTGATTTCACATGTATAGTTAGAGTGTAGAAGAAAGATTTTGATTTTTTTTTATATGTTTTGGTTAGGCAAGGTTTTTTAGTATGGGCAATTTGGTCTTTTAACACCTTTTAGACACCCCTTAGCACACTTCTTTGGATGGGAACAAAATGGGTATACCCCAATTAATCCGGGTATACCCCAATCAAGCCAGGTTATACATGGATCCAGACAACCAACTCCACAAAAGCAAAAAAACAAGATGGAAAAAAGATAGGAAGGCGGTGAAATTAGTTTCTTCTCCCACTAATAATTAAAAATAATTAAACTAAGATAATTAGTATACAAAACTAGTCAAAAAAAACCAAGGTGACCAAACTTGTGGTACAAAAAATCCAGCCATATTACTTTTAATAAATGAAAACCATTTGATTAAAAAGTGGCACAAAAACCCCAGGTCAAATAATAATAAGTAAATTTAGTTTTTGTTATTTTTTAAAAAGCCAAACATACCCTTTACCTTCTCTTCTTCTTCTTCTCTAATTTCTTTTTCTTTTTTCTTCTTTCTTCGTCTCCTTCTCTGCACCACAATCACCACCAGCAGCACCAATAGATCCCCACGAACACCAGCAGCAACACCTCCGTGGTGGTTTAGGGTTGTCGGTCTTCATCTCTGAGGAGCTGTTATTGAATCTCTAATTTCTTTTTCTTTTTTCTTCTTTCTTCATCTCCTTCTCTGCACCACAATCACCACAAGCAGAAAAGGTAAATCAATTAGGGATTTCATCGATTAGGGATTTCGTCGATCTCGTTTTTTCTTTCTCTTTTCTTTCTCGTTCACCACCAATTTTTATGTGGTGATTTTTTATTAAATCTCAATGGTTTGTTAGAATGGGTTTTCACATAAATTGAAGTTAGGGTTTGTAGTGAATATGTGTTTCAGATTTGATTGAGAAGCTGAGAGGAATTGATTTGTGCAGATTGGTGTTGCTCTGGTGAAATTGAAATGGGTTTTGTAGTTGAGTTCGAATTACGAGAGGCGGCGGTTAAATTGCTCGATCCTGGGAGTGTATTGGATGAACAGGATTTTTGAACTGAAATGCAATTGTGAATGGTATGTTTTGTTCGGTGATTCATGGATAGTTTTTATGGCTAATGGCTGCGATTATCGGTGTTGGTGTTGGGTAATTGTGTTGCGGTGATAAAGTGAAATGGCGAAGTTCAAGTTACAAGATGAATAGATGTATGCCTAGGTTGTGTGTTGTGAATTGCAGGAACACATGGAGCTGTAAATTGAATTGCATTGAGAAGATGCAGTGATGTTGATTGCAATTGCATGGAGAACTGGAGCTGTGAGACCGCAGTTCAGATGGAGGTTTTGTGATGCTGTGTAGAGGGGTGGTATCTGTGGTTGAGTTATCTGTGGTGTTGAGATTCTGACTGGTATATGTAATGTTATGGAGCAGCTAGACTTCAGTAAGTCACCTAATGCAGCTCAAACAAAGCTGTAGTAGGAGATGGTTCTTGGCATGGATCAGAGGCCGTAAAGAGATACCAAATGACAGCGGTGGAATGTTTTGCAGCTGGTATTGAAGCTTGAGTTCTGGGTTGAGCTTAAACTGCAGTGGAAAGAGGTGACTGAGTCGCAGGTGGTGCTTTTGGTACTGAATATGAGTACAAGCAACAGCTGGAGTTAAGAAACCTAATTAGGTTTCATCAAGTTTTGGTGAAACCAATTTTGGTTTCATCATTGAAGCTGTGTTGGTGAAATGACAATATGTGGAAAAAAGATGAAACCTAATTACGTTTCATCTAGTTTTGGTGAAACCAATTTTGGTTTCATCATTTTTTATTTTTGGTTTCATCATTTTTCTGTTTGGTTTCATCATTTTTTTCTGTTTGGTTTCATCATTTTTCTGTTTGGTTTCATCATTTTTTTTTCTGGTCGGTGGTGGTGGTCGGCGATAATGGTGTTGTTGCTGCTGGTGGTGGTTGGCGAGGTGGTGGTCTGTGGTGGTGGTCGGCGGTGTCGCGGTAGTGTTTTTCGGGGATGGTGGTGGTGGCGATGTATTGGTTGGCGGTGGTAGTGGTGGTTGGCGACGGCGGCGACGCGGTGGTAATTATCGGTGGTGGTGGCGCGGTGGTGGTTGGCGGCGGCGGCGATGCAGTGGTAATTATCGATGGTGGTGGCGCGGTGGTGGTTGGCGGCGGCGGCGGCTCGGTGGTGGTTGGCGTTGGCGGTGGTCAGTGGTGGCGGCACAGTGGTGGTTCTGCTGGTGGGGTTATTTTGTGGTGGTGATAATATAATAGAAATTAATGGTGGTGTTGATTTTTATTTTTGTTGGGGTGATTTAAAATTAAAGGTGGGGTTGTTTTTATTTTTATTGGGGTGATTTAAACTAGAAGGTTAATATAGACAGTTTATGTTAAATGGGGTTTTTGTGAACAATTTGTTTTGTTGGGGTTTTTGTACATGGATAGTGACACCTTTGGGGTTATAACCCGCGCGCCGTATAGTATATCCGTTTACCAGAGACACCTTTCTCAAGATTCGTATTTCCATAAAGGTTACCTTGCACTGCTTGTTTATTGCAGTCAAACGCAGAACTGCCGATCATAGCTTAGCTTATACTGTTCATAGAAATGCTTTTTATGTCAGATTTCTCAACATAAATTAATCACCATGAGAGTTTGCAGTTACATTCATAACTCTCTAGAAGTAAAATTGGTAAAATAACATTAAGTGGACCTCAGATTTGATAAACCTTAATAAGTTAATCATAACATTGAAATGATTGATTACCATTTTCAAGAAACGGTCTCTTCTCTTGGACCTCTTCCTTTCTATTAGGAGACACTTTATTATTAAATTCAAAGGAACAAACCGTGCTTGCTTAGTGGTTCCCAGAAACTAACCGTTACCTGCAAAATCAAAACGGAAAGAAAAATCTAAACACCGAGAGATAAATCAAGACGATAATCAACGCTAAGAACCGAAAACCTACATAAAGATAACCATAGAGAAACATCGGATGAAATAAAGAGAGAAAGAGAGTCTTGGGCCTCTTGGCTACATAAAGATAACCGTGCAACTCTGGAGAAAGAAATCAACCCTAGAGAACGATCAATGGTTGGAGAACGAAATCAACCCTAGAGAACGATCAACGGTTTGGTTGTAGGGTTTTTTCTCTCGGAAGTTCTTTTTTTCTTTTTATTTTTTCCATGATTTTATTTTTATTCTCCCGCTTAAATTAGTTATATTTGCTAATTGTGTGAGAAAAAAGAAGAAAAGGAGAAAAAAGAGTAAAAAAGTTTCCTCGGTGACGCTCACCGTGCTACACATGGGCTCCCATGGCTTAGGATTTTAAAGGTATTGATTGATTGATGTGTTGTGGTTGGTAAAGTCTTCCAATTAAGAACGAAAATGGTGTTGAATGATGTAACCTTAGATACAGTGGAAAAGTAAATTTGCATCAGCTAATCCAGGTTTTTCAAAGCCTTTTGCTCATTTTTATTTTTTAACATATTCAAAGCCTTTGCTACCAATAAGAATGCACGTACACTTAAAATCACTAAACAAACAAAACTGTGTAAACCACCAAAAATCCGCATAAGTTAGCTAAACGCAGTCCCCATAGATTTGTATAAAATATGTCAAACCAAGTATCCCAAACCCAAGCTCGTAACTATGGCATTGAAACTCCATTGATTACTTTTATGAGGGAATGGCCTACGTTTAACTAGGTTACTCACGAAGATCACCTATATCGATTTTGGGATGGATTTCAACATCACTGTTTCATCATTGTTTCGTAACATTCATCTTAAGTAGGATAAAGGTGGTATAGAAAATACAAGTGGTTTTTCCCTCTAACATTGATAGAGAAAACATTTTAAATCCACCCCAGAGCCAGCTTTCCCTCTACTACAAGTGGTTTTTCCCCTTACAAATATCTTAAGAAAATACCCTTTTTGATTTAGGGGTCTATCTCGAAAGTTAAAAGAGTTTAGAAAAATTCGCTAGAAGTGAAATTACAAGATCGAGAACAAAGGTCAAGTTTTTGGATAGTCTTAATGGGCTGCCCATCTTAACCATGTCAAAATAATAACGGGTTGTCTTATTTAAGCACGTCAATATAGCTAGGGTTTGCCGTTTGAAGTTTAGGCTTAGTTTGGTATCGCTGCAGCTTTTGTAAAAGCGCTTTTCTGTTGTGCGTTGCTGTGCTGTGCTGTGAGAAAAAAGCAGTTTGACGTTTGGTAAAATATTAACTAAAGTTAAAGCTGATTAAAAAAGCAGTCAAAGTGTGTTTGGAAGCTTCTCTCTCTTTCTCTCTCCGCTGGATCGGGCGACATTCTGAGTCAACTCGGTTTTAAATTTTTTTTTTTTTTTTCTAATTTCTTCAATCTTATGAACTAATCTAAGCTCTTGTTTACAGGAAAGATCTATGCTACTTTTAATCTCTTATAGTTGACCCTTTTAATCTGATTTGATTTCATCTGTTCATCAACCAAATGTTTTCTTTTTTTTAATTTTATCCTTTAAGTTTCTTTTAAATTATCATGCAAAACTAATCTCATTCTCTCCCTATATGTGTTTGCAGATTGCTTCTTCCCCAATGGCGTTTGCCTTGTTCAGGTTATGATCCACGCGTTTGCGAGTATGTTTTCCAACTCGTTGAAGTTAAGATTTGTTGCTTGAAGGCCATTCCGTTTGGAAATTCAAACCAGAGTCATATTACTACTCCGATTCAAAAATTCAAATCCCGTTCTCGTTCTATTTCAAAATTAGTCAAATCGGCTACTCTTTGGAAAATCGGTTTCCTTTTTTCACTCCTTGTCAAAGTTGTGAGTTTTGCAAATAAGGTAAGCGTCAATCAAAATTTCAGCATAATTTTTCGCTTCAAAAAATCTCTATCATTACTCTATCATTAGATATAATAGGAAACCCTAATTTCACAAACCCATGTGCTATAAATTACCCTAGCTGCAATCTTTATTATCATCATCAGAGTTATAAACTAGCATTTAAAATGGAGCAAGAAAAAACTAACTCGAGTTATGGATCTGGTTAATAAGTTTAAGAAAGCTACTATTGAGTTAGGTGATACTCTTTGAGATTGTCATTCACAATACGACGTGGTAAAGAAGATAATGATGAAGCTGAATGGGAAGCTAGTCTGATTGGTAAGGTTATTATTGAAGGAACAATGAGTCACAAAATGGTGGAGAAATACATTGTTTACACATGGCCTTTTATTGCCTCGACGAAGACTTGAAGGTTGTGAAATAGATCCTAATATAATGGTTTTCAAATTGACAAAAAGATCTTTTGAAACTGGTATGGGACTTAAGACCATGGAGTGTGAATGGTCACTTGCTTTGGTTATACATGAATACTTTCGAGAGAAAATTTATTCGAGGCGGATTGGGGTTTTCAATGTTTTTGGATTCAATTGAAAGGTTTACTGCCAGAACACATGAATCCAGAGTCTGTAAGGAAGATGGGAGAATTAATGGGTGAAGTCATAGGCATTGATCCTGAAAATGCCATTCCTTCTGCGGGTGATCCAGTCAAAGTCTGTGTTCAAATTGATCTTACTGATCCATTAAGAAGAGGTGCTAAAGCTTTGACCAATGCTGGAGTAATGAGGTGGATAAAATAGTTTTATGAAAGACAACCAAACAAGATTTGCCCTGAGTGCTACATTATTAATCACTCAAAACATGTGTGTAAGGCTGCGGTGATTACCTTGCAAAGGCTCATGAAAAGCCACATTTCTTTGGGAAAGTCAAGAAGATCGAGATGTGATCCAACTAGGAAGATAGCCAAGGAAGCACCAATGTCTAAGAAGAATGCAGGAAACTAGAGAAGACTCCCTTCTTTATTCCTCCAAAGGATGGAGTTGTTGTTAATATGGATTGTTTTTGGGAAAATTCTTTGAAGGTAGCTCGAGCTCAACAAGAATTGCTAAGAGAATTCGTTTAGATGAAGCAAACTCTGATAACTCTTTTTCCTCGGATTTGAATAATATGAATGGCCTTCCTGCTCTAAATCAAACAACTCAAATGGTCATAGCTTTGGGGAAAGCAATCTAACGACCTGACAAGGAGAATAAGGTACTTATTTTACAAAACCTCACTCACATAATAATTATTTTTTAATCATTTCTTTCAATATCTGTAGAACTACCCAACTTTTTAGGTTTCATAATTTCACAACTTTCTTTCTCATTGCTTTCACTTTTTTAGTTTCTTCCACTCTCTGCAAAATGAAAATTTTATCTTGGAATGTCCAAGGCATTGCAAACAATTTCACAAGGGATCAACTACAAAATTTGGTTAAACAGCATAGTCCTGATTTTATTTTTCTCTCTGAAACCAAAGTTGACTCTCAAAGAATGGCCTGCATAGCTCAGTTTGTTCATTACCATAATTATACTTGCATTGACAGGGTAGGATATGCTGGTGGCCTCATATTAATGTGGAAGGATGGCATATCTTGTGATATAGTTAGCACAGCAGATAATATCATACATGCTCTCATCAAATTAGATCCTAGTAAACCAGAAGTCCTTATCTCTTTTATGTATGGCTCAACCTATAATGATCCTAAGAAGAAACAATGGAACTTTTTATATGAGCTTAGTGAAGTTGTCTACCAACCATGGCTAGTGCTAGGAGACCTTAATTTCCACTTGTCTAAGAATAAAAATAGTTCTGATGTTTGGGTTCAGAATAAGGTTAGTGACTCTGGTTTGCTTGATCTCGGTTATGATGGCAAAGATTTTACTTGGACTAGTAATAGTTATGGTACTGGTCCTAAGAAAGCTAGATTAGATATGGGTCTAGGTAACAATGATTGGTTTATTAATTTTGCTAATGCTAAAGTTTTTCACCTAAATCATCTTGCTTGAGATCAACTGTCCCATACTTCTTGTTCTTGAACCTCTTCCGCGTAGATTATGGAGACCTTTTAAATTTTTTGGTACTTGGATGCAACATGATTCTTTTAAAAACCAAATGCAATCGCTTGGAATATTCTTGTCCTTTGGTAGTCCTGCTCATAGGTTTCAGTATAAACTGAAGAATACTAGGATAACTTTATCCAATTGGAACAAAATGGAGTTTGGTGATATTCAAAAAAATATTACAAATCTCCAGAATAGTATAGAAAGTGTTCAACAAGAACCACCTTCTAATTCTCAGTTTACTAGAGTTAAGACCTTGACCAAAGACCTGGAAAATTGGTATAAAATCCAAACTAGCTTTTATAAGGAGAAATCTAGAGATAAGCATGTCCTAGATATGGATAGCAACACTAAATACTTCCATTCTCTGGTGAAAAAAAGGCAACATAGAAACAACATAAGTTCCCTTTGTGACAACAATGGTAACTGGTTTAGGGATAGAAATGACATTAGTCGACTTCTTACTAATCATTTTAGTTCTATTGCCATGACTAGTAATCCATTTTATCGATGATGCTTTTAATATTCTTCCTTCTATTATTACTGAGGATGATAATATCAGATTGCTATCTATTCCTTCTGCTGATGAAATTTCTTGTGTTGTTAAGTCCATGCCAGCATGGAGTTCACCAGGGCCTGATGGTTTCCAAGCTGGATTCTATCAGTCTCAATGGAGTATTGTAGGTAAAGATGTTATTGATGTTGTCCAGAAATTTTTTGAGACTAGATTCATGCCTAGATGCTTAAATAAGACATACATTTGCCTTATTCCTAAAGTTAAAGACCCTAAAAAGCCAGCAGATTGCATACCTATTGGTCTCTGCAATGTCTCTTACAAGATAGTCTCTAAAATCATTGCTAATAGAATAAGACCTTATCTCAAAAGACTTATTTCTCCTTATCAGGCTGCTTTTGTTCCCAGTAGGTCTATTCATGACAATATTATTATAGCTCACGAAGTGATACATACCATGAAACAAAAAGAGGGTATTGGAGGCACAATGGCTTTGAAACTAGATCTTTCCAAAGCTTTTGATAAACTTGAATGGTCTTTTTTGTTAAAGGTTCTTACTCATTTTGGCTTTAATGAACCTTTTTGTAATCTTATTCAACAATGCATTTCTACATCTAGTATAAGTGTTTTATTGAATGGCTCTCCACAGTAATGAATATTTGCCCACTAGAGGAATCGAGGCAAGGTGACCCTCTGTCACCTTACCTGTTCATTATGGCTATGGAATTTCTCTCTAGGAGTTTAAATATTCTTTGAAACTAATAAGGTCATTGCAGGCATTAAAGTCTCAAGAAGAGCTCCTCCCATTACTCATCTTTTGTTTGCAGACGACATCTTGATATTTGCTAAAGCTGATATACATCATATTGATAGCATCCTTTCTATTCTTCATGAATTTGGTAACATCTCTGGCCAGACTCTGAATTTTAACAAATCTTGTGTATACTTTAGCAAAAATCTTAGCCCTACTGTTTGTTCTGAGTTGGCAGGTAGACTTAATATGTCTATTGTTGGAGACTCTGAAACTTATCTAGGTGCTCCTTTGTTACTTGGCCATTCAAAGACTAAGTCTTTTGATCCTATAGCACAATCTTTTGATGCTAGGCTGCATAACTGGAATAGTGTGTCTCTCAATCAGTCAGGTAGAACTACTTTGATCAAATCTGTGTTAAATTCCCTTCCTACTTACCAGATGGGTTGTTTCAAAATACCCACTACTCTTATTGATAATCTAGAATCTTTACAGAGAAAGTTCGGTTGGGGTCACAGGGGAAATAAAGGTATAAATTTTATAGGTTGGTCCTCTTTATATAAGCCTATGGAGCTTGGCGGCTTAGGCTTTAGAAACCTGGAAGTTTTTAATAAAGCTCTTATAAGTAAGATTGCCTGGAAAATTTGCTCTGGAACTGAAGATTATTTCATCAAAATTTTGGAAGCTAAGTACTTCAGAAATAA
Organism: Papaver armeniacum; assembly: GCA_023531295.1. Classification (NCBI taxonomy): domain Eukaryota; kingdom Viridiplantae; phylum Streptophyta; class Magnoliopsida; order Ranunculales; family Papaveraceae; genus Papaver; species Papaver armeniacum. The sequence goes on from JAJJWW010004809.1 coordinate 255,096, forward strand.
TAATCCTATGCATGTTGATAAACTGAATAATAATAGCTCATGGGTCTGGAAAGGGATTTATAGACAAATAGAATTTATAAAAAAGAATAGTTTCTGGGCAGTCAGATGTGGTACCAAAGTTAAAATCTGGCTAGATAGGTGGGTTATTGGTCTTGATCACCCACCTCAATCTTCTAGTAACTCAGGTGATATCCCTAACCTTGTCTATGTTTATGAGCTTTTTTGCCGGGAACCAAGGATTTGGAATATTGACTTATTAATAACATTTTCACTATGGAATCTGCTAACAAAATTTTATCTATGCAGATACCCATGTCTGGCAGTGATACTCTTATTTGGACTCATGATAGGAAAGGCAATTTTTCTGTTAAAAATGCTTATAAAGTTCTTAGTAATCACTCTGACACTGTTACTGGTAACCAGAATGTCACTAGGCAAACCTGGAAAACTCTTTGGAGATGTAAAATTCCCCATAAGATCAGGCTCTTTGTTTGGAAATGCTTAAGGGAAATTGTACCTACTAGGGATAAGATATATAAATACAAAAAAGATATTGAAATTCATTTGAAGCATTTGTAATGCTCAATTAGAATCTATTTGACCATTTATTTTTGGATTGTCCCTATGCTAGGTCAATTTGGTTCGATATGAACATCCATGTTGATAATATTAGGAGTATACATGGTAATCTTTTTGATTGGATCCTTAGTTGGTTCACTGCTCTGCCTACAAATCATAATACAACTACACTTAACAATGCTGACAGATTGTACTTGCTTATGATTACTATATGGACCATTTGGAAAGATAGATGCTCTTTAATCTTCCAAAAAGTTAAACCTAATAGTATGAGATCTATTAGCACTATTCATGTTATGTTGGATAGTTGTAGAAGTAATGTTAATACTACTGCAGGTGGTTGCTAATGATTTGCGAGGTGCAAGCACAGGTTTGGGAACCTCCAGATAGAGACTTTATTAAAATAAATATTGACGCCTCTTTCCTTAAACTTAATTTTACTGGGGGTACAAGCCTAATTGCTAGGAATTTTGCAGGTGACTGCTCAGGGGTCAAAGGAAAATTCTACAATGGAGGAATGATACCAGATCAAGAGGTGGAGCAGCTAGAAAGCCTTGCCATGAAGGATGCAGTGATGTGGGCTATCTCCAAGAACTATGACAAAGTCATTTTCGAGTCAGACAGTGATGTCTTAGTGAAATCAATAAATGAGGATGCCTCTTATGTCCATTGGTTAAATCAAGGAACTATTTTAGATATTAAAACATTGTTGCGGGGTCATGCATTTTTTCTGTCGGTCGATCAATAGGATTCAAAATAGTGTTGCAGACTCCATTGCTAAGAAAGCTAGGAGCATAAGAAGTAATTTTGAGTACATGTCTAATTTTCCCCCAGATATTCACAACTGGATAAGGAAAGACATCACCAACTGTAATTTTCTATCCTAATGAATAAATTCCTTTTGCATCAAAAAAAAAAAAAAAAAGTGTGTTCGGTAAAATATCAAATTCAATTGTTGTTGTTATAGCAAATGACGAAAACAGACATATCTTTGAAAATAGTTTTATTCGATTTTATTGGGTTAAAAATAATTAATTTTTTTTACTATTCAATATAAATGTTTATAATTTACTAATTATTACTATTATTATGATTGTTAAAAAAAATATTTTACTTAACACTTTTTAAGATATATATATAATTTTCAAACAAAAAATCAAACTAAAATTAATTAAATTATTATTTAATATTTTTTTTTTTATTTCTATTATTGAAAAATGAAATGAAATAGTTTGAAAATAAAAATTAATAATGTTTAAAGACTAAAATATAAAAAATAAAAAATTGATTGTATATAAGTTTAAGGGTAACTTTTGTCATTTATAAAATAAAATAGGGACAAAAAAGATAAATAAGCATTAAATTTAGGTGGGACCAAAGCTTATGCTTTTGTAGCTTTTAAAAGCTCCTCCTCCCCAGCTTTTGAAAATTGAGGAATTTGGGAAGTGCTTTGGGTAAAAAGCACTTTGATTTTTTTTTACCAAACACCAATTTCAAAAATTATTGACATATATAGGTTTTGAAAGTGCTTTTGGAAAAATAAAAGCATTACCAAACTCAGCCTTAGCAAAGTGAAAAGCTGCCGACTGCGGATGGGGATCTGTTGTTACCGGAGCTAGTCAAATCTAAAACAACAGGTGAAAACTATATTTATATTTTCTAATCATTATTTTTTCTAATCAGAATAGTGCATGTAGAGAATTCATAAGATGGAGAAGTTACCTACTGACATAATCATTGATATATTATCTCTCTTACCTCAAGAAACCAGGATGAATTGCAAACTAGTTTCTAAACCCTGGCGAGATATGACAAGTAATATCAAGGCAGGTCTCCTTTTTCAGCTTGGGTGGAAACCTGGTGTATTTTGCTATGACATGAGTGGGCATTACTCTTATAAGACACTTGTAGAAATCGATATTCATCGTTCTATTGAGCAAGAACCCCCCTTGTCTGACGAACCCCCCTTGTCTGACGTGCTTGGTTCATGTAATGGTTTAGTTTGTTTCTCGATAAGGAGACAGTCTTCAATTACCATCTACATCTGTAATCCCATTACCGAGGAATATGTTTAACTACCAACGTTAAAATACGACAAAGTATGCAATGGTAAGCGGCTGGCTATTTTTTCAAGTTTAGGGTTTGGTTATAATCATTCCACGGATGAATATAAAGTTGTTAGAGCGACTGCAGTGATGCGAGTATAACCAAAGACCAAAGAGGGAAAAAAAGACCAAAATTTGGGTTTAGTCTGGTGTGTGACGCTACGGGTGGAAGACTAAATTTGGTGGAGCGTGGATTATACGTTCGCCTGGTGTGGGGCGTGAAGTATACGTTCGCCTGGTGGTGGGGCGTGGATTATACGTTCGCCTGGTGCGGGGAGGTTTCGAAAAAAAAAATTTTAAAAAAAAACCGGCTTGTAGATCAGCTGGTTTCATGCCCTCCACAGAGGTTTCATGCGTTCCAGGAGGTCTCAGGTTCGAGTCCCAGATGGCGCAATATTACAGAGTTTAACATGGACGGTAGAGTTAGTTTGCCCCCTTGCGAAGACATTAGTCACACTATCCGCTTCGGCTCCCGACTTTGTTCCTCATGAGGCTCATTTGGTAGGCTAGCACGACAACTGTTCAACTTATGTAGTAGTACTGTTTGCTTGGAGCTTAGCTTGTTAGGCTTCCAATTATTCGTTAATTATGTAATAATATTAATAAATTTGCAAGTGTTTTAAAAAAAAAAAAAAAAAAAAAATACAATGGGGCGGAGGTATAAACCTCGCCCCATTCAAATTGTTTTAAAAAGTTTCGTGGGGCGGCGGTGGTATAAACCACGCCCCACAATAAATTAAAAAAAAAATAAAAAAAAAAATACTCCCTCCGTCCTAAATTAAGTGTCCGCTTTGACTAAGTCAAAATATTAAGGAAATCCTATAAATTGTCATGACTAGCCTTTGACTAGTTTATTTAATGTTATATTATTACCAAAACTAAATTATTAGTGTTAAAATAAGTAGACGTTTATTAGGAATTCTATAACTATTCATAAATGTTTTTATTTAAAAAAAGGAATGAAAATTAATAAAAAGATATTGAGTAAGTTTTTTTCCATAAATATGGTGATATTATTTAAGATTTGGATATTAAAAATGATTTTATGATTATAAAAATAAAGGGTATATTTGATAGTTTAAGGGAAAAGTATGTCTATAAACAGAGCGGACAGATAAAAATGGACATACCAAAGTAGAAATTAGGACTGATAAAAACGGACAGAGGGAGTATATGGGGCGGGGTTATAAACCACGCCTGCTGTGGGGCGTGGACTTTACGTCCGCCTGGTGTGGGGCGAATACTATATCAACGCCTGGTGTGGGGCGAACACTATATCAACGCTCGACTAAAATTTGGGTTTGGTCTTGGTCGCCGACCAAATATAATCGCCCACTATTGATTTAGTCTAGGATTTGATCGATGGTCCGTCCCGCTACGCCTGGTTCAGAGACCAAATAAATGGGTTTAGTCGCCCACTGCAGTTGCTGTTAGAGAATGTACAGCGACTATTATCATGGTGAGGCCAGCCAAGTTCAAATATACTTCATTGGATTTGGATAAGTCAGAAAAACGAAATCAAAATTGCGGCTTTTGACTTGGCATATGAGGAGTTTCAATTAATCCCATTCCCACCACTTGTCTCAACCGGGAATCCCAGCACAGTTTCTCTCAAATTGTTGGGAGCGCATTTGTCTGTTATCCATACAGATGAACTAAAAGATGTTATTTACATATGGGCGTTAGAGATGAAGACAAAGTTTAGCCGGTATGACGTGAAAAAGCATCAGTTCGACAAATTCTGGAGATGGAGTAAGAAATTTAGTATACCATTACCATGCACCAAGGATATGGGATACATGCCGTTTGCGGTTACAAAGAGAAATCAAGTTCTAATGTCCGTTAGTTATGGTAATGTCTTTTGTTATGACTCGGAAACTACAATGCTTAGAAGAATCTGGGATGAAAGCCCAACGTGGAATATTCAAGCAATTCCTCATGTAAATAGCCTTATTTCACTTGAAGAAATAGGAGAGAAATCCAAGAGAAGAAGATAAGTTTGTTTCATGTCTCCATCTCTTTTTATTTGACAGGATTATTATCTTTAGTTTAATTTCTTATCATCAGAATTTTGTTATTACTGTTTCTGAAGAGTTTAATTAACATGGCGAGACTTATATAATGCTCATACAGTAGTATATATATATATATATATTAATTGAAACAGATGGAGTTTATCTAGCATACATGTTCACGTTTAATCACCAACAAATGCTGCTATTTCCTCTTCAAAAGGTATGTTGTTGTGATGGATTTTCAGCGAAAAGCCGCAGCTTCTTCCTTGAAGAATTCAAGGAGCTCTTCGGCGCTCATAACTATAGGTTTTGCCTTATCTGTGTCATCTCTATCTCGTCGGCTCACTGTCTGGTTATTGACTTCTTTCTCACCAACCACCAGCATATAGTTGTATTGTGCCAATTGAGCTTCTCGGATTTTTTTGGTAATCTTTCTATCCGTGACATCAACATCCACATAATATCCAGCTCTGTGAATTGTATCTTTCACTTGCTGGGCATATGGGATGAACTTTTTAGATATTGGGCACACAATTGCTTGTCTTGGACTGAGCCAGAAAGGCCATTTTCCTTTGAAGTGCTCCAAAAGTATTGCCAACATACGTTCGAGAGATCCAAGGACAGCCCTGTGAATCATGACAGGTTGATCCTTCTTAGCTCCATCTTCCGCAGAATAAGACAGCTTGAACCGACATGGCAGTTGAAAGTCGAGCTGTAAGGTTGCACACTGGAACTTCCTCTTCATAGCATCAAAAACACTGATATCTATTTTGGGTCCATAAAAGGCACCATCTCCCTCATTTATCTTCCATGGCCTGCCAAACTCGTTCAATGCTTCAGTGAGAGCACGTTCAGCTTTATCCCATGTCTCAATTTCTCCTAGGTATTTCTCTGGTCTTGTTGATAGTTCTAGCTCAAAGGAAAACCCAAAGATATCGTAAACGTATCTTATAAATTCCAAGACACCGGAGACTTCAGCCTTTATCTGGGATTCCATACAGAAGATATGAGCATCATCCTGCACAAATCTCCTAACGCGTGTCAATCCAGACAGTGCTCCGCTAGCTTCATTTCTATGCAAGACACCAAACTCCGCCATCCGGAGAGGTAACTGTTTATAAGAACGAGGTGTATCATCAAACATCAAGCAGTGACCAGGGCAATTCATCGGCTTCAACCCAAACTCCTGTTTGTCAATCTTAAAAACGAACATGTTCTCTTTATATTTGTCTGCATGACCTGATGTTTTCCAGAGTTCCATACCACACGCATTAGGTGTCATTACCTCATCATAACCCCTCTCCCAGTATTGAGCTTTCATGAAATCCACTAATCTGTTGTATATGCGAGTTCCGTGAGGCTTGATAAACGGGCTTCCCGGGCTAAGTCGATGAAAAGAGAAAAGATCTTGCTGAATTCCCAATATTCTATGGTCGTACTTCTTTGCTTCCTCCAGATTGTCCAGATATTCTTTCAGCCGTTTACGATCAGGAAACGATATCCCGTAAACTCTTTGCAAACTTTCTCGCTCCTTGTTTCCTCTCCAGTAAGCAGAGGAAGCCTTTAAAAGTGAAATCGCCTTGACAAATGATGTGTTTGGTATATGAGGTCCGCTGCACAAATCAACCAAAGGTCCGCATCTGTAAACTGCGATTGCCTTGTCTTCTGACAATTCTTTGATGATTTCAACCTTGAACTTGTTTTCCGAAAACATTTCAAGAGCTTGCTGCTTTGTAACCTCAATGCGCTCGAATGGTTGTTTCTCATGAACTACTTTTTTCACTGCCTTCTCGATGTCTTTCAAGTGGTTCTCATTCAAACCAAGATCACCATAGAATGCATCATAGTGGAATCCCTCTTGGCCTCTGGCACTACAAGACCCTGTACACAGCTTGCATCCATACTGCCTCTCAAGTGCCTGTCCAAGTATATGCGCACTTGAATGCCAAAACACATCCCTCCCTTCATCACTATCAAATGTGAAGAACTCGAGTTGACAGTCACCTTCAAAGGGTCTGTTCATATCCCACAGACTTCCATTAACTTTAGCTACCAATGCCTCCTTCGAGATCACCGACCCTGTGTTTTGATCTATCTCCCAAGCAATATCGTCGGGCGACATCCACTTCTTTCCTTCCATGATATTACCATCCGGCAATGTTATTTTGATACGTTCACCACCAATAAGTTGGTGTTCTTTGATCTGCTGAATTCTAATTGATTCGAAATATTGGATTCTGTCTACAGGTTTCTTCTTCTTTATTTTTGAAAGAAAATTTACAATAGAAGCCAATGTGCCGAGGAGGCACTGAAAAATACAGTTAATAGAGTACATGAGCCGAGACATGACTAGATTTGAAAAAATATTCTTCTTGTTCTTCACATTAACCAAGAAATCAGCTTCAGAAGATATGATGAATCAGCTGGTTTTATTAGAAAAAGCAGGAAGGGAATCAGAAAACGCTAGCTAGGCAGAGAGAGCTTGAACGTACCCTCTTGGATATCAAGAAAGATCAGGATAGCTACATATTTATAGGTACGGCTTGTTTACGTTTGTTATGCTTGATTAGGAAATAGAATTAGCTTAGGAAGTCGACAATTAAGTATAGAAATATGGTCAAATTAGGAAATAGACTTGGATAAAACAAAACGGCTTGATGTGCACGCCGAGTTTTTTTAATTATTTAAATTTTATTTTTTTTTTCAAAGTGTGCACACCAAGTCACCTCTTCTTGGCACACGGTTTCGGACTTCTTTCCGATTATAATTTTTTTTTTGGACTACTTTCCAGACCCAGAAACGATTTGTGTACGGCGGATTTCCCCCGAAAAACCCCCAACACACAAAGTGGTGGGACCAAAAACCAGCCCATATAATTCCTGAGTGGGCCCATGGGCAGTTGTATCTCCAGATTTCTCGGCAGAAAATCCTCAGTACGTCTAGCATTCAGGTACAAAAAAGAAAACTTCCTAATATTTCCCGTTTTCCCCTGTTGCTGGAGGTCCAGTCCAAGTTTGAATATGGTAAATTCAGTATCAAGGTGCAAATATTAAGATAAAACTAAAAATCTTATACTAATATAAAGAAAAAAAAAAGCTCTTTTTGAAAGGAGATCCCTTAAATTACTTAGTTATCCTTATTTTTTACATATTTACATAATTATCATTGTATTAAAAATATATCAAAAATTTCAAAAACTTAATATCTTTCAAAATATACACCAGATTGTTTTAAAATTTATATATTTGAAAAACTCTTTCAATTATCTACATAACGAGTACAAATAAGAATAGTAAATTTTTGTTTTAGGAAAAAAAATTAATGGCTTTCAAATTTAGTATTGTTGGATGAGTAAAAATTCAAGCATGTGCATCGCACATGTGTCCTTACTAGTAGAGTTAAAAAAAAAAGAGTTCATTTTAATCAATTTTGGTGAAAATACAATAGTGTACAATAGCAAGAGAGATGAGCTATAGAAGCGTGCATGCTCATTACTTAGTAATGAGAAAGAAGATTTGCTAACATACACTGATGGTGCCTCCATCTCTCGCAAAATCACAGTTATAATCTTCTCTAGTGTACATATTGTCGTTCAACTCATTCCTCCCTTGAAGTAGATTCTGTCCCAGTAGAGGGGCTATCAGCAAAATACTCCTGGTGCTTCATATTGACTCCATACTATTTAGGGGTATCAAAAAGAATGAAAGTATTAGTCTCAATTTCGGGATTGGATTGACAACGAAAAACAGAGCAGAACAAAAACAATATCATAAATATCTGTGAAACTCAATTCATTAGTAAATATAAAGAGGATGCAGTTACTCGTAGTAAATCTGAGAAGACAAAGCAGGAACATAAAATTTACTTTCTAAGCTAAAACCCCTTTAGCATCAATCTACAAGTAGGGCTATCATAAAATTGAACATCTCTTCAATGCAATTTGCTGTACCTAAGTTTGTTTAGCATTATTGCTCGAAAACAAATCACTTAAGGCCCAGATAAAGATCACTATTGAACTCTCCTCCACAGAACTTCCAATTACGCCACTTCCTTCCCAACCGAATTCCCCTGAATTCAGAATCCTAACTTTTCCAACTACATCATAGACCAATTTCTCCAAAATTCCTGACCAAACTGGTTCAACCAAGTCAATATTCCATATCTCCCCTTTAAACCCAAATAATTACCCAGTCAATCCAAAGATGCAGTAAAAGAAAATACAACTACTTGAAAATAACTCCATAGGAACAAAATACTGGAAGAAGAGGTTGTAAACAGAGCAAGACAAACAAATGCATTAGTTGCGCAATACCTATGACAATTCATATGAACATGTTTCAACGCCAGAATGAACTTAAGGGAAACACTGAAACTGAGTCTGAGACAAAAAACTCACTGTCATGATGCTTATGCCCATGATAGACATGTTGTTGGGTGTGCAAATTCAAAACCAGTTGCACTAGATATGCTGGAAATTCTCACTGCCATGATGCTTAGCAGCTAGTTTTCATGGGTCTCTCTTGTAATACAGTACAAGATTCTATATTCAACCGCTCTCCTTACTTTTGACATCAGAATTGTGTTCTCTTCCAAAACACAATGCACCTCAACCAATTTTATTTTTATTTATTATTATTATTTATTTATTTCCGACTTGAAAGGTTAAACCACCTCAACCAATTGAAACATAGACAATTCTGGTTCCAATTGTAAAAAGCTAGGGACAGTATTTGGAGATAAAACCAGCTAAGAACAACAAACAAGAAATCAAAAGCAAACTAAAAATAAAATTTCAAGGATACCAAGAATATCAAATTCTCTGAGCAACTTATGAGTTTAACCTTGATAAACCATAGGTTGCCGTGTGACAGATCTAATACAACCTAACTGTGCTTCAGTTGATTGCAAAACCATATGTATACCTTAATATTTCTATCCATTACCTTTCATAACACTTTTGTATTGCCTAGTACTATTGGAGAGTCTTCTAACCTCCTGTTTCTTTGTAAACTAATAGAGTTGTGCTCTGTTTTTATGCAGAATTCATTTCAGTCTCAAGATTTTTACAATAATAAACGGTAAGCCAGCTAGGCATGAAAACTGAAAAGGATGCCTAGAATCCTAGAGACTAGTCTCTTTGACTAACTCATGTAGCAGGCATGAACAATAATTATTCAAGAAAAGCAGGATAAGCTACAACACAGACCGCAGTAGCAAAATCTTCCACAAAGCAGACAAATGAGGATATCTTTGGCACTAACAAATTCACAAAAATTGCAGAGTTTCCATGGATGACAGATCAGATCAAACATGAAAAATGTGTAAGGATTTGTGGATGCCATGTTAACCTCGAAATTTCTACATCGACTTCTACCGAAAAAGGTCATGATAATATGAAGGGAAAGCTGTGGAAACATATGTTGTGGAGTGATGTACGATAGTGTTTAGTTTAGCATTCTTTTTGCAGCATGACATATGTTTGTATAGAGCTTAAATTGCTTACCTCACGTAGTGACTTAGAGAGATCATCCATCGTCAAGGTTAGGCGTTTGTCCTGCATCAGCAAGAAGTTAGGTTATCCATACATACAAATAGAGTGGCCACTGGCCAGCATTGAAAATGATTCTATAAAAAAAAAGTGGCTGAAAACCAAACTACAACTTAAACACACCTTTTGCTGTTTCTTATCTTTAACTACTGCAGACTGCCTTGCCTTGGAGTGCCTGAATTATGATACAAAATGAACAAAATCAGCATCAAGAGATGTTATAGCAGTTTTTTTCTCATGTAAGTAACCAAAACCTATGAGCCTGTTACCACAAAATGAAACACAAAAATTATAAAGAGGTTGAGAGATATACTGAAGAGCGTCGGTGGCAACCTCGGCAATGAACTTCTGCGTGGCAACTGCAACCAGCCTTATTCTGCGAAGGAAACGGTAGACAAAACCTTAACATATGAAGTATTACTCAAAATCTAACAGTGTACAGTATCCATTTCGTATGAGAACTTTCTGAAAACCCAAAACTCTAAACAATCTCAATTAATCTTATCCCTAAGCAACTACTTTCAAATTGATTTTTTTGTTTTTCTGGGCTTACCAAATTTGAATGTTGCTCATTATGTTTGATCATCTAATCGAAAAAATTAGTCACTTCCTATGTGGTATTCGTTTCCACTATTAAACCCTAAGCACCGAATATAAGAAGAAATCAAAAGAGCATAATTCACTCATATGAACCAAGACTACCAAAAGGGTTTGTCTAAAACCACTAGCTTTCATCAAAACGGACTCTAATTTTTGCAAAAAAACAACAATTTCCAGTATTGATTCGAACCCTAAATTCCAAAACGATAAGAAAAGGTGGAAATAAAAGGATTAAGTCTCTTACAATCGAACATCAGGGCATTGAAATCCACTCTTGGCTACATAATGTTCCACTAATTCATCTGGAATCTGCAGAATACAAAAACAAATTCACAAATACTTATTTCTCTGAGATTGATAGAATTCTAAAGAGAAAAAAAAAAGGGTTTCACTTACAGTAGGGGTGTAATCCATGAGAGAAGCAAGAAAATCTGAGAGTGCAGCATCATCATCGTGTCTCACTTCACTTGATTGATGATGATTTTGCTGATTTTGGTTCTGATTTTGGTTATTCATCTTCTCTTCTCCGCAAGTACGATTTGGGGATTTAGGGTTCGTAATTCCCACCTCTATCTCTCTCTCTTTCAATTCAATTCCCTCTTTCCTTCCTTCTCCTTTTCTAGTCCTCAGTTTTTCAAAATGTACTTTTATTCACGTACTCTTAACGTGGGTGAACCACACTCACTATAAATCTATTGACGGCTGGTACAGGTGCTATTATCAAATATTAGGCGGTTGGGGGCTACCCTTGGCTTAAGGGCATCTCCATCGAGTTTCCGACTCTGTATTAGACTTGGTTTAGGAAACTTGTAATTGTTGCTCTATTCGGAAATTGCTTATTTTTAGACACTCCTCTATTATAAATAGAGATGCACAGTGATGAATCCTTTCTTGTAATTCTTCAGCACTTTTTTTCTTTTCTTGTTTATACAATATGGATTATTTGGAGGGTCATCTTTGTGCGCACATATCCTTCACTTGTTTTTGTGATGTTGGATATCATATCATCACCCCTCCTAATGGTAGTGCAGAAGAAAACAACCCATCACTTCCTAATAAACTCCAAGTTCTGTTTCGGAGTTCCCATAATCAAATCCAAGACGGAACGGCCGTAACTGTGTCTAGTACAAGTAGGGAGCGTACGGATGTGATTAAGAATTTGAAGTCGTGTAGTTTACTTATACACAAAATAGTTGGTATTCTTTCGGGTTTAGGAGCTCCTGAGTGCTGTTTTGATTACATTACTGGTCGTTTATTGAATTGTGTAACTGGAATTCCAGCAGAATCCCTGCAAGGTGTTTGCCTTACCGCGTGCGTGAAAATTACTTACAAAGAGAATTTGGATGTACAAGAAGAGGATGATATGATTGATGCTGCTGTAACTGAATCAATGGAGGAAGATTACGTAAGAAGGACTCGAGCAACGAAATCGTTTATCGGTGGATTGAAGAAAGAGGAATATAGACATAACAATGGAGATAATAGCGATAGTAGCACAACTACCACTAGCTGTGCAGTGTGCTTGGAAAGGATTACAGATGGATCCGAAATAAGCAAAATGCCGTGCTCGCATATGTTTCATTATGGTTGTCTAGTTACTTGGTTGGATGAAAGCAACTCTTGCCCCGTATGTCGATGCAAGGTGGTATCGGCTGAGTAGTTAGTTTCCTTCCCACACTGTACTCAGCAGCTCTGCGTCAGATTGCAGTGGTTGTTATGTAACCCAGACGCGGGTAATATGGTGTTGGTCATGATGAGTTTTTTATTTTCGTTAGATGCCTACTAATGATTTATAAGTTTGGTATAAATGTCTAATTTTATAAGTTTTTCTACATTGCCGTGAGTTATTAAACTTGAACTTACACTAATAACAACCAAAAGAAAGGACAGGGATATTTTATTAAGACACTAAATACATTAATATTCATTTATTCAAACAAACAAAAAAGCATTCATTGATGCAATGTAAAGTTCGCTTCTCTTCTATCAACAGCTCGAAGGATCGAAACCAATATGCCTTTCTCCTATATCATGATTCATGAACCACCGGAATACATTGTTGTTTATCTCAATATATGAAATACTGTTCTACCACCCTGAGCATGTTCAAGAAAATTTACAATGCAATTAGAATTTCAGTTTATGAATGAGAAGAAAAGAAAAATGATACTCCCTCCGTTTCTGGAAAAGAGATACTTTCACTTTTCCAATTTGGCCTATTTTTAGGCTAAAATGAAAAAGGGAAAGTATCTCTTTTCCAACAACAGAGGGAGTATTAGAGATTTGTGTATCCTAGTTGCTTATTACAGGATATACATTGGGACCTCAGTATGTAGTGGATGGGGATCCCAATTTTTAGTTTTCACCACCATCCCAAAGCATATGATTCCTGAGAATGGAGATCATCTGACATCGACACAAACGTCTGTGCAATTTCGTTGAAGGCAGAAAACTTATACAGGTCCGTAGGAGAAATATGGTGGGGGGCTTATATTCTATTTTGCGAAAACTCTATCAAAACATATGAATCGCAGGAGACATGAGACACCTAAATTTTTAATAAGTTGTTCACAAACGTAAAAAATGGTCTAAATTCCTCAAATATATCCGAGTCACTTCGAGTCGGACATCGAAAAAATAAAAAAACTAATGATCTGACTCAGGGCGAGTCGGATAATAGTCAAATCCAACCAAACAAGGTGTAACTTGATGGACAAACCCTTATCTCTAACTCAAACCTATAACAAAGTAATTAGGGTAATCATAAACATCAACAACCTAAAAACTCAATATCATCCCTCACTCCAGAATAAAAGTAGCACTGGTGTTGCTTACCCTCCCTCCTATTGGCTGGTGAGCGTAACCTCGCGCTCTCATTGGCTAATTGAGAAACCATTCGTATTCGTTGGATGAAATCAACAACCTAAAAACTCAATACCATCCTGTTAGGAAATTAGGTGTGATTTCCTATTTTTTGTCCTCTTCCATATTGAGATGGTTTCCTATTCTAGATTCATAGAGTTTAGGAAAGAGTTAGTTTCCTAGTTGGAGACTTGTGTTCTCTATATATATGACTAGAATTGTAGGTTTGTAGATATCCAACCTAGAAGAGTGGTAAATCCGCTTAGGATTTTGGTCTCTTTGTTAGGGAGGGTCTGTGCTACCGTGAAGGTCAATATCGGTGTGAGAGAAAAACTTGTAGAGAGAGAATTTTGGTGTTCTAGTGTTTAGGGTTTGGGGCTTTGCCCTAAACCTAGTTTCTAGTGTTTCCATGTTTCTCCTCTGTTAGTAGCAGCTATGAAGACGGTGTAAAAGAGAGGACATGAGGTTGGTTTGAGGAATGGTTAGAGAGTTGATTTCTATGGTTTCTTCAATGGTGTTCTCGGGTATGTCTTGTTAACTCTTTGGGTCTTGTCTTGGGTTGCGGAAAGAGCATGTAATGGTCTTTGATTTAATGGAAGTTTTTCTGGTGGTGTTGGCCGTGGATGTAGCCTGTAAAGGTGAACCACGTATATCTTGTGTTGTGGTTGTGTGCTTATTTATCTTCTGTCTCTCTCTTATAATTTCTCCCATGTTTGGTTTAAATCACCAATTGCCCTTTGTGATCCTGTGTTCCGCTGCGCTCGGGGTGCCAATTTTCACAACAATTGGTATCAGAGCAAGGATGGGCTGGTGTGATTGAACCTGGAATTGAACGATGGTTTATTGTTCGGGTGGAGAAATATGTTTTGAAGATGATGTTTCAACCTGTGTTTACACAAAGATGGATTTGTGATGTGATTTACAAATCGGAGGTTCAACTTGGTAGAAGTGTATGTTCTTCGTTTTGTTTTATGATGTAGTATGGGATGCAGAATAAAGCGGAATGAGGTGGAATACATATTTACTTCTTGAAGGGTGTTAGTAACCATACACTATAAAGAATGGGTTGCAAAGTTCGAAGAAAGGATGAGGCTGTGAGGTCTCATGTAGAAGCAAGTCCAGAACGCTTCGAAGTTATGCACGAGATGTTATAGATTTATGTTCTTAAGTCTATGTTAAAGTATTCTTGATGGCTTGCACGTAATATCAAGAATATGCCCGATCTCGGAAGCATGTACCACGGTAATATGGGCATTCACACAGTATATATTCTAAGCGAGTATGTTGGGTGTGATGGTGGTAAAGAGTATGTCAGATTGGTGATGGCTTTGAGAATCGCTTAAAGGATTAAGCCTGTTAATCACAGTGGATATATTTGATGGTTTGTTTCAGATATACGGTAATCATGACATGTGCTGGAGTATGATATTGAAGCTAATTCTTCCTTTCTAGGTTAGTGTTCAATATGTTATTAGCTTATTGGTTAGGTGGAGCTACTGTTGATTCTTCTGGATGGTTCTCTTGGTGATCAATGGTGGAGTCCGTGCAAGGATTCGTTGATGGTGATTAAAGTTTTTCATGGTGTTTGTGAAACATGATCAATTTCACAAGTGTTCTTCATAAAGGAGATGGTTTGAAGACTTTTATCAATGTCATGGTGTTTTGATCGAAGAGATGGTTCTATGAAGATGGAAGTTCGGGTTTGAGCTTCAAAGGAAATTCTACGGGTATATAGAGATGGTGAAAACTCTGGTGGAAGATGGAGGTGATTTCCTGTGATCGTCTCATGCTTGATAGCATAATCCGAGGTGGAGATTGTTAGGAAATTAGGTGTGATTTCCTATTTTTTGTCCTCTTCCATATTGAGATGGTTTCCTATTCTAGATTCATAGAGTTTAGGAAAGAGTTAGTTTCCTAGTTGGAGACTTGTGTTCTCTATATATATGACTAGAATTGTAGGTTTGTAGATATCCAACCTAGAAGAGTGGTAAATCCGCTTAGGATTTTGGTCTCTTTGTTAGGGAGGGTCTGTGCTACCGTGAAGGTCAATATCGGTGTGAGAGAAAAACTTGTAGAGAGAGAATTTTGGTGTTCTAGTGTTTAGGGTTTGGGGCTTTGCCTAAACCTAGTTTCTAGTGTTTCCATGTTTCTCCTCTCGTTAGTAGCGACTATGAAGACGGTGTAAAAGAGAGGACATGAGGTTGGTTTGAGGAATGGTTAGAGAGTTGATTTCTATGGTTTCTTCAATGGTGTTCTCGGGTATGTCTTGTTAACTCATTGGGTCTTGTCTTGGGTTGCGGAAAGAGCATGTAATGGTCTTTGATTTAATGGAAGTTTTTCTGGTGGTGTTGGTCGTGGATGTAGCCTGTAAAGGTGAACCACGTATATCTTGTGTTGTGGTTGTGTGCTTATTTATCTTTTGTCTCTCTCTTATAATTTCTCCCATGTTTGGTTTAAATCACCAATTGCCCTTTGTGATCCTGTGTTCCGCTGCGCTCGGGGTGCCAATTTTCACAACACATCCCTCACTCCAGAATAAAAGTAGCACTGGTGCTGCTTACCCTCCCTCCTATTGGCTGGTGAGCGTAACCTCGCGTTCTCATTGGCTAATTGAGAAATCATTCGTATTCGTTGGATGAAATTTCGTTATATATGGTTCGTTGATCTGTCAATGTGTGGTGTAGATCGGGTGGATTGGTGGGACACACGCGACGGACTGCCTTCATTGTTTAGAAAAATTGCTACATTAATTCGTGTATTTATTTTGAAAATCCAAAAAATAAAAAAACTATTATATTAATTCTGGACATTTATGATTAAAATAAAAAAAAAAATCAATTAAACTTATTTATGGAATAAAATAATCTTTTATAACTTCACTTAGTTATTGTAAAAATTTTATAACAAGCAAGTACAAAATTTAAATATATGATGTTTATATGTAGGCAAAATTGGTCTTCTTAGGTTGTTATTTTCTCATGTAAAATTTTGTCTTTATCAACTTAAATATATGAAGACCAATTTATTTGGATTCCTAAGTTGTTGTTTTCTTTGGGAACAGTTTATAACAAAGTAATGAATTGACTTATAAAAAGTAATTACAACAATTGCATTAGTCAAGTGTGTAAAAGTATAAGTAGCACTAAATAATTTTTTCTTTATATCAAGCGAGTACAAAATTTAAAAATATATAATGTTTATATGTAGGCAAAATTGGTATTCCATTCTTTTAAGTTTTTTGGTGATTTGTACCACTAATGTTTATGGTTTTTATTTCTGTTACAGATGTGGTTGGAGATCCTGACGACGTTTTTGACGGAAAAGTTTACCTGGTAGAATCATTCTATCATGTCTTATTTTCTCTTCTTTATCAATTTGTTAAACTCCATTTCTATGTTTTATCTGGATTTTTGATGTTCTTTTAGTTTCTCCAGGATGTTCTTATTTTTTACTTATTCACTCCTTTTCTAACTGTTTTCCCCGTTTTGTCAGTAATAGTTTCTCAATTCAAACTAGACATAAATAAGGGTTTGGTTCCTTATCATAATTTTTGGACCAATTGTTTTTGGGAATTGGGGTTTGTTCATTTATTTTTTGTTTATTTTCACAGGGTTATGGATTTTCGTCTTATATCCATTTTACTAATTTTTATTTTGTAGGGGAGGATGTCTAAATTCGTAACCGACAGAGATTGGCTAGGTGTGTTGTTTTCTTTATGGATAAGGCGCACCGTATGCTTTTTCGTTGTCTGCATAATGTGACGCCATATAATTTTTATAATTATCAGCTATTTTAAATTTTAAATAGGTAAATATATGTGTGAATTATGTCAATAGAAGTAGGTATTAATGGAATTTGGAAGGCATGTAACATATTTCAATAAAAATTAATAGTGTAACTTTATTTAGAAAACGTTAGCATTGCATTTTTTTTTTTTCAATTTTATCCTTTCTTTTTTGTGATCTCATTTCACTTTGTAATGTTGTAGGTAAAGGGGTGCTTCCTTCTTCGAGGTCTGACCGTGTCGTGGCACATGCTTTAATTACTTGCATGAACTTGACATTCATATTATAAGTAGGATCACTTTCTTTATTTTCTCTTATTAGTTTTTACCCTATTAAATTATGTTGACTTTCACGTGTGCTTTAATCATAATTGATAAAGATCAAAAAATATTGCAATATCAATAAACTTTTACGATAACGATTAATAGGAGTATTAATAACAGACTTAGCTCTTAGATAATCAAAATAAAGTTTTTTTTTATTTACGTACCATAAGATAGAAAATCCTTAGTTTCAAAGTGTACATAAGTGATCTTTAAACTCAATTGGGAATCGTTAAAACTCCAAATTTGAATTGGTTTATATTTATACAAATTGGGCCAACATAGTGAAATTAGTGGAAGATTTTCTTTGTTTGAGACTCCATGAATGGGAACCTTTATAGGTCTTTATTCCTTTTAAAGTTTGATGGATTTCTATGGTCAGCTGGATGATTCCTTGCAGGAAATAAATAACTAATAGCGAGTGATGGATGTGTTTTTTATTCACTTATAATATGCTTTCAAACAGGTTTTTGTGCAGTATATGCTCATTTACATTGTTGGACGGTTTATGGTTGAAGTGACAACTCATATCATAACTATATAAGTTGGAATTTCAATCAATGATTTTTCCAAACTGCATTCACATTTGACATTCTCTTAGGTTTGCTAATTCAAGTAGATCATTCCTATTAGTACATCTAAGGTGCACTTACAGGTAAAACAGCTGCAACCTTAAGATGAAAAGAATCAATTTAGAAGCGTGTCATTCTTATACAAAACAAAGGAGATGATTTTTTCACAAGTTTCTTTATATATATTTTTCTCTATTGGAATGCTTTACATGATGTTTAACTTCACATTACAAAGCTTATACATATTTGTAATGGATATCTTCACTCAAAATCATTTAACCTGTAGTGCATGGGATCATTCTATAATTCATGACTATCCATAAACTGAAACCGAAATTAAGTTTAAGTATCAACATATATTAAGAAGATATATTCCCAACTCCCCCTATAGTACACATAATCTTTCAACGTTTTTTGGAAATCTAACAATAATATCTATCGGGACCAAATTGTAGAAACAATGTCTACTTCAGGCAAAGAACCCCTCTAGATATTGTCTAAGAGAGACTTGGTAAACAAATTGACGGCGATGACAACATACTTCTATTACTTGAGTTAAATGAAAATGATAATGAAGTGGAGGATGAAGTTCAAAACTTGGATGTGATTATTAAAAAAATATTTATAGCAGAGCCCGATGATATTATCATGTCGAGTTTATGTTTTATCTTATTCGAATATATCTGACAATTTTAATTAAAAGGAAATGTTTATTTTTTAAATTTATTTTGATTTGGACGATTTTTTTGATCTCCAACACTTAATAGTTAAAATTGGTGAATTTGGTTCCCATTGTTAATTTAAAAATACCAACTACTAAATAAAACCCCTGTTAGTCCGAGAGCCGGGTGAAGTCCAACATAAAATAAATGGAGGATACTCCCATCACATGAGTGGAACTTTTTTACCCATTGGAACTTGGTGGTATATGGTTTGTAAGGAGACATGAGGTGCAGATTGGGTGTGTGGTTATTACCCATTGGAAAAACGACTCCCATTGTTTGTTATGAGTGGCCGCTGGATAGCCAAAATCTTAATTGGAAAGCTAAGAATTTATTTCGCATTCTTACAACGAGATATTGTATTTGTAAAGTGTCTCTAATGTCAGATATCGATAGGACTATATAAAGAGTGTGATTTTCCATTTAAATAAAAGAAGTTAGAGGATGGAAAAGTAGTTGAGTTGGACGCTTGATTGTTAAAGAAAGCATGTGATTTCTAAAGAAAGATATATCATTGTGTTTCCTTAATTACATCTTCTTTGACGGGAGCACTTCATATGTTTTTTCATTATTCAAAGCTGACAATCTATTTGATATTAATATCGTTTTTTGTTGTTAGTGTCTTTAATACCATAAATCGATACCTATATAGTGAGTGTCATTTTTCATTTAACTATAAGAAGTTAGATCATAGAAGAGCAATTGAGTTGGCCGCTTGAGTATAAATGCCAATATATGATTTCTGAAGGGAAAATATATTTGTGCATTTCTTCGATTACATATTCCTTGTCGAGAAGTACTCCATATGCTTTGTACTATTTAGAGTTGGCAATCTATTTTATACCCTATTATTTTCCAGTGTATCTAATATCAGATATCAAT
Source organism: Papaver armeniacum (assembly GCA_023531295.1). Classification (NCBI taxonomy): domain Eukaryota; kingdom Viridiplantae; phylum Streptophyta; class Magnoliopsida; order Ranunculales; family Papaveraceae; genus Papaver; species Papaver armeniacum. The sequence goes on from JAJJWW010004809.1 coordinate 275,089, forward strand.
GTTTTCATTTAACTACTAATAGTACTGATGTTGCCACTACTTAGTGATTTCAAAGGTTCGTATAGTTTTTCAAAAGTATTTTCTGTAATGAGATTTCTTTAATCTCCAACATTTTAAACAATACATGAATATGTTTGATTACACCATCTTTGACGGGAAGCACTTCATATTTTTTACAATATTCAAAGTTAACAATCTATTTTGTATCAGTATATTGTAAAAAAAAAAATCAGTTTCTTTAATATCAGATATCGTACCTATGTAGTGAGTAAGGGTATTCGCCTAACTACAATAAGTTGGAACCTGGAAGAGCCGTTGAGTTGACTGCTTGATTCTGAACACAAATAGATGATTATCTACGGAAGAGTATATCAATGTATTTCTTTAACTACATCTTCTTCGACGATAAGCACTTCATATGCTTGGCAATGAGCAATATATTTTATATCAATATAATGTTTTTTTATACAATTATATAGTGAGAATGATTTTTCATTTTACTACCAATAATATTGATGTTGGCAATGTCAAGAAACTACTAATTTAAAAAGTTTGTATAAGTTTTCAAAAATATTTTTTTTTGAAGAGGATTCTTAAGGGTGCACAGGAACCGAGCCGGACCGACGGACCGTCCCGGAACCGGTGGAACCGTACCTGTTTTTGTACCGAACTGAGGAAGGGGGTACAGGTACCGGTCCAAAAAATAGGATCCGAGGCTAGGGAGGTACAGGTACACGGTCTTATCCAAGTCCCGTACCGTCCCGGACCGAATGTACCGAGTATTAATAGCCATTAGATTTGGGGTAATAAGCTAATAATAGCCATTAGAAGCTCCATTCATGACAGCATTAACTTCTTTGAATTTATCCTCCGGAGAGGTATGGACTTTTTGTACATTAAAAAATCTTAATGCTCCTCTGCATTTCAATGCATATTTTTCAGAAGTGATTCGACTGAATTCCACTCAGAAGCGTTCGTTTAATATAAAGGTCCTTAAAACTGGGGATAGTTTTGTTAGTGTTTAATACACTGTGATTCCACCTTACCACTACAAGTTCGCATTGAAAATATAACTACATACAGACGTAATAATATATGGGATATTGGTTTGGTACCGACAAAGGATTCAACTCTACCTCCATTAATCAGTGCCCTTGAAGGTTATATTATTAGTGATAAATTAGTTCAGGGAACCAATTCAAATGATGGTAATTCTCTCTTTTTTCTACTAATAATCTATGGACTAAATTTAAATATGTACCTGTTTATGGGTAAAAATCGTTTCTGCTGATTTCGGTAATTTCGGTGGGTGAGTGAGAAACTGGTTCAAACCCTAAACAAATGTGCTGCACGTGAGCACTTTATAGATTCGAGAGATCAATCTGTACAAGTCCGGCCTAAACCAAGAAATGGCCGTTCCAGACTTGCTTCGGTCACAAAGTGGATGAGAAGGGTTGATTTGGGGAGGGAAGCAAAGAAAGGTGTTGAGGAGTGTAGTATCTCGACTTGTATCAGAAAGTGAAAGCTTAGGAAGCTTGCAAGAGATGGAAGATTTTGGGAGAGCTTGCAAAGTTGCCTTTCTGAAAGTGTGGTATTTTTCTCCTGACCGAGACTTGTTGTCTGGTGGAAATAGGTAAGACCTATTTATACAAGTCGAGATTGAAACGTGCCACGGCCTCATGAAGGAAGAGAGTAAAGGGTGAAATAATGGGAGGAGGTGGTAACCGCATGGTTTAATGGGCGAAAACGTTTTTCACCATTATTTCCTCTTTTATTTGACCGCTTTATTCCTTTTCACGCTTTCTTAATGTGAGTGTAGTGTACGCCGCATGTTTGTGACCATAAACCAAAACCCTAAAGAAGCATCCCCCAGTTTGTGTCGATGTCTCGAGTGTTGGTTGCATCTTGAGTGCAAGTGGCGCTGCTAGTGGCGCGTGTGGCATGTGCCAATGGCATGTGCGGAATGCCTTGGTGGTAGGTTGCACGGTTTGCAAGTTAGGTTACCAGCGGGTGTGTTTGGCATGTGCCAATGGCATGTGCGGAATGCCTTGGTGGTAGGTTGCACGGTTTGCAAGTTAGGTTACCAGCGTGTGTGTTTGGCATGTTCCAATGGCTCGTGCGGCCATGTTGACCTAGTTTCAAGTCTTGCAAGCCTAGGGCGCTATGTTTGGCGTGGGCCAAAGGCATAGCGGCTTGGAAGTATGGCTTGCGACACGTGTTGGCATGTGCCAATGGCACGTGCGGCCATGTTGACCTAGTTGCAAGTCTTGCAAACCTAGGGCGCTATATTTGGCGTGGGCCAAAGGCATAGCGGCTTAGAAATATGGCTTGCGGCACGTGTTGGCATGTGCCAATGGCACGTGCGGCCATGTTGACCTAGTTGCAAGTCTTGCAAACCTAGGGCGCTATATTTGGCGTGGGCCAAAGGCATAGCGGCTTGGAAATATGGCTTGCGGCACATGTTGGCATGTGCCAATAGCACGTGCGGCCATGTTGACCTAGTTGCAAGTCTTGCAAACCTAGGGCGCTATGTTGGGCGTGGGCCAAAGGCATAGCGGCTTAGAAATATGGCTTGCGGCACGTGTTGGCATGTGCCAATGGCACGTGCGGCCATGTTGACCAAGTTGCAAGTCTTGCAAACCTAGGGCGCTATGTTGGGCGTGGGCCAAAGGCATAGCGGCTTAGAAATATGGCTTGCGGCACGTGTTGGCATGTGCCAATGGCACGTGCGGCCATGTTGACCTAGTTGCAAGTCTTGCAAACCTAGGGCGCTATGTTGGGCGTGGGCCAAAGGCATAGCGGCTTAGAAATATGGCTTGCGGCACGTGTTGGCATGTGCCAATGGCACGTGCGGCCATGTTGACCTAGTTGCAAGTCTTGCAAACCTAGGGCACTTTGTTGGGCGTGGGCCAAAGGCATAGCGGCTTAGAAATATGGCTTGCGGCACGTGTTGGCATGTGCCAATGGCACGTGCGGCCATGTTGACCTAGTTGCAAGTCTTGCAAACCTAGGGCGCTATGTTGGGCGTGGGCCAAAGGCATAGCGGCTTGGAAATATGGCTTGCGGTCGTGTTGGCATGTGCCATTGGCACGTGCGGCCATGTTGACCTAGTTGCAGGTCTTGCAAACCTAGGGCGCTATGTTGGGCGTGGGCCAAAGGCATAGCGGCTTAGAAATATGGCTTGCGGCACGTGTTGGCATGTGCCAATGGCACGTGCAGCCATGTTGACCTAGTTGCAAGTCTTGCAAACCTAGGGCGCTATGTTGGGCGTGGGCCAAAGGCATAGCGGCTTGGAAATATGGCTTGCGGCACGTGTTGGCATGTGCCAATGGCACGTGCGGCCATGTTGACCTAGTTGCAGGTCTTGCAAACCTAGGGCGCTATGTTGGGCGTGGGCCAAAGGCATAGCGGCTTGGAGATTTGGCATTGTTGCCGCGGTGCGCAGTATGCGGCTTGGTTTGGCATTGCTGCCATGGTGCGCAGTATGCGGCTTGGTTTGGCATTGTTGCCATGGTGCGCACAGATATGCGTCTTGGTTTGGCATTGTTGCCATGGTGCGTGAAGATGGGGCTTGGTTTGGAATTGTCGCCATGGTGCGCAGAGATGCGGCTTGGTTTGGCATTGTTGCCATGGTGCGCGAGATGCGGCTTGGTTTGGCATTGATGCCATGGTGCGCTGATATGCGGCTTGGTTTGGCATTGTTGCCATGGTGCGCAGAGATGCGGCTTGGTTTGGCATTGTTGCCATGGTGCGCGCAAGATGCTGGCTTGGTTTGGAATTGTTGCCATGGTGCTCGGTATGCGGCTTGGTTTGGCATTGCTTTGCCATGGTGCTTGATATGCGGCTTGGTTTGGCATTGGCGCCATGGTGCGCAGATGCGGCTTGGTTTGGCATTCTCGCCATGGTGCGCAGATGCGGCTTGGTTTGGCATTGTTGCCATGGTGCGCAAAGATGCGGCTTTGTTTTGGAATTAGGTTCCGTGGTCGAAAACCCTAATCTGGGTATTTTGAAAAAATACCCCTATTAATTGTTTACACATGAGTTAAATGCTCTTAGTTAATGTGTTGCGGGTAACATTAGGTCATGGGGTTTTACGATTTTACCCCTTGTTTAAAAACCACCATCAACATTAAGTCCCCTGCTTAGCTCTGAACGGGGGCTTTGTTGCGAGGTAAGCATAAGATGGTGAAAGACTATCAACAAAGAAACCGTAAAGAGAATTGAGGGGCTTGTCTCGACCTTTTATAAATAGGATTTGGAATCCTTGCCTCTCGGGAGTTTTGCACAACCGGGAGGCCGGGCACAATTGGTTGGGCCGGTGCGGCTTGGGCGACGTTGGGAAGTTGGCGTGAGTTGGGAACCGAGTGTGCTAGCGGGTGAGACCGGCGCAATGTGGAAGTCATGCGTGCTTGCAGGCATGACTTGGGAAATTGCGTGTGCTGGCCTGGTGGGGCGGCGCAATGTGGAAGTCGTGCGTGCTTGCAGTGCGTGACTTGGGAAATTGCGTGTGCTGGCTGGTGGGGCCGGCGCAATGTGAAAGCTGTGCGTGCTTTGCGGGCGTGACTTGGGAAATTGCGTGTGCTGGCTGGTGGGGCCGGCGCAATATGGAAGCTGTGCGTGCTTTGCGGGCGTGACCGATGTAAACAAGGAGGGGGTTTCTTCCGATAGCAAAGTTTCCTTATCTTGCTTTCCTTCACGTGCGGCTTCCATTAGGGCATCATCTATGCCAAAAAATCTGGAAGCATTATGTCTTTCATTGCTCCCTTTCCTTTTTTAAGGTTCCGTATTCATGCCCAACGCGAATGTGTCGTCTCCCTTGTTTGAGAAGGGGTTCTTCCTGTTGATTCCCCTTTTCCTTTGCTTTGCCGGTGCGTTTTCTTTTTCTCCTTTGTTCACGCAATCCTCTTTTTATATGTGTATAAACAGGATGGAACTTGATTATCTTTCCATTTCTTGCAGCGTATGATGGGATCTTCCAGAGACGGCCGTGCCTTTAATTTTTTGGAAAAGGACTACAGAATCGGTGGAGATCGATCTTCTTCTCTTAAGGAGGTATTGGTTGGGGTTGAATCTTTGTTCCGTGAAGCTAACGAAATTATTAAGGACCTCCCTTCCATCTATCCTCACGAAGAACATGTGCATGTTCGGACTCTCTTGGGTTCGGTGGACGCGGGAGGAGAACGCCATGATTCTTGATTTTGATGCGAATGAATCAAAAAACTTCCTTCAAGTGTCGATGAGAAAACTTTCGAAGGAGTACATGATAGAAGCGAGACAGCCTTTGAAGTTGATGTCAAAGATGTTATTGATGATACCGAGGAGGGGTCATGGTGGCGTATCTTTGGAATAGTTGTCGTGGAGGACATGCCGCCTTTGTGGGTCGCCGGGATGGGATGTTGAGGTTGCCGTGTTACAACCGCTGAATGGAACCTTTGTTGCCCGAAGGATTGCTTGGGGGAAATGCTTGAAGATAGCTTTTTTAGGAAGAGACTCGCGCTCCATCCTTCGAGGGCTAGTTCCTCCTTTTGTTTTTCTGTTAGCTGCTTAGTTCCCTGATGTTTTTTTTTTTGTAAACACATCTTTCCCTTCTTCTTCATCAGTAAACCTTTTGTTTCATATATATATATATATTTTTTTTTTTTTTGAAAAGGGTTGTTGTATGATGGCCCGTAATGGTTTTCTGGGTTCTTCTGATGTATTTCTCCGATATCTGAAGGATTCGCTTGGGAAGAGATATATTTATTTATTTATTTATTTTGACGAAAGGGGAGATCTCCAAGGAAAAATACAAACGGTGTATTCATCCTGGGGAAGTACAGCTATTAAGAGGAATGATTTAAAGGAAGTACTGAAAAAGGGAGTGATTGGGAAGTACAGCATTTAGGGATTGGGTTCCTTGAGCCATCGCGAGTGAACTATCACGCCTTCAGGTGTGTCGGTATTGGTGAGCTTGCAATATCCTCCCAAGAGGGTATCCGCAACCAGGTACAGCTCGCCTTCACCTTCCTCGGGCAAATCCATCTTTACTGTCATCCTCCCAACTTGAAACGAGCTTTCCTTAACCACTATATCTCCGATTGAAAACGGGTTCAGACGTCGTGTAACCATTTGAGCCCTGGCTTCGTTGGTTTCGCTAGAAGCTTCCAAGCTTCTTGCAAAGTGTTCGAATGGTCTAGCTCCCCATTCACATTTTTTGACAGCGTTTGTGCCGGTTGTTGCGCCGAGTCCCCATGACGGAAAGGGGGAAGGAAAGACTGGTTGCAGAAAAGGTTGCTTGGCCAGACTTACTTGCATTTGAAAACCATGAGCTAGTGCCAACGGGTCTTCTCCGGATGTCTGGGTTTCTTCAGTAGTTTGTTGATGCGATAACCAGTGGGATGATTTGTTGGAATTTCCTTCGGGCGTGGACGTTGGCGGAGGGCGCACATCCAATTTCGCTTTGTTGTCGAGTACCCATAAACGTCCCAATATCATGTCGTGATCTAGTTCTTTGACAATATGGAATTTGCTATGTGTTATAGCGTCTCCCATCTCGATCTCTAAGTTGATGTAGCCATGCGCGTTCAAAGCTTCTCCTCTCAAGTCCTTAATCACGGACGAAATAGGTAGCGTCTTGTTTTGTAAATCCTGCTTTGCCTTGATGTCTTGAAAGTAATGATGTTGTGGTAGGAGGCCGTGTCGATGAGCGTGTCGTCAAATTCGTTACCTCTTAAACGGACGTGGTCAGCAGTCCCGTTCTCCGTCACTGTTTGGGAAGCTTGGGCCCTTGGCGTGGATTCCGAGGAGAGGAAAAGCCGTTTGCCGGATACAACACGATTGAGAGCTGCGAAAATATCTTGGCGCTGAACCTTGGAAAGATAGAGAATTTCGCATACATGTCGCATCATGGATTGCACGTTCTCGTGTACGGAGTCCCCAGAGGAACCGCAGTTTCTTATTGGTAGTGGGTCTCGATGCACTCTTTCGTCTCCTAGTTGGAGTTCTCCTGCTTCTATCCTTTCTTTGAAAATATGCTTCAGTCTGTTGCAATCGCTAGTTGGGTGGTGAACGAACCTGTGGTAATGGCAGTATTTGGGGTTCGCCATCTCAGCCTCAGTTGGTCCGTCGAGCGGTGGCAACTCGATGACATCATCTTGAACCCGGGCTTCTAGGAGGTCAATCACCTCCTCGATGGGGAATGGGAAATCAAGGGTATTTCCTTTGGTCTCACGATGCTACACAGGAGTTTTAGTGACGATCTTCCGTTGCGAGGGTTGCCGTTGCGCCGGCGCTTCACGTTTCGACTGGTGGCTCGTAGTTGCGGCTTTCCTTTTCCTCTTTCGTTCACTATGTTCACGGAGGATGAGCCGGCATTAAATTGTTTGTCGATGAGGCGCCTACTCCCGCGAGTTTCACGTGCGTCTTCAGTTCAAGTTGGCCTAGTCCTTTCAAAGAATCTTTGGTGCCTTTGTTGCGATCGTCCGGCGGCCTCATGGAGTTCGGAGAATGTTTGGAAACGCAAGTTTTCTAGCAGCAGGCGGTAGATTGGGACCATACCGTTGATGCATGCGTTTACCAATTGTTGCTCGGTCACGTTTGGGTCGTGACAGATCGAGTGCTTGAACCCGAACCTTTTTGACGAAATCATTCGGATGTTCGTTATCCCACTGGTACATTCTCTCGAGGTCTGAAAAGTTAACTTGTTCGACACGAAGAAATACTTCCTGTAAAACGCGGTGACCATGCTACTCCAGTTGGGAATGCTGTTCGGTGGGATGCTGTTGTACCATGTATACGCCCTTCCGGTAAGTGATTTTGAAAATTCCCTTAAACGAAGAACGTGATTGTATTCATGTTCGCCCAAGGATTCCAGGAAACGAGAAACATGTTCGCGTGCATTCCCTGTACCATCGTACAGGGTAAATTGAGGGGAAGAGTACCCCCTTGGGAGAGGGATTCTCTGTATTTCGGATGGGTAAGGGGGTTGGTGATGATGTACATCGAAATCATCATGCTTTATTCGGTCGCGTAGGAGTTGTTCCAAATCTTCTCTCGTGACGAAGTTGGGTGGTTGATTTCTTTCCAACGGGACTCTAGTGCGAGTTTCTTCATCCGTGGAGGCGTGCCCGCCGAGGTGCCGGCGTCAGGGTTGTTGGATATGCTTCTAGGCGTCTCCGGAGGATGCGACTCACGGGGTAGTCGCTCTGTCAGGGTTTTGAGAAAGGTGAGCACCTCTTTTTGTGTTGAAACCATGTCTGTCTGGGCTCTGGCGAGCGTCTCCTGTCGTTCCATCAAATCGGCGATGGTGACGTAAGGGCGACTTCCTCTGGTCCCTACGGTCTCTCGTCCCGTCGGCGGGGTAACTGGAACCTTAGTTGTCGGAGGCGCCATGCTGGAAGAAGCATTCGGGATCGTGGTGGCGGCCCTATCTTTGGTGACTGGGGGCGTGACACCTGAAGATATATTCTCGTTGCCGTGATTAGAGGGTTATGCAGAGACGCTAGAGGAGGCAGCGGCTCTGGCCCTGGTGATAGGCGGTGTTACACTTAAGGGAGTGCATTCGATGTTGCTGTTGTCAGCTGGTGAAGTAACAACGTTATGGGGAGAGACGCCAACATCAGGGATGCGTTCTGCGCTGATGTTCTCGGCAGCCGCTCCAGATCTGAGTTCCACCATGTTGGGATTTGACGTTCGGAAAATGAAATCAGGAGTTGGAGTTGGTATTGTAGCCGATAGATCAATCCTCCCGCTATGGTCGCCAATTGTTTATGGGTAAAAATCGTTTCTGCTGATTTCGGTAATTTCGGTGGGTGAGTGAGAAACTGGTTCAAACCCTAAACAAATGTGCTGCACGTGAGCACTTTATAGATTCGAGAGATCAATCTGTACAAGTCCGGCCTAAACCAAGAAATGGCCGTTCCAGACTTGCTTCGGTCACAAAGTGGAGGAAAAGGGTTGATTTGGGGAGGGAAGCAAAGAAAGGTGTTGAGGAGAGTAGTATCTCGACTTGTATCAGAAAGTGAAAGCTTAGGAAGCTTGCAAGAGATGGAAGCTTTTGGGAGAGCTTGCAAAGTTGCCTTTCTGAAAGTGTGGTATTTTTCTCCTGACCGAGACTTGTTGTCTGGTGGAAATAGGTAAGACCTATTTATACAAGTCGAGATTGAAACGTACCCTGGCCTCATGAAGGAAGAGAGTAAAGGGTGAAATAATGGGAGGAGGTGGTAACCGCATGGTTTAATGGGCGAAAACGTTTTTCACCATTATTTCCTGTTTTATTTGACCGCTTTATTCCTTTTCACGCTTTCTTAATGTGAGCGTAGTGTGCCGCACATCTTTGTGACCGCCAAACCAAAACCCTAAAGAAGCATCCCCCAGTTTGTGTCGATGTCTCGAGTGTTGGTTACATCTTGAATGCAAGTGGCGCTGCTAGTGGCGCGTGTGGCATGTACCAATGGCATGTGCGGAATGCCTTGGTGGTAGGTTGCACGGTTTGCAAGTTAGGTTACCAGCGTGTGTGTTTAGCATGTGCCAATGGCATGTGCGGAATGCCTTGGTGGTAGGTTGCACGGTTTGCAAGTTAGGTTACCAGCGTGTGTGTTTGGCATGTGCCAATGGCTCGTGCGGCCATGTTGACCTAGTTGCAAGTCTTGCAAGCCTAGGGCGCTATGTTTGGCGTGGGCCAAAGGCATAGCGGCTTGGAAGTATGGCTTGCGACACGTGTTGGCATGTGACAATGGCACGTGCGGCCATGTTGACCTAGTTGCAAGTCTTGCAAACCTAGGGCGCTATATTTGGCGTGGGCCAAAGGCATAGTGGCTTAGAAATATGGCTTGCGGCACGTGTTGGCATGTGCCAATGGCACGTGCGGCCATGTTGATCTAGTTGCAAGTCTTGCAAACCTAGGGCGCTATATTTGGCGTGGGCCAAAGGCATAACGGCTTGGAAATATGGCTTGCGGCACATGTTGGCATGTGCCAATGGCACGTGCGGCCATGTTGACCTAGTTGCAAGTCTTGCAAACCTAGGGCGCTATGTTGGGCGTGGGCCAAAGGCATAGCGGCTTAGAAATATGGCTTGCGGCACGTGTTGGCATGTGCCAATGGCACGTGCGGCCATGTTGACCTAGTTGCAAGTCTTGCAAACCTAGGGCGCTATGTTGGGCGTGGGCCAAAGGCATAGCGGCTTAGAAATATGGCTTGCGGCACGTGCGGCCATGTTGACCTAGTTGCAGGTCTTGCAAACCTAGGGCGCTATGTTGGGCGTGGGCCAAAGGCATAGCGGCTTAGAAATATGGCTTGCGACACGTGTTGGCATGTGCCGATGGCACGTGCGGCCATGTTGACCTAGTTGCAAGTCTTGCAAAACCTAGGGCGCTATGTTGGGCATGGGCCAAAGGCATAGCGGCTTAGAAATATGGCTTGCGGCACGTGTTGGCATGTGCCAATGGCACGTGCGGCCATGTTGACCTAGTTGCAAGTCTTGCAAACCTAGGGCGCTATGTTGGGCGTGGGCCAAAGGCATAGCGGCTTGGAAATATGGCTTGCGGCACGTGTTGGCATGTGCCAATGGCACGTGCGGCCATGTTGACCTAGTTGCAGGTCTTGCAAACCTAGGGCGCTATGTTGGGCGTGGGCCAAAGGCATAGCGGCTTGGAGATTTGGTATTGTTGCCGCGGTGCGCAGTTATGCGGCTTGGTTTGGCATTCTTTGCCATGGTGCGTAGTATGCGGCTTGGTTTGGCATTGCCGCCATGGTGCGTGAGATGCGCTTGGTTTGGCATTCTTTGCCATGGTGCGCAGATATGCGCCTTGGTTTGGCATTGCTGCCATGGTGTGCGAAGATGCGGCTTGGTTTGGCATTGGTGCCATGGTGCGCAGATGCGGCTTGGTTTGGCATTCTTTGCCATGGTGCGTGAGATGCGGCTTGGTTTGGCATTGGTGCCATGGTGCGCAAAGATGCGGCTTGGTTTGGCATTGCTTTGCCATGGTGCGCAGATATGCGGCTTGGTTTGGCATTGGCGCCATGGTGCGCAGATGCGGCTTGGTTTGGCATTCTTTGCCATGGTGCGCAGATGCGGCTTGGTTTGGCATTGTTGCAATGGTGCGCAGATGCGGCTTTGTTTTGGAATTAGGGTTCTCCGTGTCGAAAACCTAATCTGGTATTTTGAAAAAATATCCCTATTAATTGTTTACACCTGAGTTAAATGCTCTTAGTTAATGTGTTGCGGGTAACACTAGGTCATGGGGTTTTACGATTTTACCCCTTGTTTAAAAACCACCATCAACAGTACCTTAGTTGAGTCAGTCTTGTTTCTCTTTTTAATTTGTAGTGATCTTCATTTAGTGGAAGTATAACTCACTGCTTGAAAAAATTTGTCTGGAACCGAGATCGGCACAGAACCGCACTCGATACCGTCATTGGTCCCGAAGAAGTACCGAACCGAGGTACAGGAGTGCAGTGCACCGGTCCAAAAAATAAGAACCGAGGTTAGGGAGGTACAGGTACTCGGTCTCGGCAAGAACCGAGCCGAACCGTACCGTGTGCACCCTTAAGGATTCTGTAATCTCCAATAATTTAAACAATATATAGTTGGTGGATTTGGTTCTAACTTTTATCCACCAAATGATACTCGATTTTTTTGGACCCCTTCTGGGACGGGTGCGGGGCGAAGCCCCGCCTCACCAAATGGGGGCCAAGAGCCATCGTTCCCGATGCGTAGCACGGGTTCCATACTAGGATAGTTAAAAACTCTTGAATGCGGCAACAAGAAAAGGTTTAACAAGATCCAATTCTTTATAAATCACAGAAAACATACTCTCTCGCTTGCCTATGGTCTAAAAATCCTAATCCAGAGAAGTATGCAAAACATGGCGCACTTTGATATCTAAACCCAATAGGGGTTTCCTCTACGGGGTTTCACAACGCATGACGACCAAACTAGAAGCACAACTCTTCTTCTCAAAACAAAATACTGAATAGGGTGATGATGACTACTTCGGAACACTTACGAAGTTAGACCATACTATAACCTTGCCATCATCATCATCCATCAACTTCGGAACACTTACGAAGTTGGTTCTTGTCATGGTTTAGTTTGTTATGCGGCTTTTGCCGGTTACATCACTTTACCAACATGTGAAAGAATAATAGTCTATATTTGCAATCCTGTCACTGGAAAGCAAATTCAACTTCCCACTGCTTACAATTGGGCCGCCTTCCCAGAACAGGCGATCGGATTCGATTATAATCGTTCAAGCAACGAGTACAAGGTTGTTAGAATTCTGCTTGATGGAGATGATCACCGGGGAGGAACCATTCAAGTGTGTACACTGCCGGGTGGTACTTCATGGTGAAACGGCAAATCAACTAGTAGTATTGTTGCCGATAAAAAAAAAAAAACTAGTAGTATTGTTAAACAATGCTTTAAACCCCACTTAGGCCATGTTGCACCAATACCATCAGTGGGTGTTTTTGCAGGTGGAGCTCTTCACTGGAAAAATGAGTTCGTAACTGTAATATTAGCTATTCATTTGAAAAATGAGACGTTTGAATTGCTATTGATTTGGAAAAGACCGTTATTTAATCTGGTGCTTTTATCAAAGACTAGGCGGTTGGGGCTGGCTTGTCTTAAGGGCTGTTCCATCTTTGAGTTTCTGGTTGTAGACTTGGTTTAGGAAACTTGTTGTAGTTGTTGCTCTATTCGGAAATTTCCTATTTTTTGACACTCCCATATTATAAATAGAGATGCACGGTGATGAATTCTTTATCTTGTAATTCTTCAGCACTTTGGTTTTTTTCTTTCTCTATACGCTATGGATTATTTAGAGGGTCATCTTTGTGCTCACATAGCCTTCACTTGTTCTTGTGATGTTGGATATTATATCCTTACCCCTACTAGTAGTGCACAAGAAAACAACCCATCGTCGTCACTTCGTAATAAAATCGAAATTTTGTTGCGGAGTACCCATAATCAAATCGAAGACGGAACGGCCGAAACCGTGTCTTGTACACGTAGTGTGCGTCTGGATGTGATTAAGGATTTTAAGTCGTGCAGTTTGGTTGTGCACAAAACTGTTAGTATGCTTTCGGATTTAAAAGTTCCTGAGAGGTGTTTTGATTACGTTACTGGTCGTATATTGGATTGTGTATCACAAATTCCAGCAGAATCACTAGGTGGTACGTATTGCGTTACTGCCTACGTGATGATTACTTTTGAAGAGAACTTGGATGGTGGTGTAACTGAATCAATGGAGGAAGGTGTAACTGAATCAATGGAGGAAGAAAATGTAAGAAGGATTCCTGCTGCAGCATCGTTTATTAATGGGTTGAAGAAAGAGGGATACAGACTTAACCATGGAAACAATAACGATTGTCGCAGCGCTACCACTAGTTGTGCAGTATGCTTTGAAGGGATTCTAGATGGATCAGAAGTAAGCAGCATGCCGTGCTCGCATATGTTTCATTATGATTGCCTGGTTACTTGGTTGAATGAAATCAACTCTTGCCCCGTATGTGGATGTCAGGTGGAACCGGCTGAGTAGTTCTGGATCAGCTTGCAATGATAATTATGTAACCCATATATGCCGGTGTTGTTCATGATTATTTTTTTCTTTCAAATGTCTTGATAATTTTATAAGTTTGACAGCATAAAAAAGAGATCAATTCAAATTTAACTGCGTTGCCGTGAGTTGTTAAACTTTTAGTTTCATGACATTAACATTAACATTCATTTGTTTGAAACCAAACAAAAAAAAAAAAAAACATTTATTTATTTGTCTAGTGTAGAGTTTTCTTCTGCTCTATCAACAGCTTGAAGGATCGAATCCTATATGCCTTTCTCTTATATCATGAACTACCCGGATTCATATTTCATTTCCACTTCTCATTTCCACTTCTAGGAATAGCAAGATTCGGTGGTCAAGTGGTTCAGTTGGATGTCCCTGAGCATATTCAAGAAAAATTACGATGCAATTAGAATTTATGAATGACAAGGAAAGAAAAAAAAAAATGCTATTATGTGTATGTTACTTACGGGACATATTGTTAACTTCTAATCCATGGTTATCTTTACCGATCAAAAAAAACTTTTAATCCATGGTAATTTTCTTAAAACAATCATACCAACAACAATCAAATAATTAGAGTAAGTCTTTGTGTCCTTGATTTGATTTATCTAATTTTCTTAATTTCTTAATTTTACTTGTTCAGAGTTTTTTTTTTAGCTGCCTAATTCTTTACCAAACGGGTAGTTGAAAGTAACGTAAGGAAATATCCTGTGCATGGATCATACTTCTGCAACTTCTTTCGGTGGAATTTGATTGACTAATGCTTCATTAAGAATTTTAAGACGAAACTTGACCGAACGAAGATGAATAACAACAGAAAATGCTTCTAGGGGCAAAGTCAAAATGCCTTATTCGAATTTTCAGACGCCAAATGAAAAGGATGGAGGTTAATTTGGTTATTCCAGTGTGTCCGGACCAAATGTTGGTCACCCCAAACAACACCACTGTGATTTATATTGTAGAGTCTGCCTTCAGAGAAAAAGGGATTATCAGTATCCTCCCGTAGTGCTAAACTAGCAAATTATGGTATGATTTTTTGCAGATTTTTATTGCAGTGTTTCACTTGAGTTCCTGAGAATGTAGTTTAAAAATTATTAATACGGAACAAAAACAAACAATCTTTTTTTTTTTATTTTATTTTTTTGCATCGGTAAAGAATTTTTATGCTAGCGAGTTTCGAACTCAATGGTACCATCACACTGTGACTTTACCACTGACTACGATGGCACCGGCTACAAAAACAATGTTGGACTTTTCAGACTTGGACACATAGGATTCTGACTACAAGTGGCTGGCCAAGCAGAAAACAACATAATACGTCCATAGAATCAGAACTTACCGAGGGGTTTTGTTGGCACAATGCGGAAGTGTTTTGGGTTTATGGAAATTGATTTAGGAAAAAGGTTGGTTAAGAAAAGTGAGGCTTTGATTAATTGAAATTGGAAATGTTACAAGAGGATTGGTATAGAAACTTTGGCTTACACGTCTGTTTACAAAGGCATTTTGGCTCTTAGAGCATCTCCAAGAGAGGGTGGATCTATTTATTTTTAGTGACACATAGGATTTTTGACCCCCGTTTGGCATAAATCCATCTCCAACAGTAGGGTCCTACAAGTTAGGAGGGACCAATTACTAATTATGAAGGTGTTCAAGAAAGTGTTATCTACACCTCCGGTTACACCTCTATGTCATGTTTTTAACCAATTTTCTTTTAATTCTAAGGGTTAAAATTCTTATTGTAGGAGATAATTTTTTAGATATGAGGTCCTATATTTACTCTATGTATAGACCCCATTAATAAAAGGATTAAATAAAAAATCCATGTAGGATTTTTTACACCTTCCGTTAGAGATGCTCTTACTTACTCTAGCTCTCACTCTTACTCTCACTCTTACTCACACTTTACTCACTTCAGTAAATTTGGATGGTTTGCAAGTGAATCATCGTTGCCTATTTATAGGCTTGTACACCGACCACTAAGAACTATCCAGACACAGAAAATCTGGAGCTAGCTGACCGACCAAGGGAAGAAAATTCTAGAGACTGAATTCTCTAGATAACACGTGAGTGAAAATGGCCTTGAAGACTCTAGAGCCCGAACACTCCAGAGTGTATTGGGCTTTACTTAGTTCAGGGTACTTATCTTCTTGAGATATTTTATAAAAGAGTCGTATATTTAGTGGCTAATTAAGATATGATCGTAAAAGATTCAGTTGATGTACTAGGGTCGTATACTGACTTTGACCGTTTAATTTGTTACCAAAATACCCGTAAGAACTAGTAAAATGACAATATATTTTGACTCTCGTTTAAAACTTAACCAAGTATAAAGACATTTCGTAGAACATCTTGAGTGCATATTCAGACTCTTTTGCACTGAACCTAACGAATAGAAAAGGTAAAGTTTCGCAACTTCTACATAGATGCAAATTGGTTGCGAAATTGGCATAACATATATAATTTTTGATACATTCTTTTCGAAGAAATTGGGTTCACTAAAAAGTAAGTGAATTTGGAGAACTCAGCTGATACTTGGAACTAGAGTCCCAAAAATTTAAACCCATCTTTGCGCAACTTTGTCTTCTCTGTACCCATTTGTTGGCTCACTGAATTACTCCATAACAAACTGCATAAACAAAACTACTACGTTGGATAACGAATGTAACTTGCTTTAAAATGTTAAACAGATGATTTTGAAGTTGAACCCATTTTGCAATACCACATCTCTAATGATAGCACCCATGAGAACGATACAATTAGCACCAAATTGTTTATTTATAGGCGCTTTACCTGATCCCCTTATAAATAGAGAAGGGAAAGTTGATTGTAAGAAGAACAAGAACGGAGACACGGAGGCTAGAACAGAACAAGAATGGAAGAAGGACGAGATATGTTTTCACTAACTAAATTAAACTGGTCAGCGCTAGTCAATTAACGGTCAGGGTGTATGGCAAACTACAAAGGTTAACTTATATTTTTCTAACGGTCATTGGATCAGTCAACGACCCTAATACATTAACTACATCTTCGGAGACCCAGACCCTAATTAGCCAGTAAACATACGATCCTTTTACAAAATATCTCTATCTTCTTTGAGTTGTGTGTACTCTCTTCAAGATTATTCTAGAAAATCACAAATTAGCTTGTATTTTTTAACACCCCCTCTTAATTTGTGATGTTAAGTTTTTCTCTAAAATGATTGAACTTATCAATCGTGACTTCTTTTATAAAAATGTCCGCATTTTGTTCTTGTATCGGACAGAATTGGAGCTCGATTTCTTTGTTTTCCACTAGTTCTCTGATGAAGTGGTGTTGTAGCTCTATGTGCTTCGTCCTTCCGTAAAAGACTGGATTTTTGTCATTGCAATTGTAGACATATTGTCACAGTAGATAGTTGTCGGCTGCTTTTGCCTTTGTTGTAGGTCGGTCATTATTCTTCTCAACCATACTGCTTCACATGCTGCACTTGTTGATGCTATGTACTCTGCTTCGGCTGACGATAGTGCCACCGTACTTTGTTTTTTAGAACTCCAAGAGGTAACTTTTGTTCCCATACAGAAACATAGCATGATGTCCTCTTTCGGTCTTCAATAGAACCTTCCCAATCGCTATCTGTGAAGCCGGTTAAATCATTATCTTTTTCTCTTGTATACTTGATGCCAAAATTCTTTGTTCGCTTGATATACCGAAGAATTCTTTTTGCGGCCGCATAACGTAACTTGCTTGGCTCCCTCATGAAACGAGAAACGATGTTGGTTGCATTGACGATGTCTGGTCTTGTATTTGTTAAGTAGATCAGTGAGCCGACTAGACTTCTGAATAAGGTTGGATCAACTTTTGTCGCTCCATCATTTTTTACTAACTTCTCATTAGTACCCATTGGAGTTGCAATTGGTTTGCAATCCATCATGTTGAACCTTTTCAGTAAGTCTTCTGCATATTTTTCTTGGGAAATGAATATTTCTTCTAGAGGTTGTTTTACTTGGATCCCAAGAAAATATCGCATAATTCCTAAGTCTGTCATCTCATATTCTTTCATCATCTCCTTCTTAAATTTTTTTGCCATCTCTTGTTTTGTACTGGCATAAATTAAATCATCAACGTATATATAGGCGATTAGAAAATCTGTACCTTGTTTTCTTATGTTGAGGGATGGCTCACTTGGACTTTTCTCGAATCCATTATCTCGGAAATACTTGTCGATTTGCTTTTCCATGCACGTTGCTTGCTTCAAGCCATATAGTGCTTTCCGGATACAATAAACCATTTTTCCTTTTCCTTTTCGGACATATCCTTGAGGTTGTTCTACGTACACCTCTTCTTCAAGTTCTCCATTTAGGAATGCCGACTTTACGTCCAATTTGGTAGACTTTCATTTTTAGTTGAGTTTCCAAAGCTAACACCATCCGTATTGTTTCCATGCGAGCGACCGGGGCGAATGTCTCGTTGTAGTCAATTCCTGGTTGCTGGGAATATCCTTTGCAACTAGCCTTACCTTGTGCTTTTGAATTGACCCATCTTCACTATATTTTGTCTTATAGACCCATTTCAGACCAATTATTTCTTTGTCAATTGGCTGATTAACAAGCTCCCATGTCTTATTTTTCTCGATTACTCACATTTATTCATCCATGGCATGTCTCCATTTTTCTTCTTTTGCCGCTTCCTCATATTTTTGAGGTTCTAGTGCTATAAATCAATACAAGAAAATGGAGATTTAGTGTCAAAAAAAATTGTCAGGAAATGCCATGTTTTTGTCTCGAAATATTTTCTGAGATGCATTTTTTTTTGTCTCGAAGTTGTCTCAAATACCCCGTCTGGGAAAGTATTTCACGGCAAAATTACGAACGGTCACGAGAAAAATTAATTAACAACTAAAAATTTATTGTCAATAAAAGTCTCTTTCACCAACAAAATAAATTTGTCCGTGAAAGTTATTTTAATGACGGAAAAATTTGATACCGAAAGACATTTTTTTGCGAGCAAGATTTTTGTCGCAAAAATATAAATTCCAGGACAAACTAATTTGTCTTTAATGAAAAATATTTAAGACCAATAAAATTGTCTCAAAAACGAAAGTTTTGTATCAATTTAATTTGTCTTTAATGCTAACTATTTATGACCAAAAAAATGGTCTCAAAAGCGAACGTTTTGTGTCAATTTAATTTGTCTTTAATAGTAATTATCTGAAACAAATTTTTTGGTCTCTAATTAATTTAATCAGAGACAAAATCAATAGCCCCTGAATACCAAATTTTGAAGACTAATTTGTTCGTCTCTAAATATTTTATTAGTGACCAAATTTCTTGTCTTAGAAAGAATTTTCAGAGACAAAATTTCTCTTTTCTGAAAGATTTATTTTTGTCTCTAAATTTTTTATCAAGGGCAATTCATTTTGCCGTTAAAACGAACTTTCAAAAACAATTTTGCTTGTCTCCAAAACAACATGTTTTGTCCTTAAATATTCTATCAGTGGCAATTCACTTTGCATCCAAATGTTTTTTTAAATATTCTATCAGTGGCAATTCACTTTGCATCCAAATGTTTTTTTCAAAGACAAATGTTTTCCCTCTAAAAATCGCCTCTAAATATCATAATCAGTGACAATTAATTTTGCCTTAAAAAATGAATTTCTCCGACAACTTTCTTCTTCATTAAAGAGATTTTTTTGGTCCGTAAAGACCTTATTAAGGACTACTTGTTTTCCTTTTCAAAGACAAAATTATTCGTCTCTACAAATTTTTTATGAACCGGAAACAAAAATAATATCAAAATTCATTCAATTTTCTTTATTCGTTTTTATTTTTTTTATTGCAATCATAAATCATAACAGATGTGGAGCAAAAAAGATTTAAGTTTTTATTAAATCAAATATTTAAATATGAGATTACCATTACTATGGCAAACAACCTAAAAACAATAAAACCAGCATAAATTGAAATTCATCTAGAAATGAAATCTCTTGTGTATTATTCTGAACACTAAAAATTTGAAATACTATATCTCTTGGTGGATCGATATCTCTTGGTGTAATGATTCGTAAGCTGCTTGCATCTTCCGGATTCTCTTCTTTTAAATTTTAATCCAAGAACCTCATTGTACAAATATCAGTTTCACCTCTTTGCTCTCCTTCATTGATGCTTCTTTGTTGGAGATGAATCATCTTATCCTATATAAAAATTACATGTCGGTTTACAAAGTTGATGATATAACTTTGTGTTGCTTACAAATTTTATTCGCTTTTCGTCTTCAAGCTAGTGAAAAGAAGCACTGGCTTCTCTTTGGCTGCAACTAAAGGAGAGCACGTGAGAGAAGAGTTTAATAAAAATTGAAACAGACACATACATATAAGTGTGCATACAATGCATTTAAATTGTCATTATACAATTGCCAATTCGAGTAAAGATCTGTCTATTACTACAGCTTCTTCTTCAAATAGTATGAATACTTCAAGATTACAGTCATTCTTGGCATACAAATAACTAAAAGGTAAATAATACAAATGAGATAGACAGATATGAGTCTCATTCGATGGTTTGCTCCTTCCCCGAAAATGATGATGATAGCTTTAAAACTATGACCTACCTCCGCGCATTGCGAGATACATCTTAAAGACGGTTCCGAGCTGGGACGGGTGATAGAGCCCGATTGTATGATATGCACTAACAAATTGACCAATTATTAAATGTACACAGAATGAACAACATTATTAAGTGCACTAACAAATTGTCGATTCATGCCACACCTCATACAAGTATGATATGCATCGTCAATTCTTATCCAAAGATAGGGCACAAAGATCAACATATCATTCTCAGACAACCAAGAAAACTTGCAAGGCTCACAAGAGACAAGAAAAAAATAACCTGATGCAAGAGCTTAATGGTTTTGTTAGGTGTTGCAACCGACTCTTCTCCAACTACATCCCCATCCCAATCTAGCAGCCACCTAACCAACTACAACCAATTGAATCAACAAAGAAAAGCATGTCTAAGGAAACGAGAAATGCATAGCACCCAGCTCACATGAAGCATAAATTTTAGAAATAATAACTAATTGGTTGGCACTCATGAGTACATGATTAGGTAACAAACCTTGAGTGCAAATAATATTTGAGGGGGGACAGTGAAAGGAAGCCTTCGTGGTCCTCCAACAAAAGGTATATATGAATATATTATCTCGAAATCCACCACCGATTAAGTGGCTTTGAAGATGGTCGTAGAGCTTTCTCTTTCTTTGGTGCCCGAACTAAAAAAATACACAAAATCAAGTAAAACAAAACCAATAAAACAACCAAATTGAAAAGATGAACAAACGCACAATACCAACCATCGAATTGCAGTGATGAAGTCATGTACTGTAAAACCTAACCCGAGGAAGAAATCAAAACCCTTATTAGAAATAGGAATCGGCATCCTAATTAGAAATCAAAACCCTAATTAATTATAGATCAAACCCGTAATTATAAATCAAATCCCTAAGGAAGAATCGACAGTTAGAAATCAACACCCTAATTATAAATCAAATCCCTAAGGAAGAATCGACAGTTAGAAATCAAAACCCTAATTATAATCAAATTCCTAAGGAAGAATCAACAGAAGGTTAGACAACTGGTAGAAATCAAAACCCTTATTAGAGATTAATACAGACTAAAAACTGAGATTTGACGAAATTTGTAGAAAATCTACCATTGATTAAGAAACATGAACACGCTAAGCATCTAATGAAGGTGGTGCATCACCTGATTTGCTACTGGTGTGCTCTACTAGAACTCTTCCCTCTATATTTTTTTCTATTTTTGTTTCTTACGATTGATGAAGATATACCAGACGAGAGATTGAGAAAGAGAAACCAGACGAGGGAGAAGAAAAGTTAGAAGTGAGAGGAAACAAAGAGGTTTTCATTTTCATAAACTAGATTTTTTTGGCACGTGCACTGCACGTGCAAGATTGAAATGGAACCCATCACCTTATGGGACTGGGACCTATTCCTTGGTAGGTTTAATTTTAAATAGTTAAATTACCGTTATATCCTCATTTTTATTTATAACATATTATTTTTGTTGGCATGATATAAGGGTAATTTCGGAACTTCGAAATTTGCAGCTTCATTTAACTGTTCTCTACAGTGCCTAGGCCTAGTTCGCTTTATAAGATAGTATAGATAAAAAAGTCATCGACAGCCGATCTTGGTCAAAGGTGTAGTCTGGTGAGTAAAATTTTGTTTTAACTAGCGTTATCTTTTATTAAAATTAATGTTTTATTTTTGTTTCCGTTGATTTTTATTCTAAAAATGGTAAAGAATATACATCATATCGAGACATAAATATTTTAGTTTAGAATATTGGTAACATAATCTAATCGCATCAATACTTTCCAATAAAAACGGAAAATATTTACCGAAAATAAAAACAATTTTTTCAAAAAAATATAGTAATCAATCGTAAAAAAAATAAAAAATCCCAATGTTTTTGTGATGCTGATCGGCTTTAGACTCCATTAAATTAAAACAACCATAATACAATATGAATAAATAAGATGATCATCACGTTTTTTGTCAGAACAATGAAATCCAGATCAGTTAATCAATAACAACGTTATGTAACCCTAATTTATTTTCCGTTCAATATTAATCGTTAAAATTAATTGCCTATTTTGTTTTCTAAAACAATATTTTTTTAAGAATCAAAAAATAGTATAATTTCATATGTTACCTTTTTTAAGTTAAAATTAAGTTAAAATGACATAAAAACTAATTTAATTGAATAGGATACGGGTTGGTCTTCGATAACCAATATGATTGGTTTGTTATGTGCACACTCTTTAAAGGAGTGTGCACAAAATTGGACTCGTAGTCTGATATTTTTTCCTACGGATTAAGGCAAAAAACAATGTTTTTATTTTTTTTAATCCGACCAGTAAAGATCTGACTGAAATTATCTTATTCATATGGATCGACTAGGCCTGCACAGAACCAAACCGATAACCGTAACCGAACCGATAACCGCACTAACCGCACCGTAACCGAACCGAACCGATAATTCAACGGTCGGTGTCGGTTTTAATTTTAGTAACCGTTGGATATTCGGTTCGGCTATCGGTTCCACTACTAACCACACCCTAACCGAACCGATAACCGATTATTGTAGGCCGTTGATTTATTTTTATTAGGATTAATCCTAGCCGTCTAAAATTGGGTAACCCTAGAGTATAAAAACTAACCCTAAACTATTTCTGCGGCCATTTCATTTCTTCTTCTCTTCCTCTCCGATTCCTCCACCTCCATCGAGATTCAAGACTTAAGAGCACCACCACCTCTATGATCTAGTAAGTTGTTTTCTCTTTGATTGATTTTTTTTAATCAATTTCTAGGGGTATTTTTTTTTTTTTACTAAGCTTAGATTAACTTATGGTTAAAACCGAACCGAACCGAACCGAACCGAACCGAATTCTATTTAGTTTGGTTACGGTTTTAAATGTGCTAACCGCACTATAAACGGTTAGTTGAACGGTTTTACAACTAACCGCACCGAACCGAACCGTGTGCAGGCCTAGGATCGACCCAGTGTTTTTTTTGTTTTGAGTCAGATCTGACTCATCCGACTCAAAAATATGTGAGTTTATGGCTTGGTCCCATGAATCAGGGGTTAGGTCTGACTCAGTTCGCGAGTCAGCAAACTATAAATGTACGCGTGAGAAGCACGAGGTTCGAATGAGATCAAACAAATTCATGAATCAGATTTAATCTTGGAGTTAGACTTATATAAGTTATTAAGTTGATTTTTATAGCCAGGGAGCAGTTAAAGGTTTCCACACTGAAATATGCATAATGTCAGTATTATCATTTTGAGTACATATAGCACCCTCACAGTTGTATATCAAATAAAATGAAATGATTTAGTCTTAATTGTGCATTGTAAAAAAATAATGAACATCTATATCTCTAGATTTTTTATTTTCTTTGGACAATCAACATATTTCAATTCATTCAAATCAAAATAATGATTACATGTTCGCTTACAAGAATAACAAAAACCTCAAAATACAAGATAATCAAAACCCTGATACAAGAAAAAGAGCGACAAACCGCAAAGATATCCAGAAATTTTTTATGCACAAGGGAGAAATGATGATGGTATATCTGAAAATAAATTCCGACCATTTAATCAGATTGTATTCTTCTTCAATAAGAGATACTCCTAAAACAAAGGAGTACTTTGCCCATAAACTTGTCGATCCACACGAACACGGATGTTGATTCAAAGTGATGTTTTAATGAATCGTCGATGTTTTTAAAAAGAGAATAGCAAGCCACGAACCATTCATTAAAACTTGAAGAACTCGCCCCACAACGACGAAGAAAAATTGCCCCAAAATGGCGAAGAAATATGTCAAAAGACACCAAAAATGATGTAGAAACATCTTATTCAATTACCTACTACCAAAATTTGAGCAAGGCGGCTCTTGAAATTTTATTTTTGTTTGAGAAATGGAAGAGCTATATCTTCTCAAGAAATACTAGATCTTAAGTTTTCAAAGGATGTCTTCCTATATCTCTAGATAACCATAGAATACAACAAATGAGTTTGATCCTTTCCTAAGTTAAAAACAACTATAATGTAATGTCTTTAGACAAACTTAAGAGTGTAATTTAATAACTAAAAACTTCAAAACTCATTAGATATTTCTTATAAATAATTTTTGGATTTGATATTCAGACTTCTCAACTGTTACTTAAATAATAATTACTGAATTATTATTTATACGTACCACAAAATTTTAAATTGTTACTTAAAATCTTAACTATAAACAATTAACATAAAATAGGATCACCAATAAGGTGAAGAAGAGGATCATCGTTTATGGGTTAACCAAAAATTGATTTCTGATATCGTACAATAAGACTCGGTTTATAAAACCTGGCTTGATTGGGGTATACCCAGATTAATTGGGGTATACCCATTTTGTTCCCATTCAAAGGAGTGTGCTAAGGGGTGTCTAAAAGGTATTAAAAGACCAAATTGCCCATACTAACTATACATGTGAAATAAAAAAAATCAAAATCTTTCTTCTACACTCTAACTATACATGTGAAATAAAATAAAAAAAAAAAAACGAAGAATCAAAACGAACCAAAAGTCGGCGGGGTATTTTTTGTCGACCTTGCCGACCAAAATATAGTCGGTAGGGTATAAGGTTGAATAACATGCCGACTTTTCATCTCTAAATTTAGCAATTACAGGGTCGGCAAGATATCCATATCTATACCTTGCCGACGACTGTAAATTTTTCTCAACAACCTAGCGGGTATTTTTGAAGACCTTGTTGACTTATACCGCGGCGGGTATTTTCTCAACAGTAGGCGTTTTTTTTGTAGACCTTGCCGACTAATATTTTTCAATAGCCCTCTCCTGTGTCAAAAAAAATAAAGTCGGCATGTTATTCATTTAAATACCTTGCCGACTTATACCGCCGGCGGGGTATTTTTCACCAACCGTGGGTTTTTTTTTTGTAGACCTTTGCCGACTAATATTTTTCAATAGCCATCTCCTATGTGTCAAAAAAAAAAAGTCGGCATGTTCTTCATTTAAATACCTTCTTGGCTAAAATTGATCGGCATTTTATTCAAACAAAGACCATGCGGGACATATATAGCCAAGACCTTATTCAAACGTATATCTTGCCGACCTTTGACATTTTTGAAAACCAAATTTTTTGATCGAAATCGAACTCATAAGACGGATTAAAGGTTTAACCTACTGGATTTTCATTTTCAAAATTTTAATCTAAACTCAATTAATTAACCTAATCAATTTTTTTAGTGTTAATTAAACAAGGGCATATTAGCCATTTTGAAAATACAAGGTTAAGGGGTGGCTTGGCTTTACTTCAAAATGACCCTATTTTGTCTCATTGGGTATACCCCAATTAGTTTGGGTATACCCCAATCAAGCCAGGTTATAAAAGTGCTCATGTTATTCCTAGGATAGGTCTAAGAAATGGGGTCCATAATAAGAATAAAACTGTCCATCCATGTTATTCCTATTCATCAAGCAAGCACCACTCATCACGGAGTGAATACAAAGAAATTTTCTAGTAAGCAGCACGTGGCGGAGTCCACTAGAGGTGTAAATGTGACGTGTCCTACATTTCTATCACACACACTTCGTTTCTTTTTCTTTCTATTTTTCCTCTAATTATTGAGAAAAGTTTTGTATACAAAAATTAAAAGCCATTTCTTATCAATGACCGAGCTTTGGTGGTATCGAAATAAGATGGTGGCTTCATGAGTTGATAGTGATGATGGAGTTTGGGTTTCATTTAGGTCTGAATTTTGGGGTTTCATGGATTTTGTATTCTCAGAGCAGTAGTTGTTTGATGGTGTCTCACCGTATAAGACGTTAATAGAGATGGAGTGGAGCTTCTTCAAATAAACTGATTTCATTTGCCAACACCTAAAATGGGTTCGACAGTTTTGAGGTGAGTTTTGTGTGGAATGGTACACCACGACGCACAATCTTAGTATCTATTTTTCTTTTCTTTTTTCTAGCTCCCTTAACCTTAAGATATTCTCCTCTCCAAATCTTTCATATTAGGAATTTTCCGTATTTTTCTCTCAAGATTAAGGAAAGTGGAAAACCAAATCACCGATTTTTCCGGATTAAGTAACCAATTTCCGCCTAAAGTTGAGCAAAATTATTTTTTTTCATCGATTCATTGATTTTCATACTCCCTCCAAAATAAATTTAGACCTAAATCAAGCAACTAATTTCCGAGTAAAATTGAGGCTCTAGTTTTTTTGGCGGGATGATTCACGCTAATTTGTTTTGGGTTTTGAATTTCAGTAGGCTATATAAACCCTAAGTCAGGGATGAAACTTGTACATTTACCAATAATCTCTTCAAAATCTTGTTTCTTATCGTAGTCTTTATATTTTTTCTTTTACATTACAATTTTCCTTGATTTTGCTTTTATAACCCTTATTATTTTCAATGGTGTTGTGATTGCTTGATGGGTTCTTCTTCAACGAATCTATTGGTTTAGAACTCCACACACTGGTTACTTGGTGACGGAAATCTAATTTGGTGTTTTAAATCTCATTTTTTTGGTACTTTGATTGTAAGTAATATACATCTGTGATTCTTTAGCCTTTAGCCTTTTGCGTTTTTTTTTTTTTTTTTTTGTTTTTGAGTATGGTTGTTGATGGGTTCCTCTTCCATGGAATCAAATCAATGCCAATTACTTACTTCTGTAATTCCCTAAGAAGATGTTGCTTGTTATAATGTCCTATAATGGTACTTATAAGTAGGCAGGAAGGAGTTGATGGTTACTAGAAAACTGTAGCACATACTTTCTTGTCTACTT
Organism: Papaver armeniacum; assembly: GCA_023531295.1. Classification (NCBI taxonomy): domain Eukaryota; kingdom Viridiplantae; phylum Streptophyta; class Magnoliopsida; order Ranunculales; family Papaveraceae; genus Papaver; species Papaver armeniacum. Next base: position 301,996 of record JAJJWW010004809.1, read on the forward strand.
TTATTAAGCACCTAATAAGTTAAGGCGTTAAGCTAAACTGTGAAGCTCAGACTGCAGCTATTCTATGGGATAATGCATCTATAGGGAATTGATTGCAGGTTATTCTGATTTACAAAGATGCGCTGATTATACTTTGATTTTTTGTTTATTTACCTTTTCCATATATTTTCTCTGCAATAGGATTTGCAGTTATGTCTCATAACAATGTGGTTGTTGACGTTTTTCTAAAGTATTGTCACCCAACTTTTGTAAATGAAGCATGACCATCGTGCAGAGTTTATGGAGCTATGATTTAAACGAGGTCATCTGTTTTTTTTTTCACTAGATTATTTGGTATTACCATATTATTGTGCAACTAAACATAAATGATTTCTGGAGTTGCCTCCGCTTTGTGCTTGATGTTCCAGTTTTTTCCTTACATGGAAGTAGTTGGTACTGTTTTGGACATTTTGTGAAATTTCTCTTCTTAGAATGGCAAGACTGACTTGCCACATTGTAGTAACTTTAATAGGGGTAGTGACATCTCTGAACAGCGATCAAGTCGTTACTGTCAAGAGATTTTTATTTCAGTATCTTAGTAATTTCCAAGGGGTTCAGAGTTCTAAGTTTTGATGCTGGTCTTACTTAATGATATTGGCTGTGTATACTTGGAATTTACAATTTAGGGTAAATGGTTTTTATACGTTGATGCCTTGTGCGTTGGTGGTAATCAGTTAAATGCAGTTAGTTTCAACATTTGTGCTGGTTTGTGGATTGGCTTAGCCATTTGTCACGTTGCCGTCTTTTTATTTCCACAAGAATGTTTAGACTTTGATAATCCTGAAGCATCCGTATTTTTTTGGCCATTATTAGTTATGTCACTTACACTTCTATACTTATCTTTTCAGTTTGTCCTATTATAAATGGCGCCCCAAATCACTGCTTCTACTGGTATGAAAAATCACGAATATTGTTGAAATGTCAAATACTGCTGTTATGTTATGTTTGTTTGTTCTGTGATTTTTTAGCTTATTGACATTTTCATCATGTTTTTTTTTTTTTGGTTTCAAGAATCAACTACCAAAACACGAAATGTAAGGGGAATAAGTCACCGATCAATGGGCAAAAAGTATAACAGTCATAGGAGTTTGATGTCCTCATATTTCAAGAGTTTGGTCGATTCCTCTCATTCCATCGAAGAAATAAAAGCTAAGCCATACAAAGATGTTCCCCAGGATAAGTGGGAGTGGCTTTGCAACCACTTCTCTTCACCTGAATTTAAGGTATTACACTGACTTAGATTTGGTGGCTATAAATACGCTTTACTAATGTATGTACTGATAATTTAAATGAAATTGCAGAAACGATCGTTAGCTGGATCCGCAAACAAGGAAAAGGTTCAGTACAACCATTGCAGTGGTTCCATGGCATTTGTTGTGCGTCCTGAGCAGGTATTCATTTGTACCCCTAACTACTGATTTCTGGTTAGTTGAATAGTATGATCTATTGTAACACATGAAATTGCTTAAATTTTTTTGATCCTATTCTTCATGAAACAGAATAGGGAATCGGGAAATCACTCCCCTATCCAACTGTTCCATGACACACACACACACACACTCGTGTGATTAATAAAACGACTAACGATTGAATCTGGCTAAGCGACGAGGCACGCAGTCGATATGTAAGTTATCATCATGTGATTAAACGTGTCAAATGTTAAGTTGCACCGTTTTTGTTCATCTGAAACTATATCCTTGCATCATCCATGAAACATAAATGGCTTTTTTCTGGGATCTGTTTAGCGTGCCTCTGTATCCAAATCTGTATATTTAGGTTCTTCTTATTACTTACACATGATTTTTGTGTAGGATCGAATGATTGCACTCAAAGAGCAAAGCATGGAAGAAGGATCGGAACCTAGGGATGAAGACGAGATCTGTGCTGAGGTCCTGGGAAAGAAAAAAAGTAGAAGACATGTAGCTGTTATGCAGTCGAATTCAGAAACTGAAGAACTACGCGAAAAAGTGCGAAAACAAGAAGAAGAAATTCGGCAGATGAAAGAAGACCAGGCATTATTCCAACAGGATATGCTGAATCGTTTAGGTCTGAATGTCACAGTTACGGACACTCATGATCAGTAGTCTAAGTTGAATTTGGTTTTACTGTTTTAGTTTGTCACTTACGAGACTCATGCTCAGCAGTTTAAGTTAGTTTATTTGTTTTTATTTTATTGGTTTGGTCTATGTGTTCAATTAGTTTGGTTTTATTCCTGCTTTGTATTACCTTTCATTCTATGAGCAATAAAATTAATCTTTAAGATTCCCTAAGTTTTCAATCTTCTTCTCTATATTGTATCAGTCAATTATATGGTTTTTAGCTTTGATTTTTTTAGGTGTTGGGAAGCCATATGCTGATGCAGGTAAGTTTCTCTTTAGTTTTCATGTGCTTTTAGATTCCTGATACACATTATTTTTCCCTCTCCCTCAAATTCTACTAAGTAAGTTCTTTTTTTTTTTATTGCAGATTGAAAATGATTATGGAACTATCGATAAGGCTTACAGGCTGCTGCCAAATCTTACACAGGTCTGTGAAGCAGCATATTTGGCTCTCAACTTTTATTTCCTACTCTCTTGACTAAATTAGTGCAATTGCTGTTGGTTTGAATTGATTTTGCACGAAGATCTCAGAGAGTAATTGCTTCTTGCATCTTACTTTTGCTTTTGCTGTTGGTTTGAATTGATTTCCAAATACTTGAACCAAAATTTGGAGTTTTAACTTATCTAATGAAGTGAAAGCTAGCAGCTAGTATTATTTTCATTTTTAGCCAGTAGGCGAACACTGATCAGGGAACTAACCGTTCATATTTGAACACTTGATTCATGACAACAGGCCTTCCAGCTAGGATTGATACTATGTGCTTGCATTTGAATGAGACTGAGTGGGTCCTTATTGTGTTTTATTAGAAATGGAGCACCAGGTCCTGTGAAGCAATGGAGGCTCAAAGATTGTGTTGCAGTCCACAAGTTGCTCGGAACAGTTCTAGGTGATTCGGATGCAGCTTCCAGTAAGTTACTCTACTTCATTCCCTGCTCTATGATTCTGTCTTGTGGTGGTAAACTAAGTTCCGTTTCTGTTGTCTGCTTATTGTTTGTGTGAATGATGAATCAGCAAAAATTGTAGAAGGTTACAACCATGGAATACACTTTTGCCTGTGAGGAGTGTCCTGGCAACAACCGTGCATCACGTATTCCTGTGGATGCCGGTCATACTCGAAGCAACAGCACCACTTCAATTCCTAGAACTGAGCAGACTAAATCACAAGCAGTCACCGAATATTTGGATCTGGTGACCACAATTTGTCTTGCCACTACAAATTTTAACGGCAAAATTTCAGATTTGCTTCGTATTCATTTAGATGACGAACCAATTTTTGTCTGTGTAAATAGATATAAGGACAAAAGTTGCACATTATCAGCAATAGTTTTTTCAGAGACCAATTTTTTTTCCGTCGTTACAAAACAGTTCATTTGCGACAAAAATTTGTTTGGATACTAATAGTTCTAACGGCAAAATCCTTATTTGACGGGCATTCATTTCGGCGACAAACTAATGTTGTCAGTGTAAGATACATTCAGGGACAGAAGTCTTGGATCGTTGGCAATAATATGTTTGAAGACTATAATTTTCGTTTGTCGCTATAAACCAATTGCGTGACCGAAATAATTGGTCACAAAGAAATAATTAGAGACGGAGACAGAATTGGTCACTATATTTGGTCACAAAAAAAAAATTCTGAGACGGAGACAGATTTGGTCACTATATTTGGTCACAAAAATTTACAGTGACAACTTTAAATACTAAATTTACCGTTTGTCGCGGAAAAAATATATATGGTGACAAAAAAAAAATTCCTCCCTAAACACTAGATTTGCAGACAAAATTTTATTAGTCGTATAAAATTTTGTCACTAAACGTGTGTTTTGTTGTAGTGAATGCACAATTAGATATATCATAAATATCTCTTATGGAACGCATCTTTCTAGGTGGGGGCACTTGCTTCCGATGAACTTGGACTTTGTTGTGTTGGACTAAGTGATCTCGGGCTAGCTGGTGGAGTACTTTCTTCCTGACGTGGCTGATCTAGCTCGTCTTCAATGAGTAGTAGCAACTCGTGGTTGGCTGGTTCATCATTCCAATCCCAAGTTTTGAATTCATCAAAGATAACATCTCTTGAAATTACCAGTTCCTTTTTGAATTCATCAAAGATAACTTCTCTTGAAATTACCAGCTCCTTTGTATCTGGCTTTAGAAGTCTATATGCTTTTGATTCTTCACTGTATCCGATGAATAGAAGTTTTTCTCCTTTTTATATCAAACTTTTCTCTGTGTTGAGATGGAATGTATGAATATGCGACGCAACCAAAAATTCTGAAAGAAGTTACCTAAGGCTTTTTCTTGTGCCAAGCTTCATATGGAGTTTTGTTGAGAACTTCTTTTGTTGGCAAACGATTAAGGATGTAAACCGCCGTGTTGACTGCTTCTACCCAATAGCTGTTGGGTAGCTTCCTTGCTTTTAACATGTTACGAGCCATTTATACGATCGTACGATTTTTCCTTTCCGCGACGCCGTTTTGAAGTGGAGTGTATCGTACGGTAAGCTCCTTTTTAATTCTATTTTCTTTGCAGTAGTTGATAAATTCATTTGATGTAAATTCTCCACCACGGTCTGTACGGAAAACCTTTAGTTGATGACCACTTTGCTTCTCTGCCAATGCCTTGAACTCTAGGAATTTAGTGAATGCCTCGGACTTTTGCTCGATAAATACACCCACATCATCCTAGTATAATCATCCACGAATAAGAGAAAATATCTTATGTTGTTGAGTGAGGTTGTTCTTGTCAGACCGCATATATCGGCGTCCACCAATTCGAGGGGCCTTCTTGCTCTCCACGATGTGGTTGTAAATGGAAGTCTATGAAACTTCCCAAAAATACAAGCTTCACATAATTTATCTCCACCTCTGATATTAGAAAGACTGATTACCATGTTCTTTGATTTTAGAAACTTCAAGGATCTATAGTTGAGATGCCCGTATCTCAAATGCCATAACTTGCATTCATCTATATGATTGGTACTCATTGAACAATTTCCAATTGATGGCGTAGATAGAGGAAAAATAAAATTCGCTGACATTTTTATTTTTGCCACCAATTGCTTATTAATGTTATCATAAATTGTACATTCTCCGTCTTTGAAATGTAACGAGTACCCTTTCCGTATAAGTTATCCAACATTAAATAAATTTTGAGCTAGGCCAGGAACATAAAGAACATCAGATATGTATCGAGTTTTACTTGACCTTGTATGTAAGGATATGACTCCTCTTCCTTCAACATTCTGGAACTTTCCATCTCCGAGTTTGACCGGTGGAATCTCTTGCTCCTCCAATTATACGAAATATTCTTTGTTTCCTGTCATATGGCTGTTGCATCCGCTGTCGATATACCATATACCTTGCGATTCTTGTTGCGAGGTGAGGCAAGAATAAAATATTTGATTTTGAGGATCATTTTTCTCGGTATAGTTAGCTTCATTGAGCCAACAATCTTTTTCCATGTGATTTAATTTATCACACTTGGTGCACTTGTACTTGCTATTTTCGATTGCATGGCCAAACTTTTTGCAGACATTGCAATGGAGATTTGAAGAGTAATTTCTTCCATACCTTTGGGTTTTTTTTTATAACCTCTTTTTCCACGTCCGCGGTAGTAATTTCTGGGTCCTTGATTTGATGTCGACCCTTTCTCGTATTGCGAGTCTGGTGATGATCCCCCTCTGGAGCTTACATTTTTGGCTTCCGTATTTTTCTTTTCGCTGAAATTTATTTTTGATTGAAATGGTTGCTCCGCAAACCTATTTATTCTTTTCTCGTGCACCTCGAGTGAACCCATTAATTCGTGAACGATATGGTCGAATTTGAATGGTAAGCTTCTTAAAGTCTTTTCTACAACTCTTTTATTTTCTATAGTATCTTCCCATAAATTTTGTAGTTTAATGGAGATTACCTTTTCTGATCCTTGGAATGGTACTTTGAAAATATTCCAGGCCTCCTTCGAAGTTTTCTCCACCGAAATTCGAGGAAAAATGGCTTTGCTTACCCCTTAGAAATAGTAGTGCTTTAGCATCTTTCTTCTTATTTTCCTTATACTCCTTTTTCTCAGCATCCGTCCATGACGATAGAGTTGTTGCCGACCCGGGTACCTTATAACCTTCTTATACAAGATCCCATAAGTCTTGTAAATGAATAATGTCTTCATTTGTAGACTCCAATACTCATAACTCTCACCATCAAAAATTGGAATTAAACTTTAGGCATAATTGAAACCTTGAATACTTTGGTTAATTGCCATGGGTAGAGTTTTAGGATTACTGGGTTAGGTTTGCTCTGATACCAAATTTGTTGGCGCAATGCGGAAGTTTTTTGGGTTTATGGAAATTTATTTAGGAAAAAAGGTTGGTTAAGAAAAGTGAGGCTTTGATTAATTGAAATTGGAAATGTTACAAGAGGATTGGTGTAGCAACTTTGGCTTACACGTCTCTTTACAAAGGCATTTTGGCTCTTGCTTACTCTAGCTCTCACTCTTACTCACACTTCACTCACTTGAGTTTTGGATGGTTTGCAAGTGAACCATCGTTGCCTATTTATAAGCTTGTACACTGAACACTAAGAACTATCCAGACACAGAAAAATCTGGAGCTAGCTGACTGACCAAGGGAAGAAAATCTTAGAGACTGAATTCTATAGATAACACGATAACACGTGAGTGAAAACGGCCTTGAGAACTCTAGAGCCCGAACACTCTAGACTGTACTGGGCTTTACTTAGTTCAGGGCACTTATCTTCTTTGAGCCATGTATTCTCTTCAAGATTAGAAGGTTGTTTTTAGGCATACCAAAAACTTTCAAGGCATACAAAATAGTTTTCCCATCCTAGGTGACCATATAAGGGGTGTCTATTAGGTAGTTCAATTACCTATAAACCCTTGAACCTAAAATAAAAAATAAACTATCCTAAACATCTCTTCTTCTTCCTCCATTCAAACCACTTTCTTTTTCTGTGAGAATTTTTTTTTCATCACCGTAATTAATTATCGATTCGTGAAAATTCGATCATCGGTTAAATTGAACTATATAATGGATCGTACAAAGAAAAAAGCAAACGTCAGGTGTTCTAAATCCTCTTCCAATCCATGAATTAAAGAAGAAGAACCAATTGAAGATTAAGGTGTAAAAACTACAATTGAACCAGAAATTGAATCGGAAATTCAACCATTTGAAGCTCCAAATACTGAAATGAGGATAAGAACGTATTCCCTACAAATAAAATCTTTTAATAGTTGTTTTTCATGGACTGAATGGGTTAAATTTCTAAAAACTTAGGGTTTTTGACGATTATAGTAGCGGGTTCGGCTGATAATTGAGTTGAGTTTTGAGTCGAACTGTTCTTGAAATTTCACCATGAAATTGTCTTTGAAAAGTTCGGCTAAACCGTAAATGTCAATTTTTAGCCGAATCCCAAAATGTGTATTAAATACGTCCCAGAACAGTTTCAGGTTTAGCTAATACCTTGCAAACATTCCCAGCCGAACCTGAGAAGTGAAATTTACCCCAAGTGGTTGTCAGGTTCGGCCGACTCGATTAGATCACTTTCAAGCCGAACCTCTCTCTGTAAACATTTCGAAAATATTGATTTGCAGGCTCTAGGCTAGCGCGTGTTGTTGAGTTATCAGCCGAACCTTCTCTTTGCACACTCAAGTTTTTCGATCTTGTTTTGGCCATAACTTTTTCGTCCGATGTCGGAATGACCTCATTCTTTTTGCGTTGTGTTTGTCTTTTCATTCTCTTGAAGTAGAACATAAGATCTCATTGATTTTAAGGCCATTATTGGAAAAGCAACACATCCTTCATAAAATGTGAATGAAAACCTTGCTATTCAAAGAATCAAGATTATTACAAATGTCAAAAACCCTTCATTTGGTTCCTAACTATTCACGTCTGCGAAAACACGCTGATTGACAAAAAATCACTTATTAATTTAAGGACAACCCAAACAACACTTTCCCATATAAACTTTTCCTACAAACAGATGATATCAACAAATTTCCCATGTTTCCTAAACCCATTTCCTCCAATATGTAACCCAATTCCCTCTTTCTTTCTCCCTTTTTTTCAGAATTAGGGCGGTTGGGCGGTTGGGCAACCCTTGGCTTAAGGGCAGCTCGGTTTTGTGTTTCTGTATTAGACTTGGTTTAGGAGATCTGGTTCTTGTTCAATCAGGAATTTGTATTGTTTTGGGACATGGATTCCCTTATTATATAAATAGAGGTACAGAGCCATGAACCTTTTTTGCCATTCTTCACCACTTTTTTCTTCTTTTTCTTTAATTCAATTGCTAATGCAAGTTGTAATTAATGGAACATCGCTTCGAGTATCATCCTTGTGCTCACGTAGCCGTCTCTTGTTCTTGTCATGTTGGATATACTGAGCTTGAAAACAACCCACCACTTCCTGAGCTCAAAATTGTTTTGCAGTGTTCCCGTTATAAAACCGTAGGAGATACGTCAGGGACTGTCTTTAGTCGAAGTGATACGCGTACGCACGTGATTGGGAATTTTAAATCTTACGATTTAGTTAAACACGCCATAGCTGGTATGCTTTCGTATTTGAATGGCCTGGATCCGCGCTGTGTTGAGTTCGTTACCGATTGTGTTTTGAAACGTGCATATAAAGTTCCAGAAAAACTAGGTGGTTCGTTTCGCCTTACTGCCCATGTGGTAATTAAAATGGACGAGAATTATGACGTAGAAGAAGAGCATGATTTGGTTGATGATATTGTAACTGGATCAATAGAGGGAGACAATGTAAGAAGTATTCCTGCATCGAAATCGTTTATTGATGGAATGAAGAAAGAGGAATATAGACATAACAATGGAGACGGTAAGGACAGCAGCTGTTGTGCAGTATGCTTGGAATGGATTATAGATGGATCCAAAATAAGCAACATGCCGTGCTCGCATATGTTTCATTATGATTGCCTGATTACTTGGTTGCATGAACGCAACTCTTGCCCCGTATGTCGACATCTGGTGGATCCAGCTGGGTAGTTAGTTTGCAATTAATGGTTGATAATTTGTTTTTCGTTCTGCTTTTGTTCTCTTAATTTTGTACTTGCGAACTGTTTTACAACTAAATAATCTAAATGTACGAGGTTATACTACGAATAGGATCTTTTGTGAACAATCTTTGACTAGCTAGACATACAATGATACAGATACAGATGCAGCGGTGAACCACTGCCAATGCAATCCCATAACCATTGTCGATCTATAAATCAATAAACCATCCAGTTGGAAAATCTTTATGGTGACAACCCCACTTATGTGTTGGTTCTACCTGTTTCATATGGTGACAACTATAGTACTTGGGTACGTAGTATGACTAAGGCACTTAGTGCTAGAGCAAAGCTAGGTTTTGTTAATAGTATTCTTGCTGAACCTTCTTCAACTGATAATCCTGCACACAACCATCAAAACACCGGAAACGTGCTGATGATTCGTTTCCAGCTGGATTTGCTCCTCCACAACAACTGAAATCAAAGTTAGTGTAGATTATCTTCCTTACCTCTTCTTTGCTGGTTTGGAAAGATCTGAAAGAAAGATTCTCCCAAAACAGTGCTCCAAAACTATTTCAACTCAAACTATCCATTGCTTCCCTCAAACAGACAAGACAACCCAACCATTATCTGTTCACTAAGGTAAATCTTTAATGAGGTTACGTTACAATTCTTCTAAGAACCTACTTTAACCTCGAATGTAACCTAGCAACTCTAGTTCATCCAGTAACTAGGACAACCTATCGAATGCAGGGAAACATACACAAAGACAAAATGTTTTTTTCTTTATTACTTGGTGATAGTGCAATGCCATGCAATTGCGATGCATTGGGTGCACCAGGCCTTTGCAGTAGTGTAATGCAATTGCGATGCATGAGAACCCAGTAGCAAGCTACTTCGATGGAAACTCCCCCATGAGAAAAAATAAAGACCCAATATTTTTTGCTTTAGTTTTGGTTCGGGTCTGCATGGCGCAAACCGGACACACGAAGAACCCCAGAAGCAAGCATATCAGATATTCAGATATTAAACTGATAAGAACAGATACTATTTGATCTTCGCCAAAAGGCCGAGAAATTAAGCTATGCTTATTCTTGTAACTATCGTCCAATTTTATAGTTCCTTTCTTTTAACTGTCCATGTGGGATTAAATCTTTAGTTGGCTACGCTACCACTAGTTGTTGTATACGTAATATGCTTGGAAATTGTATACGTAGTATGCTTGGGAAGGATTCTTGGTAGAAATGACATGAATGATCAGCAATTCAGCATAAAAATGAAGTTGACCCGAATTGAGCTACATTGCCGTGAGTTCATGATCCTAAATTCTTACTTAGATTCGATAACAAAACAAAGTTCAAGGACATGAGGATAACAAACTGAACACATTAACATTCATTTATAATTTATAAAAAAAAACAAATATACAATTACAAAAGAAAAAACAACGTTAATTCATTTATATTAGTAGAAGTAGTAGCACCGATAAATTCACGTGTGGACTTGAGGGGATGTGAATGAAGAATCAAGAATGAAACCAGCGCCTCTACCACCTTCAATAGCACCACCGCATCCACCGCCGCCCCCAACACCACCACCAACCCTTCACCATATCAACATCATCTACCTTTTATCAAAATTGAAAAAACAAAAAATCACCTAACACTGCACACCACCCAGCAACACTAAGTATTATTTCTTTTTTGGAATCCCAAACTTCACGAACTAACACTTGCACTTGCAGAAAGGAAAAACGAAGAACAATTGGAAAAGAAAAGCAAGTGTGTATAAAAAGATAATAAGAAGGACCTTTTTAGAATTACTTCTATTTAATAACAACCGTACAAATATATTGGAAGATATACTTTATAATCTAATGGCTGAAAATGTGCTAGCTTATGATTCTTACCTACGCTGTCGCGCAGTACAGCATTTGCCTATCAGATTAGGCAGTACGAGATTTTGGTGAAACCCCTGTAGTGGTTCAATTGGATGTACCTGAACTGAGAATTTACAAGAAAATTTTACAGTTCGATTAAACTTTATAAATAAGAAGAAAGAAAAAAAAATAAAATGCTAATAGAGATCTGTGAATATTACTTACAGTCTGCAGGGCATGGCTCTATTGTCTATTTGGGTTTCCACAATTATGATTATTCTTATCCCCATATCCGTTCAAGTTTTGATCTATCAGATGATGTGGTTGTTCTTAAAGAGCTTTACAAGTCTCTTAATCACCCAAAGCAGCTAATGAATTGGAATCTTAAATGGGACTCATCTATGTAAAGAGTCATGGGTTGGAATTTCTTGCATTGTAGTATCGCCAGTTTTTAGTTTTCACCAACGTCTCAAAGCATAGTATAACATTAATGCAGATACGGTGATATAACGGTTGACATTGCCCATTGAAGGAAGCTGATAGAGAAGGTATTTGGTGGTGGTCTTATATTTCATTGATCCTGGCTGGTATGGATTACGTGACTAACCTATAAATCAGTTAAGAAACTTAAAACTTGTGTTTCTATTCTAGTTGGGAAGGAATATTTGCGAGCGCAGACAAAATTTATGTTGCTAATAAATACAAATTTATTAGATGCTTTAATACCCTTTTTGTACATCTCTATTTTATGTTGTAGGGTTTTCTTTTTAAGTTGAATATGCAAAACCATTGGCCATATTAGTCTCTTTCATTTTGTGTTGTTGATATGAAGAAGCAAGAATTAAGGACTAAATAACATTTCAACTTTTTATTTTTCATTTTATCAGAAGGAAGGAGTTATACACGTAGAACCCTACGAGTCCGGTTGAAAAAGAAAGCTAAGAATCACAAAGCTGCAAATGCAGCAAGCCCGCCCGCAAATTTCACCAAGTCTTGACTCACATTCACCAAGTCATGACGTGGGTGAACTACGCTCTTCACTAAATCATGATGTGGGTGAACTACACCTTTGCTTGAATCTATACTTACCGTTGGCACACGTGTTTTGATCTGCTGTTTTTATCGAAGACTAGGCGGTTGCCTTGGCTTAAGGGCAGCTCCATCTTGGTTTAGGAAACTTGTAGTTGTTGCTCACCTAGGAAAGAAATTGCTTGTTTTTTTACACTCCCTCGTAGAGGTGTAAAACGTGCCGGCCCAGCCCAACACAGCCCACGAAATCACGTGCTTAGTGTGTTATGTGTCGTGATGTGCTGTGCCGGAGATTATAACGTGTCATGTTGTGTCGTGCTAGAAGCGTGTTGGGTCAATGGGTCAATGAGAAAAAATAAACGTGTTGTCTTTGTCTTGGGCACATTTATTTTATACTTTCCAATATAAATGTTTTCCAAATATTTAGGTATTATATGTATTTTTATAAAAATAAGTCAACATAACGATGATAAAATATCAATACTTGGCTAGAATAAAGGCTTTTTATTTAAATATATACAAAATGTGATGTATTCAGCCATGTTTTGTAGTATTTTATACATATTATGATGTGCTTTCTTAACGTGCTGTGCTGTGTCGTGCCACGTGCTAATCTGTGCTGCGTGATGTGTTGGGCTACTGTGCCAATTAGTCAAACCCAGCCTGTCTCATTTAACTAACGTGTTGTGCCGTGCTGGGCTAAGTCACGTGCTGGGCTAAGTCACGTGTTGGGCTAGGCTGTGCTCAAATTTTAGCGTGTTGTGCTGGGTTGTGCCAGTTGTTGATGGTGGTTTTTAGCTTAGGGTTAAAATCGTAGAACCCTAGTGTTGATGGTGGTTTTTAAACAAGGGGTAAAATCGTAAAACCCCATGACCTAGTGTTACCCGCAACACATTAACTAAGAGCATTCAACTCAGGTGTAAATAATTAATAGGGGTATTTTTCAAAATACCAGATTAGGTTTTCAACACAGTAACCCTAATTCCAAAACCAAGCCGCAGATATCGCGCACCATCGCAACCATGCCAAACCAAGCCGCATATCTGCGCACCATGGCAACCATGCCAAACCAAGCCGCACCATGGCAACAATGCTAAAACCAAGCCGCATATGCGCACCATGGCAACAATGCCAAACCAAGCCGCATCATCGCGACCATGGCAACAATGCCAAACCAAGACGATATATCGCGCACCATGGCAACAATGCTAAACCAAGCCGCATCTGCGCACCATGGCAACCATGCTAAAACCAAGCCTGATATCGCACCATGGCAACAATGCCAAACCAAGCCGCATATACGCGCACCATGGCAACAATGCTAAAACCAAGCCGTGATATCTGCACCATGGCAACAATGCCAAACCAAGACGACATCACAAGCACCATGGCAACAATGCCAAACCAAGCCGATATCGCGCACCATGGCAACCATGCCAAACTAAGCCGCATATCATGCACCATGGCAACCATGCCAAACCAAGCCGCATACTGCGCGACCATGGCAACAATGCCAAACCAAGCCGCATCTGCACCATGGCAACAATGCCAAACCAAGCCGTCAGATATTTGCGCACCATGGCAACAATGCTAAACCAAGACGATATCGCGCACCATGGCAACAATGCCAAACCAAGCCGATATCGCGCACCATGGCAATAATGCCAAACCAAGCCGTGATATCTGCGCACCATGGCAACAATGCCAAACCAAGGCGCATATCGCGCACCATGGCAACAATGCCAAACCAAGCCGCATATTTGATTGCGCATCATGGCAACAATGCCAAACCAAGCCGCATCCGCAGCACCATGGCAACCATGCCAAACCAAGCCGCACTCGCGCACCATGGCAACCATGCCAAAACAAGCCGCATATCACGCACCATGGCAACCATGCCAAACCAAGCCGCATCTTGCGCACCATGGCAACAATGCCAAACCAAGCCGCACTCTGCGACCATCGCAACCATGCCAAAAACAAGCCGCATACATGGCAACCATGCCAAACCAAGCCGCATCTTTGCGACCACCATGGCAACCATGCCAAACCAAGCCGCACTCTGCGCACCATGGCAACCATGCCAAGCCAAGCCGCACTCTGCGCACCACGACAACAACGCCAAATTCCAAGCCGCTATGCCTTGGGCCCACGCCCAACATAGCGCCCTAGGCTTGCAAGACTTGCAACTAGGTCAACATGGCCGCACGTGCCATTGGCACATGCCAACACGTGTCGCAAGCCATACTTCCAAGCCGCTATGCCTTTGGCCCACGCCGAACATAGCGCCCTAGGCTTGCAAGACTTGCAACTAGGTCAACATGGCCGCACATGCCATTGGCACATGCCAACATGCTCGCTAGCTAGTTTCCCTAGCAAAATCACGGCCCTAACGGCCACGCATGCCATTGGCACATGCCAACATGCTCGCTAGCTAGTTTCCCTAGCAAAATCACGGCCCTAACGGCCATGCATGCCAGTGGCACATGCCAACATGCTCGCTAGCTAGTTTCCCTAGCAAAATCACGCCCCTAACGGCCACGCATGCCATTGGCACATGCCAACATGCTCGCTAGCTAGTTTCCCTATCACGGTCACGGCCCTAACGGCCACGCATGCCATCGGCACATGCCAACATGCTCGCTAGCTAGTTTCCCTATCAAGGTCACGGCCCTAACGGCCACGCATGCCATTGGCACATGCCAACATGCTCGCTAGCTAGTTTCCCTATCAAGGTCACGGCCCTAACGGCCACGCATGCCATTGGCACAAGCCAACATGCTCGCTAGCTAGTTTCCCTATCAAGGTCACGGCCCTAATGGCCACGCATGCCGTTGGCACATGTCAAACACACACTTGGTAGCCTAACTTGCAAACCGTGCAACCTACCATCAAGGCATTCCGCGCATGCCATTGGCATATGCCAAACACACACTTGGTAGCCTAACTTGCAAACCGTGCAACCTACCATCAAGGCATTCCGCGCATGCCATTGGCACATGTCAAACACACACTTGGTAGCCTAACTTGCAAACCGTGCAACCTACCATCAAGGCATTCCGCGCATGCCATTGGCATATGCCAAACACACACTTGGTAGCCTAACTTGCAAACCGTGCAACCTACCACCAAGGCATTCCGCACATGCCATTGGCACATGCCAAATACACACGCTGGTAGCCCAACTTGCAAACCGTGCAAACTACCACCAAGGCATTCCGCACATGCCATTGGCACATGCCACACGCGCCACTAGCGGCGCCACTTGCACTCAAGATGCAACCAACACTCGAGACATCAACACAAACTGGGGATGCTTCTTTAGGGTTTTGGTTTGGCGGTCACAAAGATGCGGCGTACACTACGCTCACATTAAGAAAGCGTGAAAAGGAATAAAGCGGTCAAATAAAAGAGGAAATAATGGTGAAAACGTTTTCGCCCATTAAACCATGCGGTTACCACCTCCTCCCATTATTTCACCCTTTACTCTCTTCCTTCATGAGGCCAGGGTACGTTTCAAACTCGACTTGTATAAATAGGTTTTACCTATTTCCACCGGACAACAAGTCTCGGTCAGGAGAAATATACTACACTTACACTCTCGTAAAAGGAAACTTTGCAAGCTCTCCCAAAAAGCTTTCAACTCTTGCAAGCTTCCTAAGTTTTCACTTTCTGATACAAGTCGAGATACTACTCTCCTCAACACCTTTCTTTGCTTCCCTCCCCAAATCAACCCTTCTCCTCCACTTTGTGACCGAAGCAAGTCCGGGAACGGCCATTTCTTGGTTTAGGCCGGACTTGTACAGATTGATCTCTCGAACCTATAAAGTGCTCACGTGCAGCACATTTGTTTACGGTTTGAACCGTTTCTCACTCACCTACCAATTTACCGAAATCGGAAACGATTTTTACCCATAAACAATTGGCGACCACGGCGGGAGGATTGATCTATCGGCCACAATGTCGATCTGTCGATCTCGTTCTTCGACCCGGATGTCAAGAGGGTAGGGGAAGGCAACTCGATCCGACTCAACTACAAAGCGACTTTGTTACTGGGTTCCAAAAAACTGCACAAGAAAACTGGGGACTCGTTGAAGATTCCACTAGCGATTGGGGACTTGCGACTCAGTCCGACTCAACTGCCAGACAACCCGGTTATCAGTTGTTAAAACTACACCAGAAAACTGGGGACTCGCTGAAGACGCTACCAGAGAATCGGGGACTAATCGGCGATGCTACCAAAGAAAGCCGCTTGCTACCAAAGACAAAGCCGCCTTTACTTGGAAAGAGGCGTGTTTGCAAGTGAGTAAATTTAGATTGGGCAAGACATACGATCTGTTTTTTAGGTTCTTAATAAAACCGCCATACTATTGCGGCTGGTGCCTATTGCTAGCACACACTTTCATAAAAGCAATATTCCTTTCCCAAAACATAATCAGAGTTATATTATCAAAACCATTCATCCCAGAAATAATCCAACACCCTAAAAATCTACCAGCTATCTATCAAAGGTTAAGTTTTGAACCAGACATCTAATATGTCTTTCAAAAAAAAAAAAAGAGAACCTAAATGAAAGTTTAACAGAGAAACGCTCAAGGAAAATCGTCCAATGTAAGTCCGCTCTTCTTGAGAAAGTCACCTTGCGTCTTCAAGAGCCGCTCTCTTCATAGTCAACATCTTGGAAAGCTTTTCGAGTTCCATCTCCCGTCTGGGCGATCTCTCGGCGGAAAGGCTTTCGATTGTCGATCTTTCAACTTTTGATCTCAAAGCAAGGCCTTCGACAAACCACGAAGTGTTGAACTCCTTTTCTACGCACACGTCGCGATGGTGCTCCCCAAATCGACAATAACGCCTTGAGAAACGTGACCAAATCACCTCACGCATATCCTCGATGGAAGACAAAGCCTCTTCCACACGCTTAACCAGCCGCGAATCGACTAGTGACTTTCTTGGTTGTATCCATATGTCCGTGCTTCTCCCAGCATCCTCGGTGTATAACGCTTCATGCTTAGCTCGGCACGCTAAAGCCGCCAACCAAAGACATGACCCGGATGAGGAAAAGTACGGGGGATCAAAAATGGCGCCGCAAGTGGCCTCACGACTCGCAAAGGGTCTTCTTCCATGTCTACGGCAGCAACCATCGAGAATCATCCGCCGCTTGAGCCACATCTCCGTGTTCGCAATTGGCTAACGCCCATCTCCAAGTCACCACGGTGGTCACCAAAGGCAAGTTTTCGTGTGGCTCTACCCCTAATCATCCTCCGAACCGGATTCCTCCCCGCGAACTTGAGTTAGACATCTTTCAAAAGAAGAAACAGAAGAAGAAAGAAAAGAAGCGCTTGCTAGACGCGCTTGCCAGACGCGCTTACTAGACGTGCTTACCAGACGCACTTACCGGACGCACATACCAGGCACACATGCCGCACGCGCATGCTAGCCGCAGTACGACACTCTGTGCTAACAGTTCGCATCCTTCCAGCGCTAACATCTTGCGCCCTTCCAAAGACCATCCTCGCCTTCGAAACAACGCCATGGCTCCAAAGACTTCGTGATTAAAACCGTGTCATCTCTGCACGACGATACACTTACGATCACCGTAACCGAGCCACTTCCGCCACCCCAACGGTTCTTCAAGCATGGCAGCTCCAACCGTCACCAGAGACGCTACTCCACCATCAGGGCAAGATACTGGAAGATCCGGGAGAAGCCAACCTCCTTGTAGCGCTTTTGATTTGATGAAAAGACAAAAGATACTTCAGCAGGACGCGCGTTTATAGATGAAGAGGCTCGCGTTGCTCTTGAGCGACCAGTAGAAGGGGATAAGCAATCCAACTTCGTCACACGTGAAGATCAAAGAAAGACTTCTCCAAAATTGAAAGCAAGGGAAATCAACAACTCTCCTCAGTTCATGGAGACCCTTCCCTCGTCAAGACCCGCACAATGGGAACTTCGCCCACAAAGTCGTACAGTCTATGATGAAACAGTTGTGTGAGATTCTATGTTTCTCCAAGGTGTAGCGTCAAGACATATTTTCACCCCTCAACTGCACTACATCAGGAAAGCGGCGTTTCCCATCCAGGGAAGCCGTTCCCAAACCCCAACCTCTCATATGAAGCACGATCGATAGATGGAACTGGGGACTCCTCTGTTCTCTTGAGGGATGTCGAGTTTGACAGAACGTGACGCGGCCTCCGACTTCAAAATGGTAACCGTCAAGGCTCTGAGAGTTGCAAGACGTTGTTTCAACGTTCTCTCCAGAAGTATCTCCGCATCAACGTTCTCTCCAGTAGCTACACATCAACGTTCTCTCCAGAAGTAGCTACACATCAACGTTCTCTCCAGTAGCTACACATCAACGTTCTCCAGCAGCGGCTTCGCATCAACGTTCGCTTCAACGCCACTCCTTCCCCGCAAAGGGTCATGCCGCCACACTCCCCATCCGTAGCTTCACCGCAGTAGAAATTACTACAAGGATGGAAACACGTAAACCATACTTGAGGACGGAAGATATACAAGGGATCCCTTCACCGTCAAAGCTACGAAGAACAGTCCACCAAAAATCCGTACTCCACAACAGGTCCTCTACTCTTCAAGGGTGCAGCGCAAGAACATCATCACCTCTCTGTATAGAAGACGCCTTCAACACTTTACGAGGCCGCAGAGGATCCCGAGCCTGCACTATCCAGAATATGTCATCATGTAATTTCTGAGCATCCCAGTGTCACATCCATAAGAGTACGATAGGCTTATATCAAATCCCGTGGAGGGGGATTCAAGGCGATATAATGAAAGTAGGTCATGCATGGAGACTACCAAACAGAAGATGCTTTCACTCCCCTCAACCAAAGTTATTACCGATTTCAACATCATCACTATCGAGGTTTTACGAGCCACGGGAATTTCTCGACATGAATCCGTACATGTGCACCTAAAACTCCAAAAGCACGCCAGAAGGATACATTCACGTATTCATACATTCCATCATATCAAGCCGAAGTATGACCGGGGACTTCTCGCTGCATCCCATTTCGTAAGATAGATCCCTAAACCAGTCAACAAGGACGGATTCGAAGGAAGGGGAACGACTAGGTCATCCTCGTCGATAACAGTGACGCATGCTCCAACAGAATATCTCTGCACAAAAGGGAAATTTTCCATTTATACAACAAGCGGCGGTAAAGTGTACGACAAATCCGCCAAAGAAGAAGAAAACATACAAAGTATGATTTTCTTAACCCAAATAACCTTTGTTGGGATGCTCATGCAAGAGTCAGACCTCGCGCCTTCATCTGGAGAACCTGACTGGTTAGAAGATGGTTCGTCTCTGTGCGACATGACAAAGAGAGAAACTCAACAAGAAGAACCCTTTCTCAAACGAGGGAGATGATGCAATTACGTTGGGTATGAATACAGAACCATAAAAAAGGAAAGGAAGCAATGAGGGACACAACGCTTCCAGATTTTAGCATGGACAATGCCCCCGATCGAAGCGCGCGTGAAGGAAGGCAAAACAAGGAAACTTTGCTATCTGTGTGGAAACACCTACTCCTCCTTGCTTACACTGTCTCGTCACTAGCGTAATCGCCTTCCACACCTTACGGTCCCGCCAGCTAGCACGCCTCGCTTCCCAACTCATGCCCAACTTCCCAACGTCGCCCAAGCCGCACCGGTCCCACCAATTGCGCTAACTTCCCAATTACCGCCCAAGTCACGCCGGCAAGCACGCACTGACTTCCCTACCTTGTGCTTCTGGTCCCACCAGAGATAGCACGCCTTTTCTAACTCGCGTCAACTCCCCAATGACCGCCAAGTCAAGCCAAAGAAGCACGCACAGCCTTCCTACCTTGCGCCGGTCCCCCATCTAGCACGCCTCAGTTTCCTAACTCGCGTCAACTTCTCAATGCCGCCGACTTCTTGTCTCTCAATGATGCTCGACTTCCCAATTGCGCTGACCTCTCCCGATTTGTTCAAAATCGCGGAGGCAAGGATTCCAAATCCTATTTATAAAAGGTCAGACAAACCTCCTCAATTCTCTTTACGATTTGTTGCTGATAGTTTGTCACCATCTTATGCTTACCTCGCAACAAAGCCCCTGTTCCGAGCTAAGCAGGGGACTTAATGTTGATGGTGGTTTTTAAACAAGGGGTAAAATCAGAAACCCCATGACCTAGTGTTACCCGCAACACATTAACTAAGAGCATTCAACTCGGGTGTAAATAATTAATAAGGGTATTTTTTCAAAATACCGCATTAGGGTTTTCAAACACGTAACCCTAATTCCAAAACCAAGCCGCATCTGCGCACCATGGCAACCATGACAAAACCAAGCCGCATATCGCCCACCATGGCAACCATGCCAAAACCAAGCCGCATATCGCGCACCATGGCAACAATGCCAAACCAAGCCGCATATGCGCACCATGGCAACAATGCCAAACCAAGCCGCATATCGCGCACCATGGCAACAATGCCAAACCAAGACGCATGTCGCGCACCATGGCAACAATGCCAAACCAAGCCGCATGTCGCGCACCATGGCAACCATGCCAAACCAAGCAAAGATATCGCGCACCATGGCAACCATGCCAAACCAAGCCGCATACTGCGCACCATGGCAAAAATGCCAAACCAAGCCATATACTTCGCACCATGGTAACAATGCCAAACCAAGCCGCATACTGCGCACCATGGCAACAATGCTAAAAACCAAGACGATATCGCGCACCATGGCAACAATGCCAAACCAAGCCGCATACATCGCGCACCATGGCAACAATGCCAAACCAAGCCGCATATCGCGCACCATGGCAACAATGCCAAACCAAGTCGCATATTATGACCATGGCAACAATGTTAAACCAAGCCGCATATCGCGTGATCATGGCAATAATGCTAAACCAAGCCGCACTCGCGCACAGTGGCAACCATGCCAAACCAAGCCGCACTCGCGCACCATGGCAACCATGCTAAAACAAGCCGACATCTGCGCGACCATGGCAACCATGCCAAACCAAGCCGCATACTGCGCACCATGGCAACAATGCCAAACCAAGCCGCACTTTGCGCACCATGGCAACCATGCCAAAACAAGCCGCATACATGGCAACCATGCCAAACCAAGCCACATACTGCGCACCATGGCAACCATGCCAAACCAAGCCGCACTCTGCGCACCATGGCAACCATGCCAAGCCAAGCCGCACTCTGCGCACCACGACAACAACGCCAAATTCCAAGCCGTTATGCCTTGGGCCCACGCCCAACATAGAGCCCTAGGCTTGCAAGACTTGCAACTAGGTCAACATGGCCGCACGTGCCATTGGCACATGCCAACACGTGTCGCAAGCCATACTTCCAAGCCGCTATGCCTTTGGCCCACGCCAAACATAGCGCCCTAGGCTTGCAAGACTTGCAACTAGGTCAACATGGCCGCACATGCCATTGGCACATGCCAACATACTCGCTAGCTAGTTTCCCTAGCAAAATCACGGCCCTAACGGCCACGCATGCCATTGGCACATGCCAACATGCTCGCTAGCTAGTTTCCCTAGCAAAATCACGGCCCTAACGGCCATGCATGCCAGTGGCACATGCCAACATGCTCGCTAGCTAGTTTCCATAGCAAAATCACGACCCTAATGGCCACGCATGCCATTGGCACATGCCAACATGCTCGCTAGCTAGTTTCCCTATCAAGGTCACGGCCCTAACGGCCACGCATGCCATCGGCACATGCCAACATGCTCGCTAGCTAGTTTCCCTATCAAGGTCACGGCCCTAACGGCCACGCATGCCATTGGCACATGCCAACATGCTCGCTAGCTAGTTTCCCTATCAAGGTCACGGCCCTAACGGCCACGCATGCCATTGGCACATGCCAACATGCTCGCTAGCTAGTTTCCCTATCAAGGTCACGGCCCTAATGGCCACGCATGCCATTGGCACATGTCAAACACACTTGGTAGCCTAACTTGCAAAACCGTGCAACCTACCATCAAGGCATTCGCGCATGCCATTGGCATATGCCAAACACACACTTGGTAGCCTAACTTGCAAACCGTGCAACCTACCATCAAGGCATTCCGCGCATGCCATTGGCACATGTCAAACACACACTTGGTAGCCTAACTTTCAAACCGTGCAACCTACCATCAAGGCATTCCGCGCATGCCATTGGCATATGCCAAACACACACTTGGTAGCCTAACTTGCAAACCGTGCAACCTACCATCAAGGCATTCCGCGCATGCCATTGGCACATGTCAAACACACACTTGGTAGCCTAACTTGCAAACCGTGCAACCTACCACCAAGGCATTCCGCACATGCCATTGGCACATGCCAAACACACACGCTGGTAGCCCAACTTGCAAACCGTGCAAACTACCACCAAGGCATTCCGCACATGCCATTGGCACATGCCACATGCGCCACTAGCAGCGCCACTTGCACTCAAGATGCAACCAACACTCGAGACATCAACACAAACCGGGGATGCTTCTTTAGGGTTTTGGTTTGGCGGTCACAAAGATGCAAGCGTACACTACGCTCACATTAAGAAACCGTGAAAAGGAATAAAGCGGTCAAATAAAGAGGAAATAATGGTGAAAAACGTTTCGCCCATTAAACCATGCGGTTACCACCTCCTCCCATTATTTCACCCTTTACTCTCTTCCTTCATGAGGCCGATGGTACGTTTCAAACTCGACTTGTATAAATAGGTCTTACCTATTTCCACGGACAACAAGTCTCGGTCAGAGAAATATACTACACTTACACTCTCGGAAAGGCAACTTTGCAAGCTCTCCCAAAAAGCTTTCATCTCTTGCAAGCTTCCTAAGCTTTCACTTTCTCGATACAAGTCGAGATACTACTCTCCTCAACACCTTTCTTTGCTTCCTCCCCAAATCAACCCTTCTCCTCCACTTTGTGACCGAAGCAAGTCTGGAACGGCCATTTCTTGGTTTGGGCCGGAATTGTACAGCATTGATCTCTCGAACCTATAAAGTGCTCACGTGCAGCACATTTGTTTAGGGTTTGAACCAGTTTCTCACTCACCTACCGAATTTACCGAAATCGGCAGAAACGAATTTTACCCATAAACACCTAGTCAGACAGTGATGTCACAGAACTTGAGTAATAATGTCTCCACTAAGCGCACTTATTGAACCCTTTAATATGTCTGCGAGAAAATCACCAGGGTACCTTTTTTTTAATACTAATTAGGTTTCGATTGGCCGAATCCTAATTCCCACACCACATGTGCAATGGCATGCCGTGACAGCCACACCTCCGCGCTAAGGCATGTCAACCATGCCAGCCGCACCACTGTGCCAAGGGAAAACCATGCCAGCCACATCTTCGCGCCAAGGTATGCCAACCATGCCAGCCGCACCACTTTGCCAATGGCAAACCATGCCAGCCACATCTCCGCGCCAAGGCATAACAACCATGCCAGCCGCACCACTGTGCCAATGGAAAACCATGCCAGCCACATCTTCGCGCCAAGGCATGCCAACCATGCCAGCCGCCCCACCGTGCCAATGGCAAACCATGCCAGCCACGTCTACCACGCCAACGCATGCCAACCATGCTAGCCGCAACATGCGCCAATGGCATGCCAAACCCTTGGCCCCACCATGTCAAGCCAACCGCACCTAGTGATTTAAGATTTTTCTTGGTTTTCGTAGTAGTAATTAAGATTCGTTCTCTCAGACTTGCGAAGATTAAACTTAAAGGTTTAAACAAAAGCGAGAGTCACTGGGTCTAGGATTCCACCGCATTCATATTAATCGGTTCAATTATTATTCTTCAGCAATTATCGCTCAAAACAACAAGGACTCTTATTTTTGCCAATGTAGATTCTCCAAACATTAGTTATAAATCGTAAGCATGGGCCATCAAAAATTTAAGCAAGCATGACCCATCTAATAAAATGATAACTAGTTTTTTCAAATCCTAATTCTATTTTAATTAGTGCAAAAGTCAAATAAAGAATTAATTAAAATTACCCACATATGAAATTCGGCTTCCTCCGTCGACCCAATGTAGGGGTTTAGCTACTCATATTGTAGACACTCTCAAAATATTTTTTTATAGCTCAAATGGTACTTACAATGAAGAAAAGAAGAGAAAATACAATAAATCGGGAATTTGCAACGGTTGATGGCCGCTACAAACTACCGTTACAGCTTAAGCTTCTGTTACAGAACAACTTACAAACAATCGCTAAGATATGAACATGCGACCGTTCATAAACGACAGTCCAGAAATGCCGTCTGTGTTCTTCTTCTTCCTCTTCTCTGCAGCAGCAGAGAAGTTGCTCGGCCACTCTCTATTCTTCTCCCAACTCTCGATATCCTTTACTCAACTCCTCGGTAGACTATTTATACCCGACGACCTCCAAATAATCTCATTTTAATGCCAAATATTCTCTATTATTCTTCCGCGGTTTTATTTCCTCTTATTTCTTTGATTTTTATTCTCACGAATCTGTTGGTGTTGATTTCACGACATAGTCTCCTTTTATAACTCCTTCACACTCCAAACATGTTGCTCGAGTACCTCGACATGTGCAAGACACGTTTCCACCTAACACAATCCCTTGAATATCTTCTTCAACTCGTTTTGTCCAATCCACGAAACCATCCCACTTTTCTCGATTCCAACTCATATACCAGCCTGTTCAACTGCAATGCACCGTACAAGTCCAAAACCACGACATTCCGCACCCGAACTCCTCCAAATCTCTAACTCGAACTTTTCCGGGGAATAAACCCGAGAATGAAATTTTCTCCAAATCCGTGATTAAAACCAATTATGATCGAAACAAAACACCTTACCACTCTCGTTAAACTGATTCAAGTAATCCCTACAGCTTTTGACCATTTAGTCTCCTTAGAACACGATCAAAACTTCAACCCTAATTCTGTTACTTTGAAACAATTTTTTCCCGCCAAATTTCATAAACTGTTTCCTTGATTTCCCAATTATCTAGCCAATTTTGATCGAGACTATGACCCATACTAGACCTGTTTAGGTACCAGGAACAAACCCAATTGATTTCAGCGCTTTAGTCTCATCAAAACACCTCCAAATCTTCAGCCCTAAATCTGCACCCATTTTCCCGCCAAAATTCAAAATTCAAATGAAGAAGATGACTGCCCCCTATCCTGTTATGGTGTCCCTTTAGCAATTTGGGGTATAAATAGCAATTCCTGGGGTGCGAATAGTAATTATGGGGTACAAAGAGTAATTTTGGGCTGTGAATAGTAAAAACTCCTAGGTGCCTTTATCAACTCCTACGGGTGCCTTTATCACATTTCTGGGGGTGCCCTTATCCAAGATTAGGGTGCCTTTAGTACTTTTCTGGGATCAAATACCACTTTTTTGAGCAAACTTTCTCCATAAGAGCTTATTTCGCAAAAACACCTACAAACAAGTTTATTAGTGATAAAATGGGGCCCAGCTAATGTATTTATGGGTGAAAATGCGTCGCACTTTCATGCTCATCAAATTCCCCCACACTTACATTTTGCTAGTCCTCGAGCAAAACAGAAAACTGACCCGCTACACAGCTGGTCATAAAATAAGATAGAGTTAGACCCGCTACACAGCTGGTCATGACAAATGCCATACATAAGACGCGACACACAATTTTTTTATTTTTTTTTAAACCCGCTACACAGCTGGTCATAATATATAAGGAAAAAGAAAAGACCCGCTACACAGCTGGTCATAACCCTAACAATAATATTTTTTTTATAGACCCGCTCCACAGCTGATCAATCTTTTTTTTTTTTTTTTTGGACCCGCTCAACAGCTGGTCACAATATGCAAGAAAAATCCTGAAAAAGAAAAATAAAAAGTTAATAACTACTCCCCCACACTTAAATCTTACATTGTCCTCAATGTAATTGAGTCATCCAACGTAAAAAATTAAGATGGGAAATTAAAAATAAAATAAACAAACATAAATAAATAAATAATTATACCTCATCGGATCTTTATAAAAACGGATCCCCATACACTAATAACTCCGAAAACTTGGGGATCGACCCAAAATACAATATATACAAATGACAACTTCACAATTATTTTATGAAAAATGGGGACACCGAAACCGTCGGAAAACAAAATTTACCCCTAAACCAAGTTTTTACCGCACATGGAAGTGCGTAAAGAACGAAGTATGGGGATTCAGGGAAAATTTCAACCGGCTCATGCATGGTATTAGAAATAGGCAAATCCTCCGGGTACTTAGATGCAAAGTAATCCAACAATACTTTAGAAGCACACAATTCTAACCCTAAATTAGGCAACTTTGGAAGTCTAGTGGTCTAGAAACAACCTATAAGTCGGGTGAATGATCTTGTGAGGTAGATCATCTATGGAATTAGGCGAATCATCCACACAATCATCCACAGGGTCATCTATACGTTCTGTTTGGAACAGAGAGTCACTATAAGACTGATCATCATCATCATCATCATTAAATAAGCTTTGGCATTCTAGAATTCTCAATCTTTGTTCCAAACTAGGCGGTGTGTGTTTGTAATACTTCTCATAAATAGTTTCATGTGATTCTTCACTTACCTCATGTGGAGAAGAAACTCCATACCATTGCCTACGCATATATTCAGCAAGCGTCATCTCAGATGAGTTTTCCTGATAATTTGACTTTCTACGCATATATTCCGCCAACGTCATAGTAGGTGACGTCTCCTCAGAAGAAGTCATCATCCTCAAAATTTCTGAAAAGAAATATAAAAAGAAACGCGTAAAAGGAAAAAGAAAATATCATACAAAAATAAAAAAAAAAATAAACCTAAAAATTAATCTAAAAACAAATCCGCGTCGCAACGGCGCCAAAGGATTTAAGATTTTTCTTAGTTTTCGTAGTAGTAATTAAGATTCGTTCTCTCATACTTGCGAAGATTAAACTTAAAGGTTTAAACAAAAGCGAGAGTCACTGGGTCTAGGATTCCACCGCATTCATATTAATAAGTTCGATTATTATTCTTCAGCAATTATCGCTCAAAACAACAAGGACTCTTATTTTTGCCAATGTAGATTCTCCAAACATTAGTTATAAATCGTAAGCATGGGCCATCAAACATTTAAGCAAGCATGACCCATCTAATAAAATGATAACTAATTTTTTCAAATCCTAATTCTATTTTAATTAGTGCAAAAGTCAAATAAAGAATTAATTAAAATTACCCACATATGAAATTCGGTTTCCTCCGTCGACCCAATGTAGGGGTTTAGCTACTCATATTGTAGACACTCTCAAAATATTTTTTTATAGCTCAAATGGTGCTTACAATGAAGAAAAGAAGAGAAAATACAATAAATCGGGAATTTGCAACGGTTGATGGCCGCTACAAACTACCGTTATTATAGCTTAAGCTTCATTCTGTAACAACTATATTTGAAATCGTCGTATACAAACAATAGCTAAGATATGAACATGCGACCGTTCATAAACGACAGTCCAGAAATGCCGTCTGTGTTCTTCTTCTTCCTCTTCTCTGCAGCAGCAGAGAAGTTGCTCTGCCACTCTCTATTCTTCTCCCAACTCTCGATATCCTTTACTCAACTCCTCGGCAGACTATTTATACCCGACAGCCTCCAAATAATCTCAGTTTAATGCCAAATATTCTCCATTATTCTTCCACGGTTTTATTTCCTCTTATTTCTTTGATTTTTATTCTCACGAATCTGCTGGTGTTGATTTCACGACATATTCTCCTTTTATGACTCCTTCACACTCCAAACTGTTGCTCGAGTACCTCTGACATGTGCAGTACACGTTTCCACCAAACACAATCCCGTGAATATCTTCTTCAACTCTGTTTTGTCCAATCCACGTAACCATCCCACTTTTCTCGATTCCAACTCATATACCAGCCCTGTTCAGCTGTAACAGACCCGTACAAGTCCAAAACCACGATTAATTCGCACCCGAACTCCTCCAAATCTCTAACTGAACTTTTCCGGCAGGGAATAAACCCGAGAATGAAATTTTCTCCAAATCCGTGATTCCAGCCAATTATGATCGAAACAAAACACCTTACCACTCCTGTTAAACTGATTCAAGTAATCCCTAACAGGTTTCGGCCATTTAGTCTCCTTAGAACACGATCAAAACTTCAACCCTAATTACATTACTTTGAAACAATTTTCCCGCCAAATTTCATAAACTGTTTCCTTGATTTCCCGATTATCTAACCAATTTTGATCGAGACTATGACCCATACTAGACCTGTTTAGGTACCAGGAACAAACCCAATTGATTTCAGCACTTTAGTCTCATCAAAACACCTCCAAATCTTCAACCCTAAATCTGCACCCATTTTCCCGCTAAAATTCAAAATTCAAATGAAGAAGATGACTGCCCCCTATCCTGTTATGGTGTCCCTTTAGCAATTTGGGGTATAAATAACAATTCCTGGGGTGCGAATAGTAATTATGGGGTACAAAGAGTAATTTTGGGCTGTGAATAGTAAAAACTCCTAGGTGCCTTTATCAACTCCTACGGGTGCCTTTATCACATTTCTGGGGGTGCCCTTATCCAAGATTGGGGTGCCTTTAGTACTTTTCTTGGATCAAATACCACTTTTTTGAGCAAACTTTCTCCATAAGAGCTTATTTCGCAAAAACACCTACAAACAAGTTTATTAGTGATAAAATGAGGCCCAGCTAATGTATTTATGGGTGAAAATGCGTCGCACTTTCATGCTCATCACCTAGCCTTGGCCCCAACCATGCTAGCCGTACCATGCGCCAATGGCATGCCAAACCCTTGGCCCCACCATGCCAAGCCAACCGCACCTAGCCTTGGCCCCAACCATGCTAGCCGCACCATGCGCCAATGGTATGCCAAACCCTTGGCCCCGCCATGCCAAGCCAACCGCACCTTGCCTTGGCCCCACCATGCCAAGCCGTCTATGCTAAACCCTTGGCCCCACTATGCCAAGCCATCCGCGCCATTTTTTCCGTGGCCCCACCATGTCGGCCTTCTCCATGCGGCTACCAAAACGAAGGCGTGCGACGACACCGGCCACCCTTCCCTCCTAGATGCAAATCTAGTCAGTCAGGTCGCCAAACAACGCATGGTAACCTTTGGCCCAAAACCCTAGTTTTGACCATGCCAAACCGCGCCAAGGCATGCCATGCCACATGTGCCAATGGCATGCCAACTCCCTTGCCACGCCCCACCATACCGGCCTTCCCTATGCGTCTACCAAAACGAAGGCGTGCGACGATCAACGTCCACCCTTCCATCCTAGATGCTAATCCTATCCGTCCAAGGTCGCCAAACAACGAATGGTAACCTTAGAATTCTTCTTGAGTTTTACTTTCGGGCTGTTTTCACCTCCCGATCGATCTCAAAACCTAAATATTCCGGCGAAAGGAGATAGGAAATTCTTTTCCGTACAAAATGGAGGGGCGGACGATCAAAATCCGAGTGCGTATGAGAATTCTACATCGATTCTAGTAAAGGGCGCTAATTAGGGTTTCAACATACCAAACCCTAATTTAGACAAAGCCGCAATCGCTTCCATTCTAAGCCACACACTGCCAGTGGCTCCACTCCACGATAAAGCCATGCCGCCCATGCTTTCATGCCGCTGGCTACCAAACAAAGGGTTGCAACGAACAACGGCCACCTTTCCATCTAAGATGCAGATCTTAGCCGTCCAAGGTCACCAGCTAACGCATGACCACCTTTGGCCCAACGCCAAAATCCTATCTTGGCCACGCCTAAGCCATTCCGGCCATGCTTCCATGCCGCTGGCAACCAAACGAAGGGTTGCAACAATCAACGGCCACCCTTCCATCTAAGATGCAGATCTTAGCCGTCCAAAGTCACCAGCTAACGCATGACCACCTTTGGCCCAATGCCAAAATCATAGCTTGGCCATGCCTAAGCCATGCCGACCATGCTTCCATGCCGCTGGATACCAAGCAAAGGGTTGCAATAATCAATGGCTACCCTTCCTCTCAAGATGCAAAATCTCGACCGTCGAGGGTCACCACCGAGCCGACAAGTCTCCCAAGATCAACTTGCCAAATAGCAAAAACGTGCTACATGTTTTCCACGAAAACATTCGAGACATCAACGCATGTCACAAACTGGGGGATGCTCATTGGGTATTGGTTTGGCGGTTTACAGCGTGCGGCGTACACTACGCCCGTTATAAGAAAGTGTCATAAGGATGAGGCGGTTAGTAAATACATGGAGTAATGGTGAAACACTTTCTTTTATGGAACATCAATTCCAGGCATTACCAGTTACCAACTCCTCCCATTTACTTACCCGTTTTCCATTTCTTAATGAGACCAGAGTACGTTTCACTTCGACTTGTATAAATAGGCATCACCTATTTCCACTGAACAACAAGTTCAGGTCAGGGGCATACAACACTCAGAAAACATTTGCTAGCTCTCCATCTGTTAGCTTCCCACTTTCTGATAAAAGTCGTAAAACAATTACTCTTCCGTAATCAACTATTCTCGGTCTCAACACTTTCTTCGCTTCCTCCCCAAAACCAACCCTTCTCCTTCACTTTGTGACCGAAGCAAGTCTTGAACGGCCATTTCTTGGTTTAGGGATGGATTTGTACAGATTGATCTCTCGAATATAAAGTACTCCTTGCGTACATTGTTTAGGGTTTAAATTGTTTCTCACCCCACACTCGAAATTACCAAAATCAGCAGAAATTGTTTTCACCCACAAACAATTGGCGACCATAGTGGGTGATTGATCTTTCGGTTACAATGTCAAATTTCGACCATCGATCTCATGCTTCGACCCAGACATCAATATGGTAGAAGCAGGCGGTCCGCTCAGGGATCAACGACTCAGTTACCAGACGACCCGATTATCAGTCTTGACACGGCGAGGGATGACTGGGGACTGGCTAGGTTTATAAGCAAATCATCCAACCAGGGATCGACGACTCTATTAATCATATGAGATGACTGGGGACTTTCCGCAATAACGGTGGTGCTTCCCATAAAACTCGGTCTTACACCCGGAAGGTTCCCTTTTCATCAGTGAGGTCCAAAACCGAGTAAGTCTTACCTAGACAAGATACATGGTTTGTTATTTCAAGTTTTCACTGGAATGATAAAACCAATAGTCATGTTATGTTTCACCCCATGTCATCTACCAACACACGGTTCCATGGTTTTCCTGGGATGTTCGCGTCACTTGCAATAATAACCAAGACAACATCATTCCCAATTAACAATCCATTCCAAAAGAATAATCCAGAACCCTCACAGATAACAGTTATCTATCAATTCAAATCAAAACATAAACTAGGCACTTTGTTTTCCTTTCAAAAAAAAAAACAGTCACCTACCCGTACGTGCCTACTTTGCATAATAATGATTACCCGTCACTATTCATGAGGTAGCCGAAGCGTTACTACGATGATATTCAAGAGGAATTGTTTATGATAAAGTATTTCTACAAGTTTATGAAAGGCATACCCATGGCTAGGGTTTACACCAGTTCAGAAGAAAAATATTTCTATAGATTTATGGAAGGCATACCTATGGCTAGGGTTTGCACCAACACAAGAAAACAAGAGAACAAATTGAAAGAGAAAACGCTGGAGTACATAGTGGAATATGCTTGCCCACTTTATTGCTACCACGCTACCACTAACACCAGTGACGTCATAACAAAGATACGAGATAAAAAGGGGAGCCAACCCCTTTCATAAGCATAACAATTTTTGGAATTCGAATAAGGAAAGGATTTCTTGTTTGAGCTACCTATGGAAAGAGACAACTGGGCCAGCAAGAACAACCCTCACGTTGCCCAACAGTCCGCGCCACGCAAGCGCCATGGTGCAAGCCAACAATCAGGCCACGCTAAGCCAACGATGTGCTGCCGGGCCTGTGCCAAACCAACAATCCGCTCCACGCCAAGCCAACGACGTTCCAAGCCAGCGCCGTGCCAAGCCAACAGTCTGCACCATGCCCAGCCAACAGTCCGCGCCATACCAAATCCAAGCTAGTGCCCATTCTAAGACGATCCGGTGCTAACATCTTGCATCTTTCCAGTGCCAGCAGCTTGCATCCTTTTTAGCGATAACAGCTTGCACCCTTCCAGCGCCATCTTCTCCGCTCCACAACCAGCCAAAGCAGCGCCATCCTCACCCTTCGAAACAGCACCATGGCTCCAGCACTCCGTGATCAAAACCGCGCTATAGCTGTACGATACACCTACGATCACCAGAACCAGAGCCGCTTCCGCCACCCAAACATTTTTTCAAGTATGACAGCTCCAACCGTCACCAGAGACGCTGCTACTCCACCATCAGGGCAAGATACTCGAAGATCCGGAAGAAGCCGACATCCTTTTACCACTGTTTATTTGATGGAAAGACAAAAGGTTCTCGTAAGGCTCAGACAGACGTGTTTATAACTCGGAAAGAGATACATATTTCCTTAAGACATTGATGGAGTGGCCACCATAAGAGTCACTGACAAGGAATACTTTTAACATCCTACATAGGCACTTCAACAGGACGTGCGTTTATAGATGAAGGGGCTCTCGTTTCTCTTGAACGCACAGTAGAAGGGAATCAGCAATCCAATTTCATCACACGTAAAGATCAGGAACAACTTCTCCAAAATCGAGGCAAAGGAAATCAGAAACCCTCCTGAATTCACAGAGACCCTCTTCCTATCAGGATATGCATGATTTCTGGGGACTTGCGCACACAAAATCGTGCAGTCTATGATGAAACAGTTATGTGAGATTCTATATTTCTCCAACGCGTAGCGTCAAGACATATTTGCATCCCTTAACCGCACTGCATCAGGAAAGTAGTTGTTTCCAGCAAGGGAAGCCGTTCCCAAACCCTAACCTCTCCTAGAAAGCACGATCGATATATGGAACTGGGGACTCCTAACCATTGTTCACTTGAGGGATGTCGAGTTTGACCGAGCAGTGAGTGACGCACTCTCCGCTTCAACATTGTAACCGCTCAAGGCTCTGGGAGTTTCAAGGCGCCGTTTCGATATTCTTTCCAGAAGTGGCTCCGCTTCAACATTCTCCGTCAGCGGCTCCGCTTCAACGTTCGCTTCAACACCACTCCTTCCTGCAAAGGATCATGGCACCATACTCCCCATGTCAAGGATCATGATCGCAGCCAGCCAATCTTCATAGACATGGCCACCTTTGATCCATCCCTAGCAAAACTCGTGACCATGGACAGTTTGCTCGCTTACACATCCTACCAATCCTTTTACTTCCATGGATGCCCATACAATTCTAGCCAACCTACTTTGTTCTCACGACAATGTAGTCTCTTATGATCACATCTGCTGCCAAAAACTGTTGCCGCTCATTTATTGATACCAGCCAGAGCTTCACCATAGAAACAATCACTACAAAGGTAACCCATGCTCCTCCATATTTTAGTTTCATGTGAAAGAAGTAACAAAATCACCAGTACGAACACACGATGGTGATATCTTTATCATGGTCAACCCACCAACCATACAAGATGGAACATGTAAACCATACTTGGGGACTGGGGATCTACACCGAATCCTTTCACTGTCAAAGCTCAGAAGACACAGTCAACCAAAAAGCCATAAACACAACAAGGTCATATACTCTTCAAGGGTGTAGCGTAAGAATATCATCACCTCTCTGTCTAGAAGACGCCTGCAAGGCCGCGGTGGATCCCAAGCCTGTTTAGAAGAAATAACTTCAGAAACTAAAGAAAAGTGTGACTGGGTACTGCTCATCGCAGTCCATCCCGATGACCATCAAAGATCCATGAGATAACCCCAAAGACCCTATTTGAAACATTTTCTGAAGAAGCGAGGGAGCCACGATAAACAACATAACTCTCTCATCTTTACCACTTTACTATCCAGGAGTATTTCATCCATGTGATATTCTGAGCATCCCAGCGTCACATCCGGAAGAGTACAATAAGCTTGTATCAAATCTCGTGGATGTGGATTCAAGGCGATACAATGAAAGTAGGCTACACATGGGGACTACCAGCACGGGGCGCTTTCACCCCCCTCAACCAGGTTAATTATGATTTCAACATCATCACTGTCGAAGTTTTACGAGGCGCATGAATTTCTCAACACGAAGTCGTACATGTGCATCGAAGACTCCAAAAGCACGCCACAGAGATACATTCACATGTTCGGCCGTGCCATCGGATCTAATAGAAATATAACTGGGGACTGCTCACCGCATCCCATTCCATACGATAGTCCAAGATTCAGAATATGGTTCAAAGGATGTCTCTTGGAAAAAAGTCCTTGAAGACTTGATAGCAGCACGTCGGCAACGAAAACATCTCCCAACTCATCTTTTTCATCCAGTGGCTCCAGAAGATTTCGACCATACAAGCATCCACATCATACTGCCATCGCGATCAGAAATTCTAGGCACTGAACAACCTAAAATCAAGGATAGACCGACAACGCAACCAGATCCATCCGTCCCAAGAATGCAATGGAGTTTGGTAAATTTTGGAATCCACTTTCGGAGAGACACTGCAGACGAAAGCACGGATCCGCATTGAGCAATGTAGAAAATACAAGAAGGTCAATACCTCTTTTCATATGAACGGAATTTCTAGAGTTTGCACAGAATAACGTTTCCTTCTTGCTCCATGAACGGGAATAGATGACTCGGCGCGACTATGCTACCCCGGGCCCGTAACATCCCTCCTGAATTCTTCCTGAGTTTCACTGTCGGGCCGTTTTAACCTCTTAAACGAGCTCAAAACCTAAATATTCCGACCATGGAAGATAGGAAATTCTTTTCCGATTAAAATAGAGGGGTGGATCGTCAAAATCCTAGTTCGTACGAGAATTCTACAACGATTCTAGTAAAGGGCGCTAATTAGGGGTTCGGCATGCTAAACCCTAATTTAAACAAAGTTGTCATTATCCCACGGAACTGAAGCAAGTTTTTATCTTCCCAAAGCCTGTCGTCACCTACCCACGGAACTGAAGCAAGTTGTTATCTTACCGAAGCCGTCGTCACCTTCCCACGGAACTGAAGCAATGCAAGTTGTTATCTTCCCGAAACCAATGTTGACGGCTCCATTCCAAGCCGACCAATGCTGACGACTCCATTCTAAGACAACCGATGCTGACGGCTCCATTCCAAGCTGACCAATGCTGAAGGCTCCACTCTAAGCCCACCGATGTTGACGGCTCCATTCCAAGCCGACCAATGCTGACGGCTCTATTCCAAGCCGACCAATGCTGACGGCTCCATTCCAAGCCGACCAATGCTGACGTCTCTATTCCAAGCCGACCAATACTGACGGCTCCATTCTAAGCCGACCGATGCTGACGGCTCCATTCCAAGTCAATACAATACCTCCGGCTCCATTCCAAGCCGCACAAAACCTACGACTCATATTCCGAGCCGAGCAACGCCAATAACTCGCTAAGCCAGCACCTCCGGGTTCCCTAGTCCAGCCAAGATGATGCGTGACCAAGCCAAGAGGACAGTATACATCTCACCACTTCATGTTCTAGCCAGCAACACCACAAGTACAATTCATGCAAGGCCGCCAACACGGGAAACACAAACTCTCTTTACCTCTCGAAAAAGGTTAGACGAATCTTCCTGACCATCTTGCATGATTTACGTTTCGATTCTGTCCTTGTCTGTCACCATCTTATGCTTACCTCGCAACATTGACCCTGTTCCGAGCTAAGCAGTGGACGGTGGTTTTTAGCTTAGGGTTAAAATCGTAAAGCCCTAGTCAGACAGTGACGTCACAGAACTTGAGTAATAATGTCTCCACTAAGCGCACTTATTGAACCCTTTAATATGTCTGCGAGAAAATTACCAGGGTACCTATTTTTTATAATAATAATTAGGGTTTCAATAGGCCGAATCCTAATTCCCACACCACATGTGCCAATGGCATGCCGTTCCAGCCACACCTCCTCGCCAAGGCATGCCAACCATGCCAGCCGCACCACTGTGCCAATGGCAAACCATGCCATCCATATTTCCGCGCCAAGGCATGCAAACCATGCCAGCCGCACCACTGTGCCAATGGCAAACCATGCCAGCCATATTTCCGCGCCAAGGCATGCAAACCATGCCAGCCGCACCATTGTGCCAATGGCAAACCATGCCATCCACGTCTTCCACGCCAAGGCATGCCAACCATGCTAGCCGCACCATGCGCCAATGGCATGCCAAAACCTTGGCCCCACCATGCCAAGCCAACCGCACCTAGCCTTGGCCCCAGCAATGCTAGACGTATGATCATGCGCCAATGACATGCCAAACCCTTGGCCCCACCATGCCAAGCCAACCGCACTTATCCTTGGCCCTAACCATGCTACCCGCACCATGCGTCAATGGCATGCCAAACCCTTGGCCTCGCCACGATAAGCCAACCGCACCTTACCTTGGCCCCACCATGCCAAGCCGTCCATGCTAAACCCTTGGCCCCACTATGCCAAGCCATCCGCGCCATTTTTTCCTTGGCCCCACCATGCCGGCCTTCCCCATGCGGCTACCAAAACGAAGGCGTGCGACGATCAACGACCACCCTTCCATCCTAGATGCAAATCCTAGCAGTCCAAGGTCGCCAAACAACGCATGGTAACCTTTGGCCCAAAACCCTAGTTTTGGCCACGCCAAACCGCGCCAAGGCATGCCATGCCACATGTGCCAATGGCATGCCAACTACCTTGCCGCGCCCCACCATGCCGGCCTTCCCTACGCGTCTACCAAAACGGCGCGCGGCGACGATCAACGTCACGATCGCCCACGTCATCACCCTTGCCGACGCGGCGATCGCCCACGCTCATCCCGCCGACATGGCGCTATGATGTGGCACCCGCTTAGCCTTAATCGGGTATTTTTCATATGGGATTCTATGCATTATGCTTGTGAGGCTTTGTTAGTCATACTTGGCTAACAAGAGGAGCCTATTAGGCCCAATGAACCATATTTAGCTAAAGAGGAGAGCATTTTAGGCCTAAGTAAGCCCATTTGTTGGTGTAAATATAATAGGGTACAAACATCGCCCCTTCTTAATCCATGACTCGTTATGGGTTAAGAAGTTCGGGTCCCCACCCCTACGCAACCGATTCGCATCATTTTGCATAACTCATCCCAAGCGCGTTGTTCGAGTGTTATGCAACTCGCCCTAAGAATGTAATGATCATACTGGAGTTTTATATATCTCTCCTCAAATGGCTGAGGTGATATATAACTCGCCTCAAGTATGTAGTAGTGTCATGCATCTCAATGCTCGCGCAAGGGTGCACTTCATACTGCATTTTGCTCGCGCATGGAATGAGAAGTTGAGTTTTTTCTTCTATCTTGAATTCGCGTAGTGGGGCAATCCTACTATTCAAGATGCGCGCAGAGTTGTGATGTGTACATTTTCACGTTCTCGGACAGGTGAAAAATGTTCGCCACATTTGTTGATGTCCTATATGATGGGGAAACAAGTTGAATATGGTAAAATTGCTCGAACTGTGCATTCACTATATCTGCGAGGTGTCAGAGATGCTGCTGACAGTAGACTTGGACTATACTGTTTTACCATTTAGGACAGACTTCGGATTCGAACGTCCGTAGTGACTTTAAACATGAACAATTTTGATAAAGCGTGGAATACCAAAATAATGTTGCATTAAATTTCGGAATAGAAATACAAGATAAGTACCTACTACTCGACAACAACCGCCTCGTTAAAACCTTTGCGTGGAAAACCCAGTGGGACAAAACCAACATAAAGGAAAAAGAGTGCAGCGCAGTAGGATTTTCTTGAAACTATTCCTACGTAAATCAAGCTAATGATAGAACTTCTTCAAGTGGAAAGAATTCCACGGCTTCCATGGTTTTGAATCCTTAGTTCTATTGAGGTTCATTAAGTAATAGGCGCCACGAGACACTGGCCTGTCCACTATGTATGGACCTTGCCAGTTTGCTCCGAGCATTCCACAGTTCGGTTCCATTATGGATGCTCGGGTTTTCTTCAAGACATATTCCCCTGATGTGAATGGCCGTTCTCTAACTTTACGATCATAGCTCAGCTTGATTGCCTGCTGGTATCGGACCAACTGCTGTAAGGCTGTTTCTCTTTGTTATTTAGCAACTCTTTATCCAAAGCCAGTATGCTGTCATTTTTCCCAGATTTGATAGCACGGTTTTGGTAGTCTTGAGATGTACCTCGGTGGGTATGACTTCCTCTGTCCCATACGCCAGTGTAAATGGTGAAAATCCAGTGGATCTTTTTGGGGTTATTCGATAGGACCATAAGACTCCAGGTAATTCTTCTGTCCATTTTCCCTTGGCCTTCTCCAGCCTTTTCTTGAGATTGTCCATGGTAACGCGATTGGTCGCTTCCGCCTGCCCGTTGCTCTGAGCATAGTAAGGAGATGAGAAATTGTGGCGAATATTCAGGTTCTCGCAAAAGTCTTTGATCACCCCAGAATCGAACTGCTTCCCATTGTTTGATACTATCGCGTCTGGGATTCCAAATCTCGACGATATTCCCCATATGAACCTTTTCACATCATGTCCGGTAACTTGCACCGGTGCCACCGTGTCGACCCACTTGGTGAAATAATCGCAAGAGCGGCTAGTACGAATTTAACGCCTCCAAGAGCTTTGGGAAGTGGTCCGACGATGTCTAGTCCCCACATAGAGAATGGCCGTGGACTAAAATTGATGCATTCGTTGGCGGGCCTTTTGTGAACCGGGAGCGTGCTCTTGGAATGGCACGCATTTGCGTATTCTTTAGCATCTTTCTCGGATGTATGGCCGTATATCCTCGGGCAAGTATCATGTGCGCGAGATCGCACTCCTCCGTAATGGTTGCCACATATTCCTTCATGAGCCTCCGCCAATATCTCGTTGCCCTTCTTCTTCCGGGATATGCACCGCAAAAATGGCTCCAAAGCTACTGGGTTTGCGGTATAACTGTCCCTCGATCATTAAATATCTCCAAGCATTATTCTTCACTTTTGAAGCGAGATGCTCATCTTCCGGGAGTTCATCGGGTTGTCAAATACCAACATAAGGTTGACACCAGTCCGATGTGTTTCGGTAGGGATTTCGCTTTAATCATCTATCACTGGACTGTCAATATCCATATTGCTGTCAATGTTTTCAGCATCTCCCTATGCTGATGTAGTTTCCCTCTCGCCCACACTAGCGTGTTCGAGAGCCAGAACAAGGTGGCTGTCAGAGATGCAAGGTAACTCTTGGAAATCCACTACAACGAAACGGGTAGTATCAGTTTCGACTTCGGAAGAAAGGTATGCTAAAGCATCTGCATGCCTGTTTTCCAACCGCGGTCGCTGCCCAATATAGAACTAGTCGAACTCATTTGCCATCTCTCTCATATGATCCAAATATAAGGCCATCATTTCTTCCTTGGCTATGTAGGTCCCCAGAAACTGGTTAATTACTAGCATGGAATCAGTTACACTCTGATTTGCTATGGATTCGCCTCAATTCCTATGTGCGTCATCAAGTATCCAAGGAACTTTCCTGACGACAACCCGAATGAACACTTTGCTGGATTGAGCTTCATACGATATTGCCTTAATATATCGAACGTCTTCTGCAGATCAAGAAAATGCGACTCCTTTTGTTCAGATTTCACTACCATATCGTCGATATACACTTCCATCGACTTCCCAATTAGATCCTTGAACATATGGTTTACCAAATGCTGGTAGGTCGCCCCTGCCTTCTTTAGCCCGAACGGCATTACAATATACCGATAAACTCCTCTGTCAGTCACAAACGCAGTATGCTCTTGATCTTCCTCGAACAAAGTTATTTGATTATACCCTGAAAAACCGTCCATGAATGACAGTATCCCATACCTGAGGTTGCGTCCACCAAATCTCTTATCCGTGGAAGCGGGTACGGATCACTCAGACATGCTTTATTCAAATCAGTAAAATAGATACAGACACGAATTTTACCATTCTTCTTTGAACGGTGCGATATTTGACAACCCGAGGATACTCGCCTTCAGTTGAATAAAGCCTGCTTCAAATAGCTTTTCGACTTCTATAATAACACTATATTTTTTGCTTTGCGCCATATTCCTGATTTTCGGACGAACTAGATGGAACTTCTCATTGATATTTAGCCTGTGGCAGGCTACATTCGGATCTATCCCAGGCATCTCAGCAAAACTCCATGCGAAAACGTCGGCTTTTGCCCTTAGCAATGTAATCAAAACATCACGTTTGTGTGCAGGCAGATCTTCCCCTACGAACGTTATTTTGTGATTCTCATTTCCAACGGACCTCGATCGGTTCTCAACTTGTGGGGGGTTCACTGCGTCCTCTCCCATATATGATTCTCGGAGGAGAGGATTCTGTAGTTTCTATTTATGCTCGACTCGCATGATTTGGTTCCCGCTAACTTCTGACTTCTTGTACTCGTCCATAGCACTCTCGTGACACTTGTGGGCGGCCATCTGGTCACTCCTAACTTTCATGACTGCTTCAGGGGCAATAAACTTCAAACATTGATGATATGATGATGTGACTGCACCAATCTCATGCATCCAGTCTCGTCCTACAATCACATTGTAGGGAGCTCAACAATCAAGATGCAGGAAATTGCCTAAAATGGACTTGTCAGCCACTGTTATAGGTATCTTCACTTTTCCAATCGCCTTTGTAACTTCGCCACTGAAACCAATAATTGGATTTTCATCCTCCTCGATCAAGTCGTGTAGGAGATTCATAGAGGAATAAGCTCCTGAAAAAAGCACGCTCACTGAGCTTCCTGTATCCACTAGAATCCGGTGTACACGAAACATGCCAATCCAAGCAGTTATAACGATAACATCATTGTGTGGAGCATATACACCTATCATGTCTGCTTCAGAGAACTCGATCTTTGTGCATCCAAGCTCCCAAATTTCTGCTCCATTTCCACTGAGAAAATCGATATGATTTGTCAAGTACCATTCTTTTAACTACCTGAGTTTTCTCCTAGTTTCATCTTCCGATGCCCGTATGGTCATTGAATGGATCCTGGCATGACTGACATTAATCACATGTGTTGTGCCAAACTGTCCAGGACCTTTCCCAAAATCCTTTTTCACGTACTCTTGTAGCTTTGCAGCGTCTATCATTCACTGGACCTCGATCTGTAAAGAGCGGAAATTCTCGGTCTTGTGACCATGGTCTTTATGGAACTTGCAGTATTTGCTCGCATCACGTTTATCACGTGTCTCTGCTGGCAAAGGACGAGGGGGCTCAAATCCTTGTTTATTTTCTCGTACAACTCTATAAGATGTATGTTCAACGGTGTTAGTTTCATATCATGATATTTCTGATATCCAGTTTTTATTCGTTCTCCTTGGTTCTTGTCTCGGACTTCACCTCGATCGTTGTGATGTCTGGTCGAACTGTTCTTTGACTTGTCTTTCTTCCTATCATTTGGATGATTGGATGATTTGTTAACATCTCTCGTCTCTCGGGCTTTGGAATCATCCTCTACTCGAGCATATTCTTCCACTCGATCATACAGTTCTTCCAGAGTCTTTGGTGGTCTCTTGACCAAGGAACCGTACACGCCTCTTTGATCGTACTGGTATGCCTGCTTGTAAGCTTCGATGACGACTTGGTCATTAGAACCATCCACATCGGCCAATTCTTGCTTGAAGTGCCGAGTAAACTGTCTGATGCTTTCATCCTTCTGAATTACTAGAAGGAACAATGCATGGCATTCCTTCCGATCACGTCTGTTGTACTTGTAGTGAGAGCATAATTCTCCAATCATCTCATCGTAAGTACCGATCGACTGTGCCGGAAGATGATTGAACCACTTTATTGCTCCACCGACAAGTGATCATGAAAACATTTTGTAAATCAACTCATCTTCGAATCGCCACGTAGTCATGGCAGTTTCTATAGTGTAAAACATGTTGATCGGGATCATCCGATTTCTCATCGAATTCGAGCGAGTTTGGAA
Source organism: Papaver armeniacum (assembly GCA_023531295.1). NCBI lineage: Eukaryota > Viridiplantae > Streptophyta > Magnoliopsida > Ranunculales > Papaveraceae > Papaver > Papaver armeniacum. The sequence continues at coordinate 344,060 of JAJJWW010004809.1, forward strand.
CTTGAAAATTCATTGGCGGCCGGAATTCTCTGATGTTCAGTTTGAAAGGATCTCCTGCGGTTCGATGCAACCTGTCTATTCTTTCTTCTCTGGACTAATTTTTCGACATTACTTTCTCGATCATCTTGCAAAGGCGAGCTTCTGTTATAATCTCGGTCCTCTGGAATACGAGATGTAGATCTCATTTTTTTACTTCGGGGTCTAGTGAGCTCTCTTCCATCTCTTCCTTGCTCCGAACGAGCATAATAATAGTGATAAAATTCTCTCTCATCGTGTCGATCTCGAACCTCATCTTCGTTATTCCTGAGATATTTTGAATGGTTGGTAGTTCTGGCCGCACTCTACTGAGTTGCAGCTGGTCGGGTCCCTGCGCGCCGGAGTAGTACAGGCCTTTGTTTAGGCAGATCTCCAGTGACCAACGAATTTTTCTCTGGCCGATCAAGATCGATCACTTCTCTGTTTCGGTCTGCAGCTTGCGGGCTAACTCGACTTCCAAGGCGCTGCCATACAGACCTACCCCTCTGTTTTTCAGATTACCATACCTAGGTCTAGGATGGTTTTCACGTTCTAATCTCAGGAGAGCGTTCTCCTTTTCCAACTCGTTCAGTCGATTGAGTAGCAATTCTTCCTCTGTACTAGGAGTCGCAGTGCGGCCATCTTGCAGGTCCTGTCGATCGCCATTCCTCCTAGACGGGATTCTGAACACATGCCCTCTATTTCCTCAAACTTGCGGGTTTTCCCCATCAACATCCATTCCTTCGTTATCGATCACTGGTTGTTTTTCCTTTCTCCGATTCAGATTTGGAGTTATGTCACGGAAACTATCTCGATCTCGTCCATGATCCAGGGATCTGTTATGATCATGATCTCGATCTCGATCACGATCTAAGGATATGTCATGAGAATGATCTCGACCGTGCTAGTTTCCAGTGGGTACTGCTGGGGCTGACTGAACCTCAATTTCTTGCCTTTGAGCTTTGCGTCTCCTGTACGGTTGAGAATCGCTACCAGAATCGACCCTTCGCATAGTCTGTTTGATTACTACCATAACTTGATTTGGTAAAACACGATTATCTTTTCTCGAAATCCCCTTAGTCGGCGCCAATGTTTGTATGGTAAAATTACTTCTACCCCAAATATGAATTTGATGATGATTTTGTTGCAGATCGATCCGCTGCTTTAATCCCCAATTGAACAGTATATGGGGGTACCTGCAAAAAACCCTCCGATGCTAAAGTTAGACAGAGTTTTTCACAAGAGATTTTGTGTGGAAGATTGCTTACCTTTTAGGATTGTAAACCATCCATTTATATGTTACCAATTTCCGTTTTTTCTCTAATTTCGAGGTAGGCATGAATTGCAATTACTGACCCTGCATGCCTCCTTTCATAATTGGCCCTCCATGCCTCTTGTAACAATTGGCCCTGCATGCCTCCTGGAATGTTCCAGAAACTTCCTCTAGGGTTAAGAAATTAGGCCACCATTGAGAGTAACTGACCAAGTCCATGCAAAATAAGTGAAATAGTCTAAGCCCACGCAGTGGGGTGGAGAAATCCGTAGGCCAAATGAGCATGGGCTGAAATATCATCGAGGCAACGATTCAACTCGGATGGACTCACTGAGATGGCTCGGTTCAACCAGGTGGGTGTAAATAACCGCCAGTATACAAGACCGGGGTGCAGAAATCCAGGGGCTACGTAGCTAAGTTTCTCCGCAAAGCGCTGAATCAAGAGTATTCTAATCTTGTGCGTCGCAAAGCGCTGAATCGACCGTCACGGCCGCAAGAATCGAGGCCGCCGGCAGTGGCCGCGTTAACTCCGTGACAGAATATTCCAATCTGACGGAATATGCTTTTTCCGTTAGTTAACTACGTCAGATGTTGATTGTATTTATTGCTGACGTGGCACTATTCCACATCAGCTGATTTGCTATCGTGGCACTCATTTTGTTGACGTGGCACCATACCACATCTGCGTATTTTGCTGACGTGGTGACTGTCCACGTCATCTCCCCTGCTGACGTGGCACTACGAGGTACTGGCAAATATGCTGACGTGTCACACTCGTTGCTGACGTGGCGACCGTCCAGATCACCACCCTACTGACGTGGTGACTTTCCACGTCATCACCCCTTGTGACGTGGCGACTGTCCACGTCATCACCCCTGCTGGCGTGGCGCTATGATGTGGCACCTGCTTAGCCTGAACTGGGTATTTTGCATATGGGATTCTATGAATTATGCTTGTGAGGCCTTGTTAGTCATACTTGGCTAACAAGAGGAGCCTATTAGGCCCAATGAACCATATTTAGCTAAAGAGGATAGCATTTTAGGCCTAAGTAAGCCCATTTCTTGGTGTAAATGTAATAGGGTACAAACAGAGATCTTTGGGTTTTGATTATGAGTGGAGTTGTTGATTACAAGGGAAGGTTTTGGTTTATGAGATTTCTGGGAAATAAAAGAGATCGATCTCTGGTTCTGAGAGTTCTCGGACAGAAAGAGAAAGAGTGAAAACAAGGTCTGGAAAAAATAAACAGGTGAAAATAATATAAATGTGTCTGAAAAATGGGGGTATGAATAAACATGTGAAAATAATCAATTTTAAAAAGGTTGATGGAAATGATGATAAAATTAGAGGGAAAAACTGGGGGGAAATTTTGTGGATTCAAGTTTGGGAGGGATATTGATTTTGGGGAAAAAAATGAGAGGGAAGAATTGGGGGGAACTCTTGTGATATAGAAGAAAAAGAACAAGCGACACAAAGTAGAGGGGAAGAAGAGAGAGAATTTCTTATTAATGTGTACTATAGACAAACATTAGAGCCACTATTTATAGGGCTAGTTTGGTTAGCATCCCAATAATAAATGATATTTACCCTAGATATTCTTAACATAATTGCACGTTTATAACACTCCCCCTGATGACATTGTGTCTAAGCTAATTAGAAACGTACCAGGAAAACTCAAAAGAGAAAAACCTGAAATTGCCTAAGCATATAAAGACTCGAAATAGTGTTGGACATGCAAATGTTGCCTCGTTAAAACATTGACAAGGAAAACCCAGTGGGACAAAACCTTGACAAAGGAAAAAGAGTACAACGCGATAAGTCCAGTAAATGCACCTTTGATGATGGTGCTCCCCCTGATGAGTACTTCGGTTAAATCTTGGCTTGCAAATCTTTGAGTCGCAACTTCCTAATTTGATGAACGTATTTCTTGAATGCAGAAGACTCTTGTTCCTTCGTGAAGAAAATTTCTACTTGATTAAGTCTTCTTTTGTGTAAGTCTTCTAACAGTAATTTTCTCGAGTCTCCATGCTTCTTTAAATACATTGACGACTTGTGTCTTGGGTTGCTAGATTCTTGGAGATGATTTGAAGAAATAGTTGATGTAGTCTCTTCAACAAAGTGCCAATATGCAGTCATAATACCAAAGGTGAGTAAAGTTTGTGACCATACCTTATATGGATCAAAATGATATCCAAATTCATAGGAGATGGTTATGTTGATGTGGTCTAACAAAAAAAATGACCTAGTTAATAGTGGGAATTCACCAAATAACTGAAATTGATACAACTCCCCCTTGGATGACCACCATGATGAATTAAATTGTCTCACTAAAACCTTGCCAGTAAAACTCAATGGGAAAAAAATATGGGTGAAGGAAAAAGAGCACAAATATCAACATTCTTGAAAGAAATTTAAACGTCTACGAGATGTTGCCTCGTTAAAACCTTGTCAGGAAAACCACATGGGACAAAACCTGCAACGAAGGGAAAAGAGTACAACTTTTGACGTTTTATGGATGCTAACCAAACTATATGAGTTTTACAAAAAAAATAAGCATCAAAATAATAACTCTAGTCTATCTCAAATACGAGTTTAAACAAGCATAATTCTAACTGCAGATTTAAGAAAGAAAAGAAAAATAGAACTTATGCTGCTAAAGCGTGGATTTTTGTGTTTTTAAGGACTCCTCGAGAGACCTATAATTAATCCGGATTTTTGGTTCATACCAAATTTCTAAAAACACACACAAAAAAAATGATTGTTAATCCTGACATAATCGAGTCAGGTGGCTGTCTAAATATCATTTCAATCCTACAAGGATTAAAAAATTGAATATGTTCCCAACCACGCATTTGAGTCCTTCAAGGACTACCACGCCAAAGGCATCATGTAAAGAGAACAATTATTGAACCAATCCTAGGGTTTGAGAAAAAATAAAACCCTCAAATCGTTTTTACAACGAAGGAATTTCTCATATAAAGGCGCAATATGACTACACCAACTTGTAATTAATAGGCTTGACATGTTTAAAGGTGTTAAGTTTGGATCCAAAGCTGCGTCAATCGAGAAATTAATCCAACCTAATTTGGATTTATGCCATTCAATCACATATGTCGATATTTTCTAGAGAGGGTTAATAACCACCATTTTTTATTATTTTAGTAGCTACATGAATAATCGACAATCATATTAGCTTATTATAATCCCACATAATTCTCAAGTGTATGCATATCTTTGAAAAATTCAATCAATAATAGTACCAGCGCCATGCGGCATTATAATCTCCTCATATTCAAGTGAGAAGATATTATAATTGAGAATGTGAATTAGGTACACTCAATTGGAGCATTACCTGTAGCCTCTTATAGAACACTACTTATCTACTAGATGTGACCTGGATTTCCTCTTAAGAGGCAAAAGCTTATATAAAAGCAAAATGAGAAATTTCACGCCAATCATATAATGACAGCCTAAATCAAATTGATTGTGATGGGAGAGATATTTATATAACTTTTAAGTTAATGAAAACCAACGTCCGGTAGTGCATAATCTCTCCTTAATTATGGCGTAAATATTTTCATTCATATACAAGTTTTATAAAGTATTATCCGATTAATTAGAGACATATACTTATGATGATTTTTGTATTTTAAGAAAACCACGTTGGACAAGATATATTGACTTCAAAAGCCATAAAAAAATGTCCAAAAAATTGTAGTTCATACAAATTAAAAATCAACCATGGATTTTATTGGTTACAAGCAAAATATAGAAATAAAATATACAATTTCGTGACCTCGAGGGCCAACGAGATAATGGTTTAGATTGAAGTTATTGGACACTCTATTTATCAAAAAAATAAAATATATCAATCAATCAAGATCAATATATATAGTCACTACAAGGACTAATGATGTGGGCTAACAAGCTGGGTACGCGCCCATTGATCTTTTGTGTCAAACTATATTAATTCCAGCTACAAGTGGAACGATCCAAATATTGGAGATTATTACAGTGAGGAAAGATAAAAATATCTCAATATCCCTTGAGAATGCAGCAATTATGCGTTCAGTCGGCGTTAGTAATTGAAAATACCATAAATATATTTTATCCCTTTATGATCGATAGGGAAAAACCAAATCTAGTTGGCTTATATGTTTCTTCTTAAGAAATATGAAGAAATCATTTTCGTTATTAAATTTAGAAAAATCCATAGTTTCTGGTAAGAAATAGAAACCAAAGACAGAATCAAATTATATTGGCATCTCATATAAGCGATAGAGAAAACCAACACCAGTTCGTTTGTACGATTCATGAAAAGGAAAAAAAATGTTTTCATGTCAGTCATCGCATAGGGATAATCCACTTTGTGGTTAAACAGATGGTTTCTTGTAAAGAAATAAAAACCAGATAAAAAAAAATCACATGATCTTCATCTAATGTATAAAGATACCAAATTTGATTGGCCGTAGGTTTTTCAACCATGCACGTGATTAATTATTATAAAGATAATTAAATTGCGATAACACCTGACTTTGGTGATTACAGTTTCATTAAAAGAATAAAAACTATAAACCATCTTTCGATGGATTTGTTTTTCTTTTCTCTATGACAAATTTAGAGAAGCAAGAGAAAATCAATTTATACCAAAAAGATATTGATCACTTATAACCGTAATATAGACCATCTTATATAAGACTAATAAAATAATAGTGGTACCCCAAAAAGATTTCGAGGATGACCATGGTCCTACTCTCGTAGCTGTGAAGAAGAATATAAAATCCCAAGGGATAAGTACACAATATTACGTGACCGGCAAATAGAGAAACTCTTTAATGATAGGTGGAGTATTCAAATACCAATGTCATTGTGTATATCATCGTGTATGGATACACGTTAATTATAGCCTCGGTTTTCATTCATACTGGAAGAAATAGATTCTTACCTAAACAAAAGTTAAACAAAAGAATAATAAAATAATAAAAAACATATAAAAGGATGGAGAAAAGGATATTGTTCACAATGGCCCATCTCTTTTATGGCAACTTTTGGATTCCATTGAGCTTATACACCACAAACGGCATTAAGTGATCATGTGATCCAGGAAGGCACTGCAACGTTTTGTTGAGATTAGTTCACGGTGCAAACCTAGAATAAGCCAAAAAGAAATATTAATTAAAATCCCATTACTAGAGAAGAAAAAAAAAAACAAATCGAACCCAAAGAAAAAGTTAATTTAGATTATAGGTAATCTTATTTTGCTCATATTGGCGGAGCAACGTGCGTGATAACGTCTTGTGATATAGAAGACAAAGAACAAGAGACACAAAGTAGAGGGGAAGAAGAGAGAGAATTTCTTATTAATGTGTACTATAGAAAAACATTAGAGCCTCTATTTATAGGGCTAGACACAAGGGCATCCCAGTAATAAACGAGATTTACCCTAGATATTCTTAACATAATTACACGTTTATAACAGGAACCAATTTTAATTAAGAATGATTTTGGGGATAAGAATCATAAATTTTTTATTTTTTATTTTTTATTTTTTTTTTGCGATCTGCATATAACTTGAAAACCAATGAAAACATAGTTTTTCTAATCCAACGTTCATTATGCAATTAAATCTTGAGCATATGGATCCTAACCCATCCAACGCTCAAGTAATTACTTCATTTTATAAATTAAAAGAAAAAAAAATTTGAAGACTTAAAAAACACAAGGTTGCGCAACGTTTTAAGAATTTCCAATACGTTGCTCAAATATCTTCAAATTACTAAATGAGGGTGTTGATGGTGGATTTTAAACAAAGGGTAAAATCGTAAAACCCCAAATAACCTAATGTCACCGATGACACATTTATAAGAACATTTAATGCATGTAGTCAGTAATTAATTTGGGGTATTTTTTCAAATTATGGTTACAACGAACAAAACCTTAATTCCCCTCCGTGCCAATGGCAAATCATGCCAGCCACACCTAGCCCAAGCTAGCCGCGCCATGCCAAACGCACTCTGCCTTGGCCCTAGCTATGCTAGTCACACCAAATGCGCCAAAGCATGCCAACCATGCTATCCGCACCTCCGTGCCAATGGCAAATCATGCCAGCCACACCAAAAGCGCCAAAGCATGCCAACCATGCTAGCCGCACCTCCGTGCCAATGGCAAATCATGCCAGCCACACCTAGCCCAAGCTAGACGCACCTCTGTGCCAATGGCAAATCATGCCAGCCACACCAAACGCGCCAAAGCATGCCAACCATGCTAGCCGCACCTCCGTGCCAATGGCAAATCATGCCAGCCACACCTTGCCCAAGCTAGCCGCCATGCCAAACACACTCTTTCGCTCTTGGCCCTAGCTACGCCTGGTCACGCCACACCAAGCCAAACACCCTTACCTTGGCCCTAGCCGCGCCCATGCCAAAGTAGCGCCCACACCTAGGCTTGCAAACCGTGCAACCTAGGCCAAATTGGCACGCATGCCATTGGCACATGCCAACACGCTCGGCCCGGTAGCTTTTCTCACTAGGGCGTGGCCCTAATGGCCGAGCATGCCATTGGCACATGCCAACACGCCACCGTAGCTTTTCTCACTAGCGCGTGGCCTAATGTCCGAGCATGCCATTGGCACATGCCAACACGCTCGCTGGTATCTTTTTCTCACCAGGGCGTGGCCCTAATGCCCGAGCATGCCATTGGCACATGCCAACACGTCGGGTAGCTTTTCCTACTGTGCCGTGACCCAAATTGGCCACGCATGCCATTGGCACATGCCAACACGCTCTCGCTGGTAGTTTTTCCGACTGGCCGTGACCCAAATTGGCCACGCATGCCATTGGAACATGCCAACACGCGGGTAGCTTTTCCTACTGTGTCGTGACTCAAATTGGCCACGCATGCCATTGGCACATGCTAACACGCATCATTTGGTAGCTTTCCTACAGGTGTCGTGACCCAAATTGGCCACGCATGCCATTGGCACATGCCAACACGCATCGCTGGTAGCTTTTCCTACGTGTCGTGACCTAAATTGGCCACATGCCATTGGCACATGGCAACACTTCGCCGGGTAGCTTTTCCTACCCCGGCCGTGACCCAAATTGGCCACGCATGCCATTGGCACATGCCAACACGCTCACGTAGCTTTTCCTACCAGTTCGTGACCCAAACCCACGCATGCCATTGGCAAATGCCAACATGCATCGGGTAGCTTTTCTTACCAGGACGTAGCCCATCAAGCAGGCGTGCCATTGACGCATGCCAAACACGCACGCTGGTAGCCTAACTTGCAAGCCGTGCAACCTAGGCCAACTTGGCCGTACGTGCCATTGATGTAGAAGCCAAAACCCACGCTGGTAGCCTAACTTGCAAACCGTGCAACCTACCACCAAGGCATTCCGCACACGCCATTGGCACATGCCAAACACGCCATTAGCAGCTCTGGCATTGCCACTAACACTCAACGTACAAGCTACCACCAAGGCATTCCGCACATGCCATTGGCACATGCCACACACGCCACTAGCAGCTCTGGCATTTCCACTTGCACTCAAGGTGCAACCCGCAACAAAGGCATTCCGTACATGCCATTGGCACATGCCACACGCGCCACTAGCAGCCACTTGCACTCAAGGTGCAACCAACACTCGAGACATCAACACAAACTGGGGGATGCTTTCCATGGTCTTGGTTTGGCGGTCACAACATGCAGCGTACACTACGCTCACATTAAGAAAGCGTGAATAGGAATAAAGCGGTCAAATAAATGAGGAAATAATGGTGAAAACGTTTTCACCCATAAAACCATGCGGTTACCACCTCCTCCCATTATTTCGCCTTTACCCTCTTCCTTCATGAGGCCGGGGTGCGTTTCAATCTCGACTTGTATAAATAGGTCTTACCTATTTCCACCAGACAACAAGTCTCGGTCAGGAGAAAAATACAACACTCTCAGAAAAGGCAACTTTGCAAGCTCTCCAAAAAGCTTTCATCTCTTGCAAGATTCCTAAGCTTTCACTTTATGATACAAGTCGAGACACTACTCTCCCATAACTATTCTGGTCTCAACACCTTCTTTGCTTCCCTCCCCAAATCAACCCTTCTCCTCCACTTTGTGACCGAAGCAAGTCCTGGAAAGCCATTTCTTGGTTTAGGCCGGACTTGTACAGATTGATCTCTCGAATCTATAAAGTGCTCACGTGCAAAGACATTTGTTTAGGGTTTAAACCAGTTTCTCACTCACCTACCGAATTTACCTAAATCGGCAGAAACAATTTTTACCCATAAACAGAGGGGTAAATATTTTTCGCAACTTTTTTCTTTGGTGTACAACGGCCAAATAGCGTTGCACACCTCCGAAATCAAGTGTTGCTAAATCCAGGATATGGTGTAGTGTTTGCATATAAACTCTCTATGTATCTAGCAAAGCTTATAGATTTCTTTGCAGTTGTTTGAGGATTGGCCTGCTTGTGTTGAAACTGCATTTCGCATCTTTCGTTCCAGATTGTCCATGTTACTATCATGGCCAAATGTAGCCATTTAGAGTGTGAACTCTCTTGATAAGCTGATTGCATCCAGGCTTCAAAAATTGAGGTTATATCAGTGAATACCACTGGGAACACTTGATCCACCAGGTACTAGCATCCAGGTGTCTCTTGAGAGAAATGGCATGTAAATAGATCATGCATAGTATCTTCATCGTGCTGATTGCAAAGGGGGAAGGTTTTACTGATGTACATACATGATCTTGAGAGTCTTTCATTTGTTGGTAAGATGTCAGCAAGACACTTCCACAAGAAATGCTCAACTCTAGGCCACATTTTGATATCCCGTAGCTCTTTCCAATATTGTATTTCTATTTTCTGAATTTTAACTGAAACTTCTGTCTCACCCAGATTGATCTCGTGAAGATTTTTATATGCAGATTTAAGGGTAAAATTTCCGTTTCTAGTGAGATTCCAAACAAGTTTATCCTCAGCAGCTGCTGATATTCTCATATTCAGAACAATATTTGTAGTATCAGTTTCAAACAATTGTTGCACAATAATCGCGTTCCACTGTTTACCATCATGAGTTAACTCTTGATGATCCCAGATACATTCTTCACTATTCTCAGTCCCTTCCTATTGATGGTGGTTTTTAGTTCAGGGCTAAATTTGTAAAACCCTATATTTAATGTGCCGTCACTCTGCAAAGAAACAGAGCCATGTAAAAGTGATGAGTGTTCAACCTCTTCCGCGCATTTATTGAGCAACATATATCCACCGAGAATGGTGCATGTAGCAGCAATCCCAGATATTCTCGTAAATTTCGGCACCTGCCTATATTATTCAATTAATATAAGTTTCTTTGAATGCTTTCGTGCTATGTTCCCTGACTGACCCTTAATGTTGATATGGCATGACAATTTGTGTTCATCGCATGCAGTAGGACGAATTTCCCAAGATATCAAGGATAAGGTCCTTGCATAAAGTATTCAATCGGAAAGCATCACTCTCTCTCGACAATGAACTTAAAGAACTTCTGTGTCAACACATATAATTCAATCAATTTTTTGATAATTCACAAGATTAGAGATATTACCCCGACTAATTTGTAAAAATTAGGGTTTTTGACTTCTTGCAAAGATATTAGACCTTACTGTCGAAATTAAGCCTAGGCGAACTAGGTAATTAATCCGTCATGGATTAGTAGGTACAAAATCCTACCCAAAATCATAAAACAAGGAGCCACGGAATGGGAGCAGCAACAAAGGGAGGTGTGGCCATGCCATAGGCCAGCGGCGCCACTTGCAAGTGGCTACACCCATCCGCTCAACCAAGACCCCATTTCCATCGAACAATCAGGTCGCTTTAAACCCGCCACGGCACGCTGGAAGTGTGGCCACGCCATTGCTTGTCGGCCCCCTTTCCATCGACCAATCAGGTCCCTCTAAATGCGCCACACGCATTTAGAATGAGGTCGGGCCCATGTTGCTTGTCGGCCCCCTTCCCATCGACCAATCAGGTCGCTCTAAACTTACCACACACACACTAGAAGTGTGTCCACACCCATGCTTGGTCGGCCCCTCTTTTAATTGACCAACCAGGTCGTCCTAAACCTGGCACAACATCAAAAGAGGCAAGGTTGCGCCAATACGCTAATTGGCATGCCAAGCATGCTAAACGTGCCACTTTACCACAGAAGCATGACGAACGTGGCAACATACCATAAATAGTGCACTTACGTGCCAACCCATCATCTGTTCTTGGCCAACGCCTTAACAGACTTCAATGTGGTTATCCTAACCAGAGACATGACCTTCCATGGTGGAAACCCTAATTTCCAGTCGTGGCACAAATTATGCCACTTCGGGCCCCACAACATGCCACGAGCCATGCAGGACCCAGGAAACCCTAATAAAGATGCCATATCATAGCCACCCATGGAAATCCTTACTCATGTGAACGTTTCCACATGATGGTCCGGCTATGGTTCTTTCGGTATGGGTATGGCACCATTTGCACAAACGTCGATGCGCCACGGCCACATGCCACATGCCGCATGCACTAATTAGGGTTTTGGCATACCAAACCCTAATTCAGGCAAAGTTGCTACGCCAACTAAGCCGTTTCCCAGAGCATTGGGATTGTTGTGGCAACAGGGCCAATGTTGCCACGCCATATTTGGGTCTAACACTAATATGCTAAAACAGCTGCCACGGCTACGCCACTGGCATGTCGCTATGCCATGGCTACGCCAGACGCCAATATGCCAATGGCACCACTTTGCTACACAACAAGATATGGCCATAATCAATGGCCATCCTTTCTCATGAGATGCAATCTTAACCATCCAAATTTGTCACCGAACTGACAAACTTGTGGCATGTTTTAGGCGACCATCCGCTTAAATCTCGTGGCCATGGCTACGCCAGCGCCACTTGCACTAATTGTGCCACGGCATGCACGAACTATGCCAGCCATGCCGGGCGATACCTTCGGCATGCGCCAAGGCGCGACTGTACCATTATCAGCGCCAACGGAAGGTAGGCATAATCAACGGCTACCCTTCCTCACGAGATCTAATATCGGCCGTCCAAGTACGCTATCAACCGCAGGCGCGTGGAAAGTTTTAGGCGACCACCAAAACGAGCCTAATAGCATCACATGCTATTTTCCTGATAAGTCCCTTGACTTTGACTTGCCATACGTAGCAAAGTCTTGCATGTTTTCCACGAAAACACTCGAGACATCAAACATGTCACAAACTGGGGGATGATCATCATAGTATTGGTCTGGCGGTTTACATCGTGCGGCGTGCAATGCGCCCGTTACAAGAAAGTGTCATGAAGCGGGACAATTAGTGATGGTGAAAAGTAACGGTGTAAACAGATCTACTTCCTTCATCATGGAAGCATAATTTCTGACGGTCACACGTTACTCTATTCTTCCACCACTCAATCGTTTCCACTTCCTACGATACCAGGGTACGTTTCAATATGAATTGTATAAATAGGCTTCACCTATTTCCATCAAAAACAAGATTTTGGTCGGCAATAACATAGTATCCGGAAATCACCAAGAAATGATAGCTTTTCACTCACCAAGCCGGTTCCACTTTCTCGATACAAGTCATAAAAAAGCCACATCTTCGAATTAACCATTCTCGGTCCCAACAATTTCTTCGCTTCCCTCCCTAAGACCAACCATTCTCCTTCACTTTGTGACCAAGAAAGCCCGGAACGACCATTTCTTGGTTTAGGCCAGGATTTGTCAGATTGGTCTCTCGAATCAAAAGTACTCCCGTGCAAAGGTGCATTGTTTATGGTTTAGATTTGTTTCTCATCACACCCAAAATTACCAAAACCACCGAAAAGGTTTTCACCCACAAACACTTCCTTAGGAGTAGGAGGTTCTGTCATTCCATTGATCCAAACATCTAACCAAATCTTGATTTTATCTCCTCTACCAAATCTCCATCTCGCTTTTAGCCTTGATGAAAGGAATTTGTTTTTGTACCCCTTCCAAGCCCAAGAACAACTTGATTTTGGGGTTGCATGAATCATACTAGTAGAAGGGGAGTATTTGGCTTGCATAGCTTTTACCCATGGTTCATCCTCGGATTGCTACACATTCTCTAGGATGCTCTCGATAAGAAGTGCTTGGTTGAGGATCCTTAAGTCTCTAAATCCCTGTCCACCCAGATTCTTATGAGACCAAGTTTTTTCCAAGAAGTGATATAGGTTCCTCTTTTTTCGTGAAACCCCACCGAAATCCCTTTGCAGAGTATCAATTTATTTGATGATATCCATAGGTATTTGAAGACAACTCATTGTATAAGAAGGTATGGTATTTGTTCTTGTTCTTATCATTAATGATTTACAACATTGCGACATAGACTCTCCATTCCATTTTGTTAATCTGCATTTAACTCTTTCAACAAGACTGGAAGCGATCGATCTTCTTCTTGCCAATAAGAAGTGGGAGTCCTGAATACCTTTCATGAGAGTTCATTCTAGGTAATTTCAGCCTCCTTGTGAGCAGTCTACAAAACCTCTGTGGTACATGTACACTGTAATAAACACTGGACTTGTTAAAATTCACTAATTGGCCAGAGGCCTTTCCAAAATCTTTAACAATATCAAGTAGATTATTATCATTATGCATGTCGGCATTTATGAACAAAAGAAGTCATCTGCGAAGAACAAATGGGATATAGATGGGGCACCTGCAGCAATTTTGATACCTTGAATTTTGCTATTGTGTTCAGCATGAATTGTCGCGAGAAAGTTTCCATAACGATTATGAAGATAGGGTGACAACGAATCACCCTGAGTTAGACTCTAATACTGCACGCATGTTTAGATGGTGAAACCCTTAAATCTCTGACCTCGAAACCTAAAACAAATTTTTTTTTTTTTTTTTTTTTTTTTTCTTTCTATGCTAGCTAAAACCTAAAACAAAGTAATTACATATATACATGTACAAGAAAAGTAATTATATTCCGGTGTAAATTAAGAAGAAAAGTTCTAAAGATATTCAGTTCAATTCGATGGAGAATTTACCTCTAGAAATCACAGGAAACATACTTTCTCGGTTGCCTATGGTCATAAAATCACGATCCAGAGAAGTATGCAAAACATGGCGAACTTTGATACCTAAACCTAAGAGGGGTTTACTTTATAGGGTCTGGCGCTACAACGCAAAAAAACGGGAAGAACAATTCTATTTCTCAGAACAAAATACAGATGATAACTACTTGGGAACCCTTACGAAGTTAGAGAACAGTATAATCTTGCCATCATCATCCTTGTTCATGGTAGGTTTATGTCACGGTTTAGTTTGTTATGCCAGTTTCTCCAATGAAGTACCATGTGAACGAAAAAGCTATATTTGGAACCTTGTCACTAGAGAGCAAATTCAACTTCCGGATATTTACATATCGGATGATGATGCTTACGCGGAAGATGCGATTGGATTCGGTTATGATCGTTCAAGTAACAAGTACAAGATTGTTAGAATTCTGAGCGATGGAACCACTTACGTGCATACCCTCCATAGTAGTACCGGGTGGAGAAAAAAATCAAGTAAAATAAAACAAAAAGGCTTTAAACCCGACTGGTGGTATTTAGTACCATCAGTGGGTGTTTGTGCAGGTGGAGCTCTTCACTGGATGGATAAGTCTGCAACTGTAGTAGCTTTCAGTTTGGAAGATGAGGAGTTTGAAATGCTCCCACCAATACCTTCTGTTGTTTGGGACGATAATGATAGATTCATGGTACTAGGAGGAAATTTATGTTTTCTACAGGTAGTTCTCAGTGAACATTTGACGATATGGGAGTTGGGGAGTAGGAAAACTGTCGAGTCTACATGGGAACGTTCCGATTGGTTTATGAAGTTTCGCATAGCATGGGAAGACTGGATCTTTATTGAACTAGTTTCGCTTGACAAATATTTCTTGAGGTACAATATTATTGTCTCGAGCTATGATCCTGAAACTAAGACTTTCAGAAAGCTAGAGGAAACTTTAAAGAAACTCATGGAAGATGATATGCATTGGGTACATTCCACTACTCGAGCAATTCCTTTCGTGCATAGCCTTGATTCGTTGAAGATCTGAAAAGAAACAAGAACAATCTACTGCTACTACTAGGTAACAAAAAATCAAATTATCTTCTATTATTGTTTTTATTTTTTCCTTATCAAATTAGGATTTTGAATTCTATTGTAACCCAAGATTTTGAAATCTTGGCTGAGGTGCAGCATTTTTGTGCAACCATATGCAACAATCTTTGCTAAGTGGTACCTAAGGTGCACAACAAATTTATAACCATCAAAATAATGCAATGCAAGGGTCAACTAGAAATAAAAATATATATACTGAAGAAAACAGACATTGCATACCCATTTCCTTCCGTTAAAGGTATCACCTGCTTGTACCTCCCGAATGCTCTTCATTGATGCAGTGTTACAACAACTGACTCTCTTTTTTTGAGGATGCTTAACATAAGTAAAGAAGAACTACACTGAAGAAAAATTTACAGCTAGCAAAACCATGTGATCATCCTTTGGCTTTGGCATTACGAAATAAAATAAACTACAAACAGAGCCTTGTGAATATTTGTTACAATAACTTCATATTGATGAGAAACAGAAACACAATCGTATTGGATTCTCTAAATCCATTATCTCTAAGTGGTAAAATTGAACAGTTTTGTTAATTGTCGCTGTGTTGAGTGAGTTATTCTTAACTGTCGGTTGGTACCAACTTCTACAGATTTCTTAGAAGTCAGATCTGATGGTTTATATCTCCTTGGATGGCAAAATGTGTGGTGTCCTTTGATTCCTTATGAGACCTAGAGTCAAGTTGAAGTGCATTCCTTTTTGCCATTTTTGCCAGATAATGTGCAGCTTTATTTTGATCCCTTGAAACCTTTGTAAATCAAAAATCAAACCTTTTTACCTTGGCTTTCTCGCCTTTAGGCTCCTATACGACAGGTATCAGATATTCAGGAGAAGCGTCCTTAACCAACACATGGTGTAGTGTACAATCCTTGCAAATGCCCTCTATCTTTACATGGCTGCTGCGATGGACTAAACAGCAAGAACCAGCTGTTCGGAAATTTGACAAGCCAAGGAGACCAACAGCTTAATGCACATTGCAATTTATAGGAAGACGTACATACCCACGTTTGACAGCAAGTTAAAGCCCAGTTCTTTGACCAGTCGACACTTGGAAGAGTTCTGAGACAAAACTCGCTGAACTACTAAAATTATGGCAAATAGCAAGGTTTTTCTTCAAGATGGTATATGTTGATGATGACTCTGATGTCGCAGCTTTGAGTCAGAGTCATGATAAAAATACATACATACAATTCATGTATATTAAATCTGTCGCCTATTAATTCTACAAAGATAAATACAAAGGAGAAAGGAAAGGGAATGAGAAGCGATCTTTCTCTTTTTTTTGGTGTGTGCGCAATTATTATCCATAGAATTTGTCTCTTCCGGTTTTTTCCACGGGATTTATCCCCGGTACACTAGGAATTATTGGGGGCTACTGCCTGTACATGAATTTGACCCCGTCAATTAGATCAAATTTTGACAAAAACAATTTTACTTTGACAAAACTGTTTTAGGATAATCAGGGGTGAAGGGAGAAGATATAGAGACAAGAAGAAGAACCATCATATTAGAGATTAGTGATCATATTACATAGGTTACAGTACTATATACATATAAAAGGGTAAGTGGATGGACCGCACATCCATGGGCCATAGGCCCTGTAACACTCCCCCTTGTGCGGTTCAATAACAAAACTTTATACATAGTGCTTCACATATAGTGTTTTGAATGTATTTCTTCAAATGACGTCCTCTCCTTGATGGCTTGTGTCGAAATCAACTGCCTCATTAAAACTTTGACAAGTAAAAACCCAGTGGGATAAAATCTTGGTACAACTCTTCACATGTAGTACTTCACATGTTATATCGTACTTTACATGTAGTTCATCACATGCAATATGATCTTCAAGGACCGACTAGTCTAAGTTAATTGCCTCGTTAAAACTTTGCCAAGGAAACCCAGAGGGACAAAACCTGAACTAAATAAAAAGAGTACAATATTAAGCGAACTTAGAACATAGTTGGACTCGAATATGTTGCCTCATTAAAACTTTGACAAGGAAAACCAAGTAGGATAAAAACTTGACAAAGGAAAAAGAGTACAACGTGACAGATGCAAGTAAAGGTTATCAGTTGCAGATGATCACTTGGCTTCGTCGAAGTTGGCTAGTTGCTTCACAACTCCTAAGGAAGAAAATCCTTATAGGAAAGACAATAGTCTTAGCTGGGAAATTACACTACCGGTGTTTGTTGTTGTCTTATTAAAAACCTTTCCGAGTAACAAACCCTATGGGAAAAAAGTAACCTCGGTGAAGGAAAATAGTTCAACACGCCATTAGATGCTCCCCCTGATGTCAGACAATTTTCATTAGTCTAATGCAGTCAAAAGGAGTTTATCACACTGTACCTTGGTGACTTGAAAGCTTATAATACTATGTTGTTGATTCTGGAAGTTACGTTGCTTAACAGACTATCGCGTTTCATTTCTTTGATTCAGATATTTTCAGTAATACCAACGCGATCTTTATATCTTCAACGTTCAATATACTTGATGTTTTAGTGTTGTCTCGCTAAAAACCTTGTCGAGTAACAAAACCCTTTGGGAAAAACTATTATCGATCGAAGGGAAAAAGAGTACAACACATCTTCAATTTCGAAGTAAAATATGTAGACATCATATCCTTGGATCCTCCCCCTGATGTCGGCATCTCCCCCTGATTACTTTCAGAGTTGTTCTAGACTGTTACTTTAGTCATGTACTTTTCGAAATTGAATATCGGTAATGACCTGGAAAATAATCTACCATATCTCCCTCTGATTACTTTCGTTGGAGAAGAGATTATTGTTCCTTCATAATCAACAACTTTTGGATTGCACTTTCATTAGCATTCCTTTTAATGTCTTTGTAGGGATAAAACAAATTTATGTCAATGGTTACTTTTAAGTACATGATTACATTCACTATACCATTCCAATGACGTTGCGTTGGCGGAGCTATATCTAGCTAACAAGTTCCCGAGGATGTAAAATTTAATCGAGTACATTATTATACTAAGTACAACAATGCGTCTATTGTACTTAGATATGGGAATTTCATCTCCCAACACATATTCGTCATCTTCCTTTAGGCTTAATTGGTCACTTACTTACATTTGAACCTCGACTAATCATGGGAGTGCTATAAGGATGCATGTCTTTGTTAAATTGCCTGACAACTTTAGACATATGCAAACTGGTGGAATAATATCCCACAAGCTCAGTTATCGGTTGAGCTTTCCCTAGATTTTTCATCTCAAATTCGGATGTTAAATAGCTTTTAAAGTCTCTTATTACATCAAGAGTACCCATCATGTCTGTACCGTCGACATAAATAGCTATAATTCCAAATTAGAAACTTTCTCGTGAATACGCAATAAAAAATAAATTATTTGTCTATCCCCTCCAAATCAAATAGCCACTTAGACGGGTATACCACTTCCGCCTGATTGCTTCAATCTATAAGTGAACGTTCTATCTAATTTTAAACGCACTCTTTGGTTTAGAGTTATTTGATTTGGGAAACAAAAGTCTATCAATCACTTTTGTAAATATCTTCTATCTCTTGATTCTTTCAGAGATATGTAACAACCACATACATATGCTGCATTTCAAGTCGTTTTGAAAATTACCAAGCTAACTAAGTAGCGGAACTCTATAATGTTCATTACAAGAGAACAATTCCAGGGCTTTGTGAGAAACCTCGCGCCACAAGGCGAGTCTTTGTACTTTAAGACTACTTTCATCTCATTATGCTTTATGACAAATTAATTATGTATGTCCAATAGGCTTTACACTTGGTTGGTTAGCACTACCACACCAAATACCGTATATTTGCCAAAGAACTAAGTTCTCTGGATTGTGTAGGCCAAATATGCTATTTATTTGAAATTAATCAAAATAAAGCATGGTTCGATCTCATTGTGCTCTACTTTTGGAGCAACTATTTATGGATTATATCATCATTGTGCACGCATGATCCTTCCATTGATTCATGTGCATTCTCATAATCCGTCAGGATTTCATTGTTCTCTAGAATCATTTAAAACTTGGACGTCCTCCCATTTGATTCATGGACATATTCAGAGACAATATTATGAGATGATTTCTTATGATATAAATAAGTTGTGCCTTACTCACCTACTTCCTTTCTAGGTGAGCATTGATCGAACCTGGTGGTCTCTCCATCTTCCTTTATGGAGCCACGGCCCAACTACACTTCCACCAAGTGTAGTTGCAACACCTTAGTCTATGGTGTACCCTATACCGAGGATTTCTAACCTTGCGGGAATATTTGCACTGGTATGTGTGGTCTTGTCACTTTAGCGATGTCGGTGTACATTACGAAAATCGATTATTCTTTGTCACTTCACGTTTACACTTATGGAGTACTAGAATCAATATGAGACACAGTGGGAACACACCACGAAAATTCCTGACGTTCCCTTAGAAAATACTTTTTCTTATCTCCCCCTAACGACTGGAAGATTGTCTCATTAAAATGACAACCCGGTAGAGATCTCCTGCCAAAGGTTTAAAATGCGGATAATTGTTGAGTAAATATCCAACAAAATTACTTAATCATTTTCGTGACCCATCATAGTACGATGTGGTCTCGTAATGGCACATATATAGTGCAACCAAAAATGCGTAAAAACACGAATGTCGGGCTTAAATCCAGTTACCAATGAGGTACTTGAGAAAAGGTTGACTAATATTGGGTTATAAAAACAAATTAAGTAAAATGCGTGTAATATTACATATCCCCAAAGCAATAAAAGATAGGTTGTTACGCATAACCTATTCCTTAGGCACCATCTGTAACCTTTGATGGTGGCCTCTGCGAGACCATTGGGTATAAGATGCTCTGCATTGATCCTATTAAACATGAAATATTCATCAAGTCCTTTTGATGTAAATTCTCTAGCATCAACAAGGGTGGTTAGCCTTTGCACTTTTCATTGTGTAATATGTGCTAGGAGTTTTCAAACGCAAATTTCTTGGGAACTATAACTAGTCCAAAATGTCAAAATATTCACCAGATCCATCAGTCACTTTAATGGTCCGATACGCATGAATATTTTCTAAAGTTCACCTTGTTTTCTTTGTAATATGGAATTTTTACCATTTGCATCTTAGGATGGTCTCGATCCTATTTTACTGAAGACTTTGTAAAAATGAGTGATATGCTTTTTACCTAAAAGCATAATTGGAAGGGGGGTTGTGCATCTAGTAATTTAGAAAACACTTATTGAGAGATATGTCGTCACTATGCATTCTGTCAATCTTTTTCCCATTTTCGTTCACTCAAATAAAGTAATATTTGTATGAGTTCTTTCAAAACAATCATCATTTCACAACCAAAGTTTCTTTATGGTTATTCCCAAAGCCTGTATGAGTCAGTTTCCAACATTTCATCATCGGAGTCAATATGATTCAATAATCCAAATATTATAGTGAATTACATTTTACTAGATAGACTCATTAGTTTCTCTAAAATATATTTCCTTCCAAATATATTAGAGACTATAAAAGATGCAATCAATTACATTTTCATCATTTAGATGTTCCACAAGATATCCATTTGCACGGGTTACTTGGGAATTTAACAAGGTGTGATCATCTCTTGGTACATCTAGAGATTTTGCAACGTCTTTGTTCTATCTTGAGGAAAAAAAATGAACAATGATGTGCTCGATAAGATAATCAATTGGCCAGGCAAAGTTCTTGTTGCCATTAAAGTTGATGTGGAAATTGGTTGCTACTATGATACACATACACATTATATTGTATATACCAACACCTATGACCAAGGTGCATTTCCAACTCTTTTATTCATGATGGGAGCTAGAATTACATTTTAGCTGATCCCATGTTCAATTGATACCCATACTTTGGTGTCATTACTGTTGGGGAAAAAAGAAAAATAATTATATATATATTATTTTTTTCATGATATATATGTCCCTTTTCACACGCTTTATATGAGTCGGTACGTCTAACCCTCATTACTTTGGGGTTCTTTCCATTTTCAATTTTCCTACATTTAGCTTAATTTGAGAAATTTCTTTATCTCAATAGGCCAAGAGAATCTCACTACACATGTCAACCACTTACTTTAGGTTGAATATATATTACTAAAGATAATTCTCTTGTTGTCATACTTCAATATATCTTAGGTTCGTTAGTATTATGGATGAAGTAGAGAAATGAAAATTTTATGACTCATATCATCTTTTGTGAGTTCTTCCACAAAAATTGGAATACATGTGATTTTATTTGAACGTATGTTTTGAAACTATTGACATATTAATAGTCGAGCAAGTGGATACATTCCACGGAACATTCAAAAATTTTGGGAAAATATCAAGTATCCAATAATGGTGCTCAAGTACTTCTAAGCCCCAAATGAGTACATTGGAATTGAGTTGGTACAACCAATTAAACAAAATACACCATTCAACTATATCCAATAACATATTCAAGAGAACAAATAGCATTAAGACCAAAATTCTTAATGATTGAGATCAATAAAAATAATTTAAATTGACTGTTTATATGGTATGGACTTATCTTAAAAAAAAATAATAGAACTAGGCATGTTCTAAAAAAAAAAATAAGCCCAAAAGGTATTGGATGTACAAATGCACATTAGTTACATACCTCAAACTTTGGTTCCCATTGCATATACACAAAACCGGAACAGACTTGGTCGCGCACGGTCCAAAACCCGGTTGGAATTAGAACAGGACCGAACTGGTTCGAGTTGAGTTGGATCACCGAGTTGGGTCATACTCTGCCTCTGCACGGCGAACAGGTTTTCCTTCTCTTCCTCACAGCGAGGGAGAATATCGACAGACAGCAAAACAAATGTAATCAGAGATTCAGGTATGTCACAGCCAGTCATGGTTAAATTATAATAAAATATTTACAATTGGACAAAATATTTGATAGTAAGTTGATTTTAAAATAGCAAGGTACAAATCATAGATCAATCTAAGATGCTATATATCAAAGTGGTACATTGAAAAATGGTGAAGATCAGACTGCCAAAGCTAATACAAAAAATACAAAAAAAAAAAAATTGTTCACACGCAAGACATAGAATAAAGATGTGACATAATAATCATGATGACTTCCTATCAAAGATCAAATTAAAAAAAATTAAAAATTAAAAAAAATAAGAAAATCAAAAGACATGGCAGGCACAAGATGGTACGGTAGATAATCAATCATCATATATGACAAGGCACTAGCCAATCAATCATATATAATAAGGTACTGACAGACATCTTCTTCACTTACTGATAAAAGAAGAAATAGAGAAATGTAAAAAGGTTTAGCCATACCTCGAGTGTTGTGCAGTTAATTGATTACAGATAGAGATAGCTTTTCTTCACCTTACCGATTGGGATTTAAAATGCCATTTGAGAAGAAAACAAAAGTGCAGATGATAGCCTGTAATTGTGAACTGCTATCACTGCTCCGATGTGACTTCGCCCATCACCACTTTTGACGTAGCTTTGAAGCTCTCTTCGCCGAGTGGTTGAAATCAATTTTGTCCTTTAATCACCGCTGCAACAAAAAATTGATCCGATGTGTTGTTAGAATATCTCTAAGCCAAATTTTATTGCATGAAATACGAAGAGTACCATCAATCAAATTTTCATTCAATTCTATTCACAGGAGAAAACCCAAATCAGGCTAAAATCACTTTTTTCTGTTATTCAGAGAAAATCCCTAAATGGGTCTGAAGAGAAAAGTCTACTGATTGTAGATTTGTAACCCAAAATCATCTTTAATCAAGATTTTGAAACAGATGGGACTTGTATTGAAGAACAAGCCCTTGTTTATGAAATAGATTTTTCTGAAATTTTTGTTCTAAATCTTGTAGATCTGAAAATTAAGAACAAGATAAAGAGAAAGGAAGAAAAAAAAATTGATTCCCGGTTGATGGTTGAATCTGCTGTTTCAGTGTTTGATGAAGTTTTTCTTCGTATTCTCCGACGCAACACAACTTCTGGTTTTCTCGCTTCTGTTTCTTTCGACTCTTAGACTGCCCAGGCCACCAATCGGTATTATCTCATATACAGAACCCATCGGAATTGAAAATAAAAACGAAACATAGAAGCTGCTGAGATCTTTCAACGACTTGATGATCCGAAAACAAAGAAAAAAAAATCAGCCGCAGCTCTAGGGTTAAAGCTCGTGCTTGATAACGTGTTTTAGGATAATCAGGGGTGAAGGGAGAAGATATAGAGACAAGAAGAAGAACCATCATATTAGAGATTAGTGATCATATTACATAGGTTACAGTACTATATACATATAAAAGGGTAAGTGGATGGACCGCACATCCATGGGCCATAGGCCCTGTAACAAAAACCAATTTTACTTTCTTTTTTAAGGAAAATATGAAGTTATTCTCCAAAAACATTGTAATTAAACACAATACTCTCTTATTTGAGGTTAGGGCGGTCTTAGATGGCCGTCAAACCCTAAACTCCTTTTTTTTTTTAATTTTATTTTTTTTATAAGAAACCCTAAACTCAAACCCAAACCTAAAACAAAAGTAATTAGGGTGATGAAAAACATATTACATATAAACGTATTCCGGCAAGATTCAGAAGAAAAGTCTTAAAGATACTCAGATCAATGGAGAACTTACCTTTAGAAACCACGCTTGCCAATGGTCTTAAAAATACAATCTAGAGAAGTATGCAAAACATGGCGAACTTTGGTACCTTGGGTCTTGTTAACTTGTATACATGTTAAGGTTCACTAAAACAACAAATTCTTGCATTGGGAACAAAATTTGTTGTTTTTAGTGCAAGAAAAACCAATTTCTGATAAAATAAGATAAAAAAAACACAATTTCCAAAGAAATAAAATAATTCTTTATTAAACCTTAACATGTATACGGGTATATAAGTTAACAAAAGCCTGGTACCTAAACCCAAGATTGGTTTAATCTACGGGGCTTTACACGGAAACCCAAAACAACTATTCGGATACACAACCAAACTGGAAGCACAATTCTACTTTTCAGAACAAAATACTAGTAAGGTTCAAAGTAGTCAGGAACGTCAGAGGCTATCTGGTATCTCCATGAGATTCGCGGTTCTGCGTTCCCAAGTGAGAAACGTGTTAGGAGCGCGCTCCTAGCATGCAAAAAACGTGTTCCCAGCATCAAGAACCGTGTGATTTCAACTTTTGACCAATTCTTAATTCCCACCATTAGTTCCAACATGAAACTTAATTCTCACTAGTTTCCAACATTTATGTTCTTGTAATCAGCCGTGAAACTTAATTCTCATGCCTAATTCCAACATGAAACATAAATCCCACTTATTTCCAACTTCAGACCTAGAAACTAAAGGGACGTGATAAGTCATTATAAGGCCTTCAGTTTCATACCTTCAGCAGCAAACACAAATCATCAAATCATGTCTCTTCTTTATCATTTCTTCTTCCATGGATACATCTTCAAACTCAGTAATAAATTTACAAGAGGATGATGGTGACCAAGCTGAAGAATCAACCTCAACTCCTCTTTGGAAGTACGTTTAAAAGATTGATAAGAAAACTGGAGATAAAGGAGGAGGTGGTGGTGGGAAGAAGTTCATATGCGATTTCGGGTGCCAAGTGAAACCCTATATGGGATCTTATACAAGGGTGCGTCAACACTTGATCGGTATTTTAAGTGGAATGTTATTGCCATTGTCAACTAAGATAGACCGTACAGTACTAGAATTGGTAACGTTATGTAAAGTACCTGAATCAGCAGTGAGATGCGAGGTAGCACCGGTATCCATGTAGAAAGCATCATCGGGTTGCTATAGATGTATAGAACTATATGCCTCAGCAATGTCTGTGAGCTTCAGTTGTTCCTTCGCCATTGATTTTAATGTTTTAGAGAAAATATGATCGTAGGGGGCTGATACCATCTTGGATTTGATGATAATTTCCTTGAGGATCTATGTTCCTCTTGGCTAGAATATATATAAAACCATAATAATATTTTTTGTGTTTACAACCCAAATCAATGGAGATAATCTCCTAAAGCTTAATAAGGTAAGAGGATAATATAAAGTCTATTAGTAAGGAGTATTGGTGAAGAATGTATCGAAGAGGTTGCTTGCTAATAAGCCTGAACCTATTTGTTACGATGGTTTTGAACCCTATGGAAGGATGCACATTGCACAAGGTGTTGTGAAGGCGATAAATGTGAATAAGTTGACGGATTGTGGGTGCAGGGTTAAAATATGGATTGCCGATTGGTTTGCGCAGATCAACAATAAAATGGATGGTGACTTGGCCAAAATTAAAGTTGTCGGTCAATATCTGATTGAGACTTGGAAGGTTGTGGGATTGAGAAATATTGATAAGGTGGAGTTCTTGTGGTCTTGGAGATGAAATAAACTCACGAGCAAAGTGAGCACTGGCCTTTAGTGATGGATATCGCTTGTAAGAACAATCTGGCAAGAATAACTGAGTGTTGTCCAATAATGGGTCGCAGTGATCAGGATGAGTTGACTACTTCCCAGATTTTATATCCTTATATGCAGTGTGCTGATGTCTTTTTCCTAAAGGCTGACATCTGCCAGCTGGGTATGGATCAGCTTGAGGTGAATGTACTTGCTTGACAGTTCTGCAACTATATCAAGAGAAAGAACAAGCCTGTCATCTTGTCACACCACATGCTACCTGGTTTGCGACAAGGGCATGAGAAGATGTCAAAGAGTGACCCATCGTCCTCCATTTACATGGAAGATATGGAGGCCGAATTTAATGTGAAGATTAAGAAGGCATACTGCCCTCCAAAGATTGTGGCAAGAAACCCTTGTTTGGAATACATAAAATACATCGTTTTCCCATGGTTTGGGGTGTTTGAAGTACTACGATAGGAACAAAATA
Organism: Papaver armeniacum; assembly: GCA_023531295.1. Taxonomy (NCBI): domain Eukaryota; kingdom Viridiplantae; phylum Streptophyta; class Magnoliopsida; order Ranunculales; family Papaveraceae; genus Papaver; species Papaver armeniacum. Next base: position 370,402 of record JAJJWW010004809.1, read on the forward strand.
GGGGGAATAAGACCTACGAAACCATGGAAGAACTAATTGCTGACTATGAAAATAACGAACTGTATACTGCTGATCTCAATCCAGCTCTTTCAAAAGTTATAGGAACAGAATCTCGCAATAGTTATATTCCAGCGAAAGTATGATTGCGAAGGTCATCGCAAAGTGCTAGAGAAGTGATGTAGCGAGTAACGTCAGCTTAGTCATAAGGAAAGTGTGAAGATTCTGCGAAGATCAGGATTACCTTGTGAAGCAAACCCTTGTGAGCCTGCGAGAAAGACGCAAATCAGATCCGAAAATAAAGGCTGGCTTAGCTGTCATCCACTATGTAATCTCCTATATAAAGGGCCAAGCAAAGTCGAGATAGGGGAGATCTTTTGAGAGAGTGAGGGGAGAACAAATAGGAGAGAGAAAGTCTAGAGTTATTTTGATTTCCTTGTAATTCTCATTACTTTTGTAAGATTCAACAAAAAGATAAATAAAAATTTGTTAATCAATCATGAAATTTGACTAGAACAACATTAAATCTTGGAGGGGTGTGGTTGTAGGAAATCCTGCAACCACATATTGGCGCTAGAAACATGGACTGATTTGAGAAAGGTTTTAAGAGATTAGTGAAGAATTTGTGAAATTAGTAAGAGATCACTAAAACTGAAAACATAGTAAGGAGAATCATAAGAATTGCAGGAAGGAGGAGAAAGGAAATGGGAGAATCTTCTAGGATGGGAACAAGGAATGAAGAAGAAGAACGAATTCAACTCCCGATTCAGCAGACACCAATACAAGATGGAAACATTGATTATGATAGAGTCAATGTACACACTTGGAGGACGAACTCAGCAAAGGAAATAGAAGAAACACAGTAATTGAGATGAGTAGAAGGAGGAATAATCCATGGAGAAGAGGGAAATGAAACGCTAGAGACACTAAGAAAGAGGATCTTCGAAGAAAGGAGATTAGAAGCAGAAGAACGTGCAAATTTAACACGACAAAATCAGGAATTGAGAATGGAAAATATAAGGCTACAAAATACAAGATCGATAAGTACTATAAGATCAAATTCAATATCAATTAAAAGAGAATAAAGATGAAATTTGCTTGAAGTAGGTGTTGTCGAAAACATTCAAGAAGATATGCAGAATCCTGATGATGGAAGCTGAAGATCGTTATATTCAATGTGGATAAAATTATCACATCGAACAAAATGATAGAGATCAGAGAGATGAGCAACGTCATGGACGAAGTAATCAAGATGGCGAAGAAAACCGGGAGGAATGAAGAAGGATGTTATATGCAAGGGAAATACAAATGAATCGACAAGAAATGGGGGATGAGATTGAGAGGCGAAATGCCGAACAAACACGTATAGCTTGCGAAAGAGAAAGAAGAAGGGCAGAAATTGAAGAACAAGAGTTTCTGGAGGCTATACGTCAGAACAATCATGATAACCAAGAAAGGAGGCGCGAACAGATTCGCAACAACGATAATATTAATGAACAAACAGAGCGCAGAGGAGAAGATGAAAGACGTAACCATGTGCGAATACATAAAAGGGGTGAAAGACAAGATCGCAGAGGGCGGCGAGATGAAGAGGAAATACAAAATCTCGCAAGGTAAGATAGACATGAACCTATAAGAAGAGAAGCAAGATTAAAGAGACCAATGGACCAAGGGTCAAGTATGAATGAACAAATTTTAAGATAATTGGCAGAGATGAGGGGAATGCTCAATAATAGAAGAGAAGGATGTAGAAGACAACTAGACGAAGAAATAGTGGTGGCTGCGAAGACGCCGTTTACACAAGAATTACAATTAAGGGGAATACCGCCAAAATGCAATTTACCTACATTAACCAGCATATTCGATGGGACAACTTGTGCAGTTCAAAATATCAAAGCTTACGTGAGGTGTATGCTGCAATGGGAGAATCATGATGATGTGTTGTGTAAATATTTTGCATCAAGCTTAACGGGAGAAGCGTTAAAATGGTTTGAAGGATTGCCAAAGGATACCATAGCGTCTTTTAATCAGTTACAAACGGTGTTCTTAGGAGCTTACATAAGTAACAATTCACTGCGTCCTGACATTGAATATGTATTTGGATTGAAACAAAGAATTGGCGAAAGTTTGAAGAACTTAACTATGAGGTGGAAAACAATGTGTAGTAACATGGCAGGCCGTGTGGATGAAAGATACCTCATTTTATCATTCATTAATGCAATGTTCACAACAAATTTGTTGTATGTTCAAATATTTAGGACCAAGAATACTATCACAATGACTGAGCTGCGGGAGTTCCAAGAGTAATATATTGCTCTTCAGGAGATAAAAAATTAGATGGAGTCATACCCAGTCGCGAATACAAGCTCAACAATTTCGAACGCAAGTTTATTGCCCAGATTAACAAACACAGTGGCGATCACTTCGCAAGATTTGCAAAAAGAAACGGAAATCGAAGGTCAACAAAAGTTGGTTGCGATGGGAAGTTGAGATCAAGAAGAGTTCGAGAAAAGGAGAAGATTTTATAATCGCGGCGGAAATAACAAAATCCAGAGACTTGATCAACCTCAGGAAACTTATGGAGGACAGAAGAATAATTATCAAAAAGGACATGGATCTAACAGGGTAGTATGGGAAGAAATAATAATGCCGCCTTTAAATACTAGTGTGGAAAAGATATTGGAAGCCATAATCTTGATGGAAAATATCCCATCACCTTGGAACATGGGGAAGGAGCCACCACCGAAATACAGAACTCATGAATTCTGTTCATATCATCATTTTCATGGACATTCCACAAATGATTGCAGAAATATAAAGAGAATTATCCTGAGAATGATAGACCAAGGCAAGCTGAACCATTTTCTGATAAAACAACCGCAACCTTTGCCATTACCACGACCACCAGAAGATCGCGGAGCAAATGCAGCGAAAATAGAAGATACATTTTTAATTGAAGTCGGGTCAAAAGAAAAAAACTTATTCTGCAATTCTATTGTACATTCATACAAAACAATAGAAGATTTTCATGATAATGCTCTGAGCAGAGTGTTCACAAGAGATGTTGACGATAAAGAAATTATGAATATTGCAAAAGTCTCACCATTAAAAGAATGACAAAAACAACCTATTTCCTTTACAGCTGAAGAAATCCCAGAAGGAGGAGAAATGCATGATAATCCTTTAGTGGTAAAGTTAGATATTAACCCGAAACCAAAAGAAGATGAAGATGATGAAGCTGAGGATTCGTTAGCGATCAATAGAATATTGATTGATACTGGAAGTTCTGTAGATATTCTATTTTACCATACCTATAAAACTATGGGGGAAAAAGATGAACATTTGATACCTTCGACTTATAAGATTTATGGTTTTAATGGTACTGCGAACAAGCCCAAGGGAGAGATTACCATGTGGATTCCTTTGAATGGATTATCTTCTGAAATTCTGTTCTGCGTTGTTGATGTAGAATCACCATATAATGCGTTGATTGGTCGACCTTGGCTGCATGGGATTCTGGAAGTAGCTTCGACCTTCCACCAATGCATTAAGTTTCTTCATCCTAGTGGTGTTGGAATTATAAGAGGAGTTTGGGTTGAAGGGAGAAAATGCCATGCAATCGATGTAGAAAAATGTGAAGAGAGAGTAACCAAAAAGATCAACTGGAAGCGCAATGTCATAGAAAAGCAAAGAGGATAACGATTAATGGTAGATGCAGTGGAACATGGAAGAGAAGGGATTTCTGCGAAAGCAATGGTTGCTGAGAATGAACATCAGCGAATATTTCGCAAAGAAGAGGTGGTATTACTTTCACAGCCCATCTTTCAGAAAAATAATGGAAGTGAAGATGCGAATAGATGGGAAGATCCATACACAATAACAAAGATGCTTGGAGAAGGAAAGTATGAACTAGAAGAAGTGAAAACTGCGGTATATGATGATAAAAATCTGCAGAAGTATGGCACATGAGATGGTGACGACCCAAAACAAATAGAGGATGTCTTGCGAAATAAGATCATCAATAGTGTGCGAGAACTTAAAGAAGCACAAGCACAAGGTGATAAACGTAAGAGGCTTAAAGTGTGAGATGAGAATGAAATTGATGAAGTTGCACAGAGAAGAAAGCGAAGTTAAAAAAAAATATTCAGCAGTAAGAATGAAAGACCTGCGTTAATTTCGAAGAAGTTTTATTCAAAAGATTGAAAAATGCGATAATTTCGGAGGATTTATGAGTTTTACAAAAGAAAGTAAAATAAAATATGAGAATAAACAAAAAAGATAGAGGCACCCAACTTTGGCGTACACCCTAGTTCGCGAATAAAATTTCGCAAGAGGCAAATGTTAGACCTAAAGTACGTCATTGAAGGGGAGACCTATTACATGGCTCAGGGAAAGGTTCCACCGCCCCGGAACCTGGGTCATGGAGACTTGGGGTTTTTAAATCCATCCAGGAGAGGCGCCTTGGATTCTCAGCTTAAGCTTATGACTTAGGTTGGGCGACTAAGGTAAGAAGGTCTCTCCTAAGGAGTGCAGAACTTGATCAAGGCGCCGAGGTAAACGGTTGAGCCAAGAGTGCCTGCGGCATTTGAAGAGTCTCGGCTATTCTTGGCAAGTCTTGGCAGATGATGCACTCGGCCCGAAAAAAACTCCACTTAGGGTACAATCTCGTAACCATAAGCCCTATAGGTAAAAGGGATAAGAGGCTGCGAAAATAACTGGTTGTTGTTAGGACCGGATGGGAGGACCCAACCTTGTATGGTAGAGGTACGTCTCCTTAAAGGGGCAACCAGGGGGTGATAAGGGCGGCACCCTCCATTAGGGAGCTGACAGTGTCAAACAGACGCAAATGTCATGAAACTTTTTACTCATGGGAGTATTAAGGCTTTTCATATTTGTGCAACGATCCTGCAAAGGCAAAAATACTAGAGAAAGATAAGACGAGATCAATGTATCAGTGCACGAAAGTGTAAAGACGTCCTGCGATTTCGTCGCAAGACGGAAATGTCATGGGGCTTTACGTTCGCAAGAACATTTAGGTCTGTCATATTGACGCATGAAAAAATATCCTGCTGAAGCAAGAAAATGATAAGGCAAGATCAATGGGTCAATACAGGAAAATGTAAAGACGTCCTGCGATTTTGTCACAAATATAAAGAATGGAAAAATAAGACCTTTACTTAGGAAGGCAAAATAAGACCACACAAGAGAATAATATTGAAAGGAATTTTGGAAAATCCCAAGCTACATATGATAGCGAATTTATCATAGCGAGATTTCGCAGAAAAATACAAATAGAACAGCGAAAATGACGCAAAGAATATTGTACACAATTGTGGCATGATTAATCTCTCATTTGAAAACAAATAATAGAGGCAAGTATGGGAATGCTCAACAAAGATAAATGGGAATACTTAACAGAGATAAATGTTATTTGTTTCCACATGATAGATTAACAAATATATGTTGATTATAAATTACTAATCTTTGATTGTTTTTGCGAACAAGGATTGCTTTTCTAACATATGCAGGTAAAACAAGAAGAATAGAGCTTATATTAAGAAATTTTGGAAATCAGAGGAGATCGCAGTGACAGATTTACATAAAGATCAAAGAATAAAAGATATCCAAGTGTCACAAAAAGACGAAAAGTTAATGATGAAAAGGGGAATTATTTGTTGTTCGATTCTTCTTCTTCCTCATTAATGTCATCTTCAACTTCTTCTTCTTCTTCACTATCGTCACTATCCGAAATCTCTGGAAATGACGAATTCGAAGGAATTTTATCCAAGAGGCAGGGATACCTAGAGTGGGAAATGCGTTTATCATCGCAGACTTCATGATAGTTTGATTGCGAAATCTAAGAATGTCATTCTGGAAGTTGGCAACTGTGAGCTTCAACTGGTTCTTGAGCCGATGGTATTTATCATTGTGAGTACACAAATTTTCTGCGAGTTCCATCTTTTCTTCTTCAAGAGATTTAGCATGAGTCTCCAATTCTTCAATTTTGTTGAAAAAATGCTTCTCAGGCTCTGCGAATAAACAATAACATATCAGTAACTCAAGCAAAGTTTATAAAAAGAAGAATAACCAGTAAAATTAACAACCTTCTCTGTTAGAGATCATATATTTGATCAAGGATGAATGATCAGCTTGGAGACTAACGTTTACACCTAAGTTATTTTTGGCATCATCTAAGATTTTCGCAGCCCAAGCGAATTCGTCATCATTAGTTATAAGAAGACGAGAACGAATTTGGTTTTCTCTTTCGACAAAGATGGTATTCTGATGGTTAACTTCATCTCGTTCAAGCTGAATTCCTAGAAGGGTTTTATGAAATTTTTCTAAAGCTTGACTAGTGATGCGATCTTTATCATCTATAAGATCACCGATCTTAGCCCTCAACTTGTTAATTTCATCTTTGGAATTAAGGTAGCCGCGTTTTAAATCGTGAGCTATTTTAAAACTGCTTCTATTGTCAATTTCTAAGATATGGAATTTAGATCGGAGTTCATTCAAGGAAAGAGAATTTGTTTTATCATTGGTATAGCTGTTTAAAGAAGTATTAAGACCTTCGAGAAGAGAATCATCATCCATAGATTGAGGAAAGGTGCGAAGAAAGGTGACTTCATCAGAAAGACTGTAAATATCTGCAAAAATGATTAATCAAATAAGGGAAAACTATGGGAAGAGGATTAGAAAAGAAGAAGAAATGCTACTTACCATAAAGTTGGTCATTCGACTGTTGAAGGCTGGATATTTTATTATGTTGGGTGGAGGAATCTACTTCTAACTGTTTGTTCTTCTTGAGAAGTTCATCAATCTTAGCTTCTAGTTCTTTATTTTTGCTGCGAGAATTCTCTACCAACTTATTAAGCTTGGAGTTTTTCTTAACTAAGTCAGAAGCAACTGCATAAGAAGCCTTTCAACCCTGCGAAAGAATAAAGGAAAAATCAAAGTATGATATAAATTTTCAATTATAGTTAACAATGATCCATAGAAACGAAGATTTACCAGAATACCAAGCGAGTTTAAGAAACTTGGAGTGACAGATCTAGAAACACCATGAAGGTATGGATTATCATCTAAAAGAGGGGCGTCATTGATGTTCGCGAGCGCCCGACAAGTGTTGGATAAAGGAATGCTGCCTATCCCTTGTAGAGAATCAGAGAATATGCCAGACAGTTGCCCCATAGATAACTCAGGGGAAGAACTTTCATTTGCGAAAGAAGTCTCAGGTTCTTCATCCATACTTTCATCTGATTGAAAATTTGAAGGAGAGGGAGAACGAAGTCTTCGTTTCTCAGTTGATTGCTTCTTGCGAAGAATACCTTTATTCTTACCTGTAATCTTCGCAACCTTGGTAGGTTCTTCAACTTCTAGAAAAGCATCAATTTTAACCTGCGAACACGCATGAAGATAAGAAATAGAGGCAACAATATTGTTATAATAACACAAAAGAGTATTTCTTACTTCATCCGTGATCGCCTATAATGCTGATAAGACGCTTGCTTTCTGAGTTTTGTTGTAATATTTCGTCAACTTCGCAATCTAATAATTTCGCAAGATAAGAAAGAACGAGATAGGATTAAATGAATAATCACATATTGAGTATGAGAATGTTACACAACGAGATTTTCGCAAGTTGGGAAGCGTACCTCTGCTTTCTTTTCGGGCCACTCAAATACCCAAGGCTGATAGGCAGCGAGATTTTCAGGTAGAATGATAGAACCAGAGATGTAGGGTCCCTTCAGAGTTAAGGGAAAGACACACCACTTGTCATCTTTTGATTGGCGTGGAGTTTTGTTAGTGCCAGAATGCCAATCAATATCTTGCATTAGCATTTTTTCGCTGGAAACATTTTCTTTCTTTTTCAAACGAACACCCCAGCGAGTGTTTTCTTTCTTCATAGTGATTACTTCGTAATTCTCAAAGAAGCTCTCTACAATATATTTCTCGGGGATAATCTCTAAGTCGGCGAATTTAGGATATCTATGTTTCGATGGATAAAGATACCCCAAACCTGCACCGCGATGAGCAAATTCAAGTATAAGTCGGATGCAATCTCCACACAATTGTAGACGGCTCGCGAAAAATTCGCATGGGAAAGGATCTCATATAACAATGGAAAATTAGGGTTATAAATAGGAATAGGAAGACCAGCAAGAAGTTGGCCGAGTGAAACTATAATTTCTTCACTGCTACATTGATGATCAGAAAATAATTTAGCAGAAAGAATGGATTTAGGGCCATAATCAGGAATGGTAGATAATGTAAAACCTTTTTCATTAAGCCCTTTTGAATTTCTTCAAACTCATTACCATATTTACGACCACTTGGAGGCATTTTTTAGTATGGGAATGGAGAAAAAGAAAAGATCTTAATTTTTTTCAGTAGCAGAAGCGGAATTTGCGGAAGAACAATGAAGAAAAGTTGCAGAGAAAATAAAAAGAAAGCAAGAAGAAAACAAAAGAAGACAAAGAAGAATATATATAGAGGGAAGGAAACCTCGAGAAAATAAACTCATTAATGCGAAGAGATGATGTAAACGGTTAAGAAATGACGGTAACTAAAGACGTGTCAAGAAACGAATGGTAAAAGAAACACGTAAAATTTATTTCACGGGAATCAAGGAAGATTTTCGGTGGAAAAAGATAGGGAAAAATGAACGGTTGCGGCATTTGGAGACAGAAGTTCTCATATCATTCTCTTCTTCGCAGAGAAGACATGAGAAGAGGCAAGATGTAGGAACATAATCTCGCAACAGTTATATTCCAGCGAAAGTGTGATTGCGAAGGTCATCGCAGAGTGCTAGAGAAGTGATGTAGCGAGTGACGTCAGCTTAGTCATAAGGAAAGTGTGAAGATTCTGCGAAGATCAGGATTACCTTGCGAAGCAAACCCTTGTGAGCCTGCGAGAAAGATGCAGATCAGATCCGAAAATAAAGGCTGACTTAGCTGTCATTCACTATGTAATCTCCTATATAAAGGGCCAAGCAAAGTCGAGATAGGGGAGATCTTTTGAGAGAGTGAGAGGAGAACGAATAGGAGAGAGAAAGTCCAGAGCTATTTTGATTTCCTTGTAATTCTGATTACTTTTGTAAGATTCATCAAAAAGATTAATAAAAATTTGTTAATCGATCATGAAATTTGACTAGAACAACATTTAATCTTGGAGGGGTGTGGTTGTAGGAAATCCTGCAACCACAAAAGCTTTGATTAAGATCTTGAAGCCTGTTCGTGATCATTTCAATAACGACCCTAACGCAAAAGCCCTATTGAAAAGAGTCAAGAGCTACTACGAGTAAGAGCTGTATCTCAGTACCTATGGTTCACCATTCTCTTATAAACTCCAAATTTTGACGTATCTTTCTTTACCAACCAACTTGTTTAAGGATAAGCATTTTTTTTCTTATTATTATATATATTTTGGGATTTACACATTAGGAGCTCTTAAAGATGTACTCAGTTTCATATATATTTTTCACTCCCCTGGACTTGAAGTAAAGAACTTACATTCAAAAGATTCTCCACATGCTGCTTCTTTGTTTATAGGTTGTCTAATAGGAATTGATATTATTTACAAGACTATAGAAACAGAACTTACCGTGGGGTTTCTACAGTTGACAAGCATTCACTCCTCAAGAAAAACGCCCAATTTCCCGACACATCAAAGCTGTGACTTGCCAATGTTGCCATAAGCGAAAGATTTAGTTGGCCTAACTTTTCTTAAGAGCTTCCCAAAGAAACACAATGAGGAAGCAGGTTTGCGTTGCACCTGTTTGATATCAAATTGAACCATTCACCAGCTAGCAAAAAAGGGAAGCTCAGCATAAGTACATTTGATGTCAGATTTCACCATACACCAAAATTGATTTTTTTAGCATGCATTTCTACAATTATTTCCCATTGTTGTTCTGTTCATAAAAGTGATGGATGAAAAGCTATTTGGATGTAGCAATTGTTCTTACGCTTACAAAATGTCATAAGCTCTCTCCTCTGTATTAGGCAGAAAAGATATCTGTTGACAGAATGATGAATTGTTTTTACGCTTTCTCAAGTTAAGAAACATACTGCAAAATTTAAGAATATCTTATTAGTAATATAAGAAAGAACTGAAACTACGCTATTCGTAAGCATAAACACTGAATTCTGATAGATAATCCAACTGTCCGATAACAGCAGTTGAAAAGATAAAACACAACTATATATATGTTCGTTAATTCTAGGCTGTTGTCTCAATCTTTGTTTCAGATTAAAGTGACACTAGGCTCTCTACATAATTCACTGATGGAGTACATGAGAAATCAATGCCTTGGATTTCAAAAACCTTAATTCGACCATTTCGTGGGTCATATAAAAATCTGCTCTTGTTATTTTCTATTAGAACCTCGCCACTTGCAAAAGACCATTGCAGCTTTAAATTCCCAGCACTGGTATTAATTAGGTCTGTGGTTAAGGTGAATAGTTTATTCCAAGATTCTGTCACTCGATAATCTTTCATTTGCCATACATCAATGCGGTTCAGAAAAGAGGGATAACAAATAACTATACAAAGGCGTCCGTTCATGACTTCCAATATCCGGTGAGAGTTCTCGCTGCTTAACCGATTAACTTCTTCAGGGAATATGAAATCCAAAAATTTCTCGCTACTTATATCGAAAGTGACTATAACTTTAGTACTCATTTCTTTGGTTGTTTTGAAGCCTAACCAATGAATAGCGCCATTCAATGTTTGAACAGGAGGACATAATTTTTGATCACCAAACGTGCAACTGCTTTGGGTAGTTTTACACAACTCCGAACCTAATGTATAGACCTCAACTTGATAACAACCAGAACTATTATTATTAAAAACTCTTACCAACTTGTAATCGTCAATAATCCAATCGTAATAGAACCCATATCTGGCATTGTACAGGTCAAATTCCGCAAATAAATCGCATTGCGGTAGTTGTGCGTTTTTAAATTCACCAGTTGATGGGTTCCAAATGCATAAATTAGCATGTTTATCAATACCAGATCTTATACCCGAAATACCCATGCAAATCAAACCGTTAGAAGAACCTAATTTTCTAAACTTATCACAGGTATATTTAAAAGGGTAATCCCTTAGTATAGTTGCATGACATGTACATGTTGTAGATGATGCCGGCAGTGCTGATGAAACTGATAATATGGAAGCATAATCTATTGAACATAGTACTGATTTATTGTTTACGGAGCCGCTAAGCATGAGCTTGGAGTTGTAGATATGCTTGGTAGTATGACGAAGGTGTGTCCTAATAAATCTAGGGTTACAAAGTATAGAGCGCCATACCTTGCAAACACACCTACAAATCCCAATGGATTTTAAACGCAACTTGAGAAAGATATCTACCTGAATCTCTTCTGGAAGGCTTGACATGGCTGACATACGTTCTTCTTGTGTTTCTAGGTTGGTGATGTTTTTCTACTGATCCTAATATACCATTCCCCACGACCACGATCACTTTTCCACTTTGAAGTTCTTAAAAGTGTCCGGAAGAGTAGGCCCAGTGCGTAATACCTGACTCTGGGCCCACATAAAGTACAATAACATGAACATATTTGAGGACAACAATACTTTTGGTTTGGGCAAGGGACTTTTTCGTTTTAGAGGGTACTTCTGTTTATTCATTAGTGGATGCATGTGGAACTCCCTAAACGCATCTAGTTATGGAGACGATGTGGCTTCCACATAATCTATTAGAATTTTGTTTTGTGATTTTAAAAAAATTTGCTGGTTGGTCCAAGACCCATTAAGTTAGTTATACTAGGGTCCAACCTGATTTTAGACTTATCACTAGGTCCATAATTATTTGAAACAAGCAAAATGACCACATTACCCCAGCACCACTCACGTGTGAACTCCACCACCTTATTACGGTTTCTCCAAATTTAATTAAAACATATAAAGGACCACAATTTTGAGTACATATCTGCCACACTGTTTACAAATTCGAGTGCATATCTGTCACACTGCTTACAAATTCGAGTACATATCTCGCCACCTTTGCTTACAAATCTAAGTACATATCGCTGAGAGACTCGCCCACAAGCATACAAATGCGAGTACATATCTGTGCCTTTGCTTACATATAGAGTATGTATCCGTTGGACATATTGAACCTATAAATCTGACCAAAATATAACAATATTAAAACACAACAACAAAACTAGCATCTATTTCAGTATTTCGCATATGTACTCATGGATCAAACCAAAATAAAGTGGCAAAACTATGAATAAAACAGAATCAAAAGAAAGTTTTTATCAGTACGACGTATCCGTACTGCGGATTCATAAACTAAAAAATCAGTTGCATGTCAAGAAGTGCCGAATCCATGAATATAACCGAATCAAAGAACATACTTCAGTATTCCATATATGTACTCTTGGATCAAACCAAAAAAATAAGAGAAAACCTATAGATTCATAGTAAACACAAAAAGAAAACAATACGTCATATATGTACAAATGGTTAATACACAAAAGAAAACTGAAAAATAAACCAAAAACCATAAAAATATCAGATCCACTAATGAAATAAACATAAAACATGATTTTTTTTTATTTAGATCTGAACTTGTTTCATCAAAATCCACCAGTATATCATATACGTACCGATGATTAATACACAAAAGCATTTAAAAAACAACCAAAATGAAACTAAAATCAGCTGCATGTGAAAACCAAGTAATGAATCTATAACAAGCAGAATCGAAACACTTTTTTTCTTCATTATTCCATATATATATATATATATATATATATATATATACTTCTAGATCGAAGAAGAAAAATATCCAAAACTACAAAAATAACAAAATTAAAGCATAATTTTTCAGTAATCCATATATGTACTGCTGATTCATAATCTAAAATTCAGCTGCATGTGAAAAAACAAGTAACAAATCTATGAAAAAATAGAATCCAAACACTTTTATTTGAGTATTCCATATATGTACTTCTGGATCAAACAAGAAAAATCTCCAAAACTATAAAAAATAACAAAATTAGAGCAATATATTTCAGAATACCAAATATGTACTGCTGATTCATAGTCTAAAAATCAGCAGCACGTGAAAAACAAGAGACGCATCATGAGATCAAACTACCAAAAACGCAAAAAGAAAGTGAAAACATCATGAAATCGATCGATTTCTCATGATTCAGTTGAGAAAAAAAAAAGAACTAGAGAAAAGATTACATAACATACCTGTAAAACCAAAACATCTTCACAAACCCTAGGTCTAAACTTCATAAGCGACATCAGCAGAGAAGAGGAGAGGGAGAGAGAGGGAGAGAGAAAACGAAGAAAAGAAAAATTGAGAAAAATAGCTTTTATTTCTGTTATATATAGTGAAGGCTATTTTAGGAAATTTTAAAACACACGTAATAAGTTACACACGTGTGCAGGACCTGGGATTAAAAAATTGGGTCATTTTTTATGTTTTCTTTTTATTATGGACCTCTAGTTACTGGGCTTTAGTGGGTTGACCTGCCACTAACTAGTATCACTAAACTAGTACCTATAGGTAATTCCTAGTTTTTAAAATTCTTAATTTACTTACAAACATTGTTTACATGTATAAATAGAGAGGTACCAGTGGTGAATGTCGCAATTCGTATGGTATCGAAATTAATTAGAAGCTTTATCATCACTTAGACAACCATCTTTGTCCTGCTCTCTTAGCCCTCGATTGTTCTTGTCATGTTGAATGTAGCAACCCATGACTTCCTAAACTCCAAATTTTGTCGCAGTATTCACCGCAATTGAATTCTTGTCTACTCAAAAATATTTGGGTATAGATGTACTATAATTAGTACGCTTTCTGATTTCCATGTATGTACTGATCGTTGCTGTTTCGGTGATTTTGTTTTGCTTTGCGCATCTAAAGTTCTAGAATCACTAGGTGGTTCGTTTTGCATTACTATCTGCTAGTTACGTACTTCAGAGAAGAATTTGGATATATTGAGGATGATTTGAATCATTTGATTGATGATGGTGTAATTGAATCGATGGAGTCCTTCCTGGATGGTGAATTGCTTCACCAAGAGCTCTAACAGTTTTGTTAACATGACCGATCCCGTCAACAAAACGTCAGTAGGCAAATTAGGACCATCTCTAGTTCATCCACTGACTAGGACAACCTCCTCCTGAATCGAATACAGGGACTCATACACAAATACCCAATGTTTTTTGCTTAAGTACTTGGTAGTGGTACGTGCACCAGGCCTCTGCAGTAGTGCAATGCAATTGCGATGCATGAGAACCCAGTAGCAACCAACTTCGATGGGAACTTCCCCATCCCCATGAGAAATAAAGACCCAATGTTTTTTGCGTTAGATTTGGTTGGGTCTGCCGGGCCACGTTGGAAAGGATTCTTGGTAGAAATGACATGAAAAATGATCGGCACAAAAATGAGATTCACCCGAATTGAGCTACATTGCCGTGAGTTCATGATCGTAAATTCTTACTTACATTCGATAACAAAACAAAGTTTAAGGACAAGAGGTAAAAAACAAACAAAACTACAAGTCATTTATATTAGTAGAAGTAGTAGCGCCGATGAATGTTAGTTTTCTTCTCTTCTATCAACAGCTTGAAAGATCAAACCCAATATGCATTTGTCCTATATCATGATGACCACCCAAATATATTGTCGATTGACATAAAACTTGCACGCCAAATGCCAATATTGAGGCTGAGGTATATTGGTCGTTTACTTTATCCGTTAGGCAATAGGAGAACTTTGTGAAACCACTGAAGTTGTTCAGTTGAATGTTCCTGAGCTGAAAATATTGAAGAATATTTTACAGTTCGATTAAAATTTATAAATAAGAAGAATTAAAAAAAAAAAAAAAAAAAAAAAATAAAAAAAATAAATTGCTACTCCACATCTGTTTATCTTACTTACAGTCAGGAGAACATGGGTATGATGTCTATCTGGGTTTCGACAATTATAAAATTATTCTTATCTCCATATCCATTAAAGTTGCTGGAGATCTATCTTTTTTTGATCGACTATTGCTGGAGATCTATCAGATGATGTGGCTGTTCTTAAAGAGCTTTACAAGCTCTTAATCACCCAGAGCAGCTAGTGAATTGGAACCTTAATGGGACTCATCCATGTAAGGAGTCATGGATTGGAATTTCCTGCACTGGTGTATCTATAGTATCGCCAGTTTTTAGTTTTCACCAACATCTCAAAGCATAGTATTCTGTGTCTGGAGAGATACAACATTAATGCAGATACGGTGAAATAAATAACGGTTGCCATTGCCCATTGAAGGAACAGCTGATAGAGAAGGAACTTTGTGGTAGTCTTATATTTCATTGATCCTGGTATGGATTATGTGACCAACCTAAATTAGGTAAGAAACTTAAAACTTGTGTTTCTATTCTAGTTGGGAAGGACTATTTGTGAGTGCAGACTATAGCTAGATAGGGGAAGGATTATTTGTTAGTGACCGACTGTATCTAATTAATAGACAAAAATTTTGCTGCTAAAAAAAATATTTATTGGATGCTTTAATTCCCTTTTTGTACATCTATTTTATGTTGTAGAGTTTCTTTTTAATTTGAATATGCAAAACCATCGACCATACATGTAGTAACCTACGAGTCCGGTTGAAACTTGCACCTGACTCGAAAATATCCGAGGCAAATGTATATGCCGAGTTAGACTTCGTGTCAGACAATACTTATGAAAAATTAGTGATCCAACACAGGTCGAGTCAGATGCTGAGTTAAAAAGAAAGCTAAGAATCACAAAGCTGCAAAAGCAGCAAGCCAGCCCGCAAACTGTAACTTGGTATCGAAGGGCCACTTGGTTTCAAAATTTTCACCAAATCACATTCACCAAGTCTTGACGTGGGTGAACTACACCCCTGCTTCAATAAAATTCACTAAGTCATGACGTGAGTGAATTACACCTTTGCTTGAATCTATACTTACGGCTGGTACACGTGTTATTTGCGTTACAATAACAGTTATTGAATCTATGCTTAGTAAGTTAGTTTCCTTATAAGTTACAATAACTGTACTAAGCAACTCTGTCTCAGCTTGCAATGGTTGTAACCCTAGAATCTGGTAATCTGGTGATAGTCATTGATTATTGTTTTTCGTTCTGCTTTTGTTCTCTTAATTTTGTAATTGCGAACAATTTTAGCACCAAAAATTGTACAATTTTAGCGAACAATCTTTAACGCTGAACCATTTCTGACGCAATCCCAAAACCATATTTCCTAGTCCAGGTTGAGCACTTGGTTGTACTTTCCCCCAACACTTTGATGCGGCTTCATGATTTCTTTGGTTACAGTAAAGCGGCTTTGCACAAGGATCCGGGCCATGGCCGTTACTGTTGTTCATGAAAAATGACATTTTTCATAGTTCCGGCAAAAAGCATATTTAAAGAGGTTGATGACAGAACGTTGGACCGTTATAATGGCTCAAAACGTATAAGTGGTCTTCACTGCCATGACACAAGACCCTGACTCTTAAAAGAAACACGCATGACGCACGGAAAATGGGTTTATCACGGTAGGTTTTTGAACTTTGGGTGTTTAGATGGCTGATTTACTAGTATACTCCCTCTGTTTCTAGAAAAGTGTTACTTTCACAGTAAATAAAGGACTACATTAAGAAGAACGCTAAGAATTACAAAACTGCAAACGCAGCAAGCCAACAAGCAGGGGGGAACAAATAACAGGAGATATATATCAGCTTAGAACGGCTATTTATGTCAACGTCTGGTTATTGTTTTTTTTTATGGCGATTTTGTTCTTGTGTTTCTGTATAATCAATGACGATACATTTTTCTCTAAAGGAAATCAATGACGATAATATGTACCCCAAGTTCTATTATGTACCTACAAGTTTACCTTTTTCGACTACGGTTACCTGCTTTGGCTGCTCGCAAGCCATTGTTGTCCGGGCCGATGCCCCTGACCAAAATTAAAGTTATTGTGGTCTCAAAAAGGAAATATCCGGGAGAAGGGTTGATTTGGGGAGGGAAGCAAAGAAAGGTGTTGAGACCAGAATAATTCTGGGAGAGTAGTATCTCGACTTGTATCAGAAAGTAGAAGCTTGGGAAGCTTGCAAGAGATGAAATCTTTTGGGAGAGCTTGCAAAGTTGCCTTTCTGAGAGTGTAGTATTTTTCTCCTGACGGAGACTTGTCGTCTGGTGGAAATAGGTAAGACCTATTTATACAAGTCGAGATTGAAATGTACCTTGGCCTCATGAAGGAAGAGAGTAAAGGGTGAAATAATGGGAGGAGGTGGTAACCGCATGGTGTTAATGGGTGAAAACGTTTTCACCATTATTTCCTCATTTATTTGACCGCTTTATTCCTTTTCACGCTTTCTTAATGTGAGCGTAGTGTACGCTGCAAGCTGTGACCGCCAAACCAAAACCCTGGAAAGCATCCCCCAATTTGTGTTGATATCTCGAGTGTTGGTTGCACCTTGAGTGCAAGTGGCGCTGCTAGTGGCGCGTGTGGCATGTGCCATTGGCATGTGCGGAATGCCTTGGTGGTAGGTTGTACGTTGAGTGTAAGTGGCAATGCCAGAGCTGCTAGTAGCGTGTGTGGCGTGTGCCAATGGCATGTGCGGAATCACCGGGAAGGAACCATTCAGGTGTATACCCTCCAGGGTGGTATTGTGTGGAGAAAATCCAGATCAAGTAAAATAAACAAATGTTTTGATCCCTACGTGGGCGGTGTTGTACCCATACAAGTGGGTGTTTTTGCAGGTGGAGCTCTTTCCTGGATGGGAAACTGCAGTAAAAGAACCGAAAAAAAACCTGCGACTATAGTTTCTTTTGATTTGGAACATGAGACATTGGGCTTCCTCCCTTCAATACCTTCTGTTGCCGATGACGCTAATGTGGGACTCATGGTACTGGGAGGCAATTTGTGTGCTGTAGAAGTAGTTCCTAGTAAACATGTCAAGATATGGGAGTTGAGGAATAGGAAGACTGACAAAAATACGCAGAAACTTTTCCGTTGGCATAAGAAATTTAGCATAAATTTAGAAATTTAGCAAGGAAGATTGGACCATTTCCGATTGGAGAAAAGATAAATGATAATGCTTATCGACTCAACTTACCAAGCTCAATTCGTACGCCCGACGTCTTTAATGTTAAGCACTTGGTTCCATATTGGGGTGACAATGCTATGGATGAAGAGATGGACAATTCGAGGGATAATTTCACTTAAGGAGGGAAGTATGATGCATAATGGTATTTCATATATACCATTTATGCCCTTTTATTTCGTATTTACTCTTTTACCCCTTTCTTTCCCTTATTTCCTACCTTTGTCCTTTTTGTTTACTACTTATTGTTTAAACCCTAGCTCTTCTAGTTTTCAAGTTTGGTTTTGTTTAGAAAAGTGGTGTAAGAACCCTAAATCCTTCCTAAGAGAAGAGCCTCCAACACTTTGTTATTTCCAATTTGTAATTGGGTAGAAATTTCAATTTGTAAGAGATGCATCTATTATCTTCTAGTTTCCAATCTTAGAATTGGGTAGAAATTTGAAGATTATTAGAGAAGAACCTCAAATCTTTGTATATTCCTTGTTCCAAGGGTAGAAGAAACATCATTTGAAAGTTGGTTATTTTTATTTCATGGTGTTTTGTTATAATTTAGCATCCAAATTCAATTAGAAGTGTTACTTTACATTAGTTGGTATCAAGAGCTTTGGTTTCTTTTTTGGGGAAATTGTGGAGAAGATTTTAATTATTAGCTTGGGGGTTTGAATCTTTGTATGTGCTATTGTCAAACTGGGTTCATTCTCCTTGTGGTTTCATTATGGCTCCAAGGAAAAGAGTTAATCAAGGTGAAATTTCTATGAAAGAGGAATTAGAGGTCTTTAAGCATGAAGTGTTTGATGAAATGCAACAAAGAATGGATACAAAATTTGAAGAATTTTTTTTAAGATTTGGAAATTTAAATATCCATCAAGATCAATATAGAACGCAACATCATCATTATGAAGAAGAAGTAATGGATGAGGAGACCACTTCTTTTGATAGTCATGTTCATCAACAAGGGAGACGCCAAATGTTTGAAGAAAGAACGAGATACCACAATGTTGCTACTTCAAATCGATGGGAAGGTGGACTCAAAGTTGATATTCCGGAATTCCATGGGGGTTTAGCTCGGAAGAATTCGTTGATTGGTTAGAAACGGTTGAAGAAATCTTGGTGTTGATGGTGGTTTTTAAACAAGGGGTAAAATCGTAAAAACCCATGACCTAGTGTTACCCGCAACACATTAACTAAGAGCATTTAACTCAGGAGTAAATAATTAATAGGGGTATTTTTTCAAAATACAAGATTAGGGTTTTCGACAAAGAACCCTAATTCCAAAAACAAGCCGCATACTGCGCACCATGGCAACAATGCCAAACCAAGCCGCATCTTTGCGCACTCATGGCAACAATGTCAAACCAAGCCGCATATCGCGCACCATGGCAACAATGCCAAACCAAGCCGCATATTTGCGCACCATGGCAACAATGCCAAACCAAGCCGCATCTTTCGCGCACCATGGCAACAATGCCAAACCAAGCCGCATATCTTGCGCACCATGGCAACAATGCCAAACCAAGCCGCATACTGCGCACCATGGCAACAATGCCAAACCAAGCCGCATACTGCGCACCATGGCAACAACGCCAAACCAAGCCGCATACTGCGCACCATGGCAACAATGCCAAATCAAGCCTCTATGCCTTTGGCCCACGCCAAACATAGCGCCCTAGGTTTGCAAGACTTGCAACTAGGTCAACATGGCCGCACGTGCCAACACGTGCCGCAAGCCATATTTCCAAGCCGCTATGCCTTTGGCCCACGCCAAACATAGCGCCCTAGGTTTGCAAGACTTGCAACTAGGTCAACATGGCCGCATGTGCCATTGGCACATGCCAACACGTGCCGCAAGCCATATTTCTAAGCCGCTATGCCTTTGGCCCACGCCCAACATAGCGCCCTAGGTTTGCAAGACTTGCAACTAGGTCAACATGGCCGCACGTGCCATTGGCACATGCCAACACGTGCCGCAAGCCATATTTCTAAGCCGCTATGCCTTTGGCCCACGCCAAACATAGCGCCCTAGGTTTGCAAGACTTGCAACTAGGTCAACATGGCCGCACGTGCCATTGGCACATGCCAACACGTGCCGCAAGCCATATTTCTAAGCCGCTATGCCTTTGGCCCACGCCAAACATAGCGCCATAGGTTTGCAAGACTTGCAACTAGGTCAACATGGCCGCACGTGCCATTGGCACATGCCAACACGTGCCGCAAGCCATATTTCTAAGCCGCTATGCCTTTGGCCCATGCCCAACATAGCGCCCTAGGTTTGCAAGACTTGCAACTAGGTCAACATGGCCGCACGTGCCATTGGGACATGCCAACACGTGCCGCAAGCCATATTTCTAAGCCGCTATGCCTTTGGCCCACGCCCAACATAGAGCCCTAGGTTTGCAAGACTTGCAACTAGGTCAACATGGCCGCACGTGCCATTGGCACATGCAAACACGTGCCGCAAGCCATATTTCCAAGCCACTATGCCTTTGGCCCACGCCAAACATAGCGCCCTAGGTTTGCAAGACTTGCAAGTAGGTCAACATGGCCGCATGTGCCATTGGCACATGCCAACACGTGCCTCAAGCCATATTTCCAAGCCGCTATGCCTTTGGCCCACGCCAAACATAGCGCCCTAGGTTTGCAAGACTTGCAACTAGGTCAACATGGCCGCACATGCCATTGGCACATGCCGCAAGCCATATTTCCAAGCCGTTATGCCTTTGGCCCACGCCAAACATAGCGCCCTAGGTTTGCAAGACTTACAACTAGGTCAACATGGCCGCATGTGCCATTGGCACATGCCAACACGTGCCTCAAGCCATATTTCTAAGCCGCTATGCCTTTGGCCTACGCCAAATATAGCGCCCTAGGCTTGCAAGACTTGCAACTAGGTCAACATGGCCGCATGAGCCATTGGCACATGCCAAACACACACGCTGGTATCCTAACTTGCAAACCATGCAACCTACCACCAAGGCATTCCGCACATGCCATTGGCACATGCCAAACACACACGCTGGTAGCCTAACTTGCAAACCGTGCAACCTACCACCAAGGCATTCCGCACATGCCATTGGCACATGCCAAACACACACTTTGGTAGCCTAACTTGCAAACCGTGCAACCTACCACCAAGGCATTCCGCACATGCCATTGGCACATGCCAAACACACACGCTGGTAACCTAACTTGCAAACCATGCAACCTACCACCAAGGCATTCCGCACATGCCATTGGCACATGCCACACGCGCCAATAGCAGCGCCACTTGCACTCAAGATGCAACCAACACTCGAGACATTGACACAAGGCGGGGATGCTTCTTTAGGGTTTTGGTTTGGCGGTCACAAACATGCAGCGTACACTACGCTCACATTAAGAAAGCGTGAAAAGGAATAAAGAGGTCAAATAAAAGAGGAAATAATGGTGAAAAACGTTTTCGCCCATTAAACCATGCGGTTACCACCTCCTCCCATTATTTCACCCTTTACTCTGTTCCTTCATGAGGCCAGGGTACGTTTCAATCTCGACTTGTATAAATAGGTCTTACTTATTTCCAGCAGACAACAAGTCTCGGTCAGGAGAAATATACTACACTTACACTCTCAGAAAGGAAACTTTGCAGGCTCTCCCAAAAATCTTTCATCTCTTGCAAGCTTCCTAAGCTTTCACTTTCTCGATACAAGTCGAGATACTACTCTCCTCAACACCTTTCTTTGCGTCCCTCCCCAAATCAACCCTTCTCCTCCACTTTGTGACCGAAGCAAGTCTGGAACGGTCATTTCTTGGTTTAGGCCGGACTTGTACAGATCGATCTCTCGAATCTATAAAGTGCTCACGTGCAGCACATTTGTTTAGGGTTTGAATCAGTTTCTCACTCACCCACCGAAATTACCGAAATCGGAAGAAACGATTTTTACCCATAAACAATTGGCGACCACAAATGGAGGATTGATCTTTCGGTTACAATATCAAATTCTAGCTTCCATCCTTAAATTTTCACGCAAGCATGGTGGCTATCGGGCGATCTCCACAAACATTGATCCCGCTCAAGGTCATGATAACTCCTCAATTTCTCGAAGCAAACCACCAATGAAGAGGTCCCAAGACTGGTTGACACGATGCGTGCTCGGGGAGATCCACGCCAAAAACATGGACCTAATGAAGGATGCGATTAAAAGCATACTCGACTTCCTCATCAATCTAACATCGGGGCTAAGTGATTCATTTTCCCCAGAGATCAAGAGCAGGGGACTAACATCCCGAATGAGCATTCTCAAATCAACGGTTTCGTCACCGGCGGAAGCGACGGACCAGGAGGCGACCATGTTGGTAGAAAACTTATGTGAATTGCCGCACCTCTCCATGGACCAGCGGATAAAAACATTCTCTCGCTATCAACCGAATAGCACTAAACGCATCACTAGTTCCCCGCACCCACGGGGACTCCAAGGATCCTCGGAAGATCCGCCAACAATATTGTTTTCACCGACGACGACATGATGGTAGAAGACGGTCACAACCGGGCCTTGCATGTTACGGCTCTCGTCAAGAACATAGAGTTTCGAAGAGCGCTCATTGACACGCTGCATCTTCTAATATCATAACTCTCAATATACTCAAAGCTGCCAAGGTGCGACCTAATGAGATCGTACGACAGCCCACTACGATGACGGATTTCGAGGGAAACCAAACTAGCACATACGGCTACATCAACTTGGAGCTGGCAGTAGGGCCAATCCAATCAAGCGTGAAGTTTGAAGTAATTGAAAAAGAACCAGACTAACACATGATACTCGGAAGGCCGTGGTCGCATAATCTCAAAATCGTCCCTTCAACATACCACCAATGCTCGAAAAAAGATTGAACGGAGAAGTCGTTCGCATTTTCGCGTCACTGTCCCCCTATGCACCAGTCTACTGCGTAGAAGCACAGGGGCCGAAGGAGGGTTCAAAAGGCGTGGCGACCAAGATTCACAGTTTTCTGCTACCAAAATGGACATCGCTCAGAGGTAGCGACAAACTGGAGATACCCCGCAGAGGAGACCGTCCTTCCACCACCTCCTCAGAAGGAAGACTCGCCAGTCTCTTGCCACCGGGGCGTAACCCGTGCCCTCACCAAGCGAGAGTACACCCTTACCGCAAGACGAAGCAAAAGGGAAAGCTCACACATTATCACCGCTGTTAGCAATTAGCAGGGAGACCATGGCCCGGTCTCTCCGCCCCGAAGGAATGTCTTCACAATAACCAGGAGGAAGTTCCGACGCCCATCGAAGCTACAAGATGGGACCGACTTAACCACCGACGAACTCGAAACCGTCAATATAGGGAATGAGGAATTTCCGCGACCCATTCCGATCGATTCGAGTACATCCCACATCGCCGCTAGTCGAATGCTCAAAGAATATCAGGACGTCTTCGCATGGACTTATGAAGAAATGCCTGGCTTGGATGGAAAATCGGTCACCCACCATCCGCATGTGATACCCGGATCCAAACCAGTCAAGCGCCTCCAAGACAATTCGGACACGATGTAGAAGAACAAATCAAGGCGGAGGTCCGTAAATTACTAGCCGCTGGTTTTGTCAAACCTATTCACCATCCTACTTGGTTAGCCAATATCGTTCCCGTTAAAAAAGAAGAATGGTCGATCGTATGTCGTGTCGATTTCGGAGAGATCCGAACAAGTGTTGCCCTAAAGACGATTTCCCGCTACCTAACATCGACATGCTGGTAGACGCTACCAGTGGACATGGTATGTTCTCTTTCATGGATGGATATAGCGGTTACAACCATATAAAGATGTATGAGCACGACGCAAGCAAGACTGCTTTCCGAACCCCTCTTGGAAACTTCTATTACACCGTAATGCCTTTCGGTCTGAAGAACGCTGGCGCCACTTACCAACGCGCCATGACTACCATCTTCCACGATATGATGCACAAGCAAGTCGAAGATTACGTAGATGATGTGGTGGTTAAATCGAAGACTCGAGCGGATCATCCAGAAACGCTGCGACAAGTATTCGAAAGATGCCGCGAATACAAGTTGAAGATGAATCCTTTGAAATGCGCCTTTGGTGTCTCTTCGGGGAAATTCTTGGGATTCCAAGTAACAGCCGCAGGAATAAAAGTTGATCCAGTCAAAACGCAAGCTATCCTCACGATGCCGCCACCACGAACCGTGAGGGAGCTCCAGAGTTTCATGGGCAAAGTAAACTACATCCGTCGCTTCATACCGGGGCTGGCACAGCTCACCACTACGTTTACTCCTCTGCTAAAAAAAAGGAGCGAATTTCACATGGACTACGTCTCAAAGAAAAAGCGTACACCAGAAGATCCAAAGCAAATACTGTCCTCCCCAACCGTCATGAAGCCTCCTATGCAAGGGAGACCACTATGTCTCTACACAACCTTTAGCGATACTGCCATCGGAGCTCTCCTCGCGCAAGAGGACGACAAAGGAATGGAATACCCCATATACTATTTCAGTCGAACGTTGAGAGACGCTGAACTCAGATACCCCAAGGAGGAAAAGGCGTGTTTAGCACTGATTCATTCCATCCAGAAGTTCAGACACTACCTCCTCTCCAATAAGGTAGTGCTAATGTCCAAATCAGACCTCGTAAAGTTTCTCCTCTCAAAACCCGCCTTGATAGGGAGGCCGGCTAAGTGGCTTCCTGCAGCCTATCGAGTTCGACATAACGTGCGTCTCCCCAAGGGCCATAAAAGGACAGGCCGTTGCAGACCTGTTAGCAGCATTCCCAGGAGAAAACACCGCAGAATTACGAGAAGATCTCCCGGGAGACCTTCCAGATATCTTTTTAGTCAAAGAAGAAACATGGCTGCTATTCTTCGATGGCTCTTCCACCCCCAGCACTAATACCGGAGGAGCGGGTGTTGTATTAGTATCTCCTGCTGGAGAAGTCTTCTCGCACTCTTTCAAGCTAGACTTTCCGTGCACAAATAACTCAGCTGAATACGAAGCCTTCCTCATTGGACTATCACTAGCTAAACAAGCCGGGGCCACACATTTGGAGATAAGAGGAGATTCCAAATTACTCATCAACCGTGTAAACGGGATCTATTCATTGAAAGAACTAACACCGGCGCCATATGTGGTGAAGCACAATAACTACTAAATTATTTCGCCGATGCAACCATCACACATGTCGGCCATAGCAAAGCAACAAGCATGCTGACTGCTTAGCTACACTAGCCTCAAAGCTACAGTTCGAAGGAACTGAGGAAACCCTGACAGTAAAACGGCGAACCATAGCTTCAACATGGCTTTCACAACCTGAGAAAGCCGAAGACGATGACTGGAGAACTCCTATCATTCAAGAACTCAACAACTCGCTTTTCCAAGGGAAGGTCGACCTCAAGACTTTGCGGAATTTCTTTATGCTTCAAGGTGTCCTGTATCATCGAAATCCAGACAGCTCTCTGTCAAGGTGTCTCGGGAAAGAGGAAGCACGACAACAACTTGAACATGTTCATACCGAAGTCTGTGGAATAATATCAGTAGTAACCCTCTACCGTCGTTTACAACGACTTGGATACTATTGGCCGGAGATGGAAACCCAGTCACGACTACTCCGAAAGCGTGTCCAAATTGCAAAGGCGCCCCATGTCGGACGTAAGTCCTCAACATCAGTCACACTGGGATCAAGCGGGAGCCGTACGTGGTTTTCCTTCGCGATGACATTCTTCCTACTAACAAAGAGGATGCGTCCAAGCTAAGGCAGAAGTCCAAAAGATTCGTGTTCCATGATGGGGTTTTATATCGCAAGAGTTTTGGGAAGTCTACTAAGGTGTTTGAGCGGTACATAAATCCCAGTTATGTTAAGAGAAATGCATGAAGGTGAACACCAAGGGAAACGAAGCTATTCCTGCAGATACACGAGAGGTACTACGGGCCGACCATGGAAGACGACGCGGCTACCTTCGTTCGTAAATGCCGAGAATGCCGAGTCACGGAAACCTCATCCACGTGCCTCCAACACCCTTGCACGCGATAAGTAGCCCGTGGCCCTTTATAGCCGGGGACTCGACATCATTGGGAAGATCAACCCACCGTCCTCAAGACAAAGATGAGTACATAATAACCGCGACCGAGTACTTTATCAAGTGGGTCGAAGCCGTCCCGCTGAAAGGAACCACTGGAGCCACAATCGCGGCATTCATCAAGGAACACATCATCTGCCGTTTTGGCGTACCTAAACACATCATCACTGACAACGGCACGCCTTTTGCTAACAAGCAAGTACAAGAACTGCTTGAAAGGTACGGAATCAAACAAGTCTTCTCTACCGCCTATTATCCCCAGGGAAATGGGAAAGCCGAAAGTACCAACAAGACTTTGATCCGAATCCTCACCCCGGACAAAGACACGACAATCCCCAGAATCTGGCACGAGCAATTGCCAATGGCACTCTGGGCGTACAGAACATCTCCTAGAAGCTCCACCGGCATGTCTCCTTATTCCCTCGTCTACGGTACAGACGCGATCCTCCCCGCAGAAATCAAGATCCCGTCAGCCAGAATTGCCGCAGCAAGCGGACCCCAGTGGAATGAAGTCGAATCACTCAATGCCGTAATGCGGAACTAGACACTCGGACTCCAAGATCCCGGCAGAGGAACATGCACAAGCATACAGAAATAGGATTTCCAGGGCGCACAACAGCCATGTAAAACCTGTGGTTTTCAAGGAAGGAGATCTGGTGCTAAAAACCGTCAAACACATCCAAAGAAGATGCATCGTCACCGAAGTTTTCTCCCAAATAGGAAGGGCCGTACATAATCACTAAAGCATATAACAGTGGTTACTACAAGATTATCAAAGAAGATGGGGGAAAGCTAGAGGCGGTCATCAACGGAAAGTGGCTTAAGGCGTACTACGTCTAATCAGTCCCCTACAACATGCTACATCAAAAGTGTGAACGACTGTGCACTCTCTCTCGCTTTTACTTTCTTACCGCTTATTGAATTTCAATACAATCCAACAGATTAACAGAATCTCTTTATTTCTTCAAAAAAAAAAAGAGAGAGAAAGAGGAGCTTTTAAATCTCATAATACAAATCAGAAAAGCCCATCTAGCAAATTATAATTCCTACAAAATATCATCTTCAATCGACCATGATATCTTTCAGTCCTACTCTTTAAATCTTGAGTTAACTCTTCAATCCTCCGAGACTCCAGGGACAAAATTTCCTCCTCTTCCAAAGATGGTTTTGTGGGGAATCACACCAAGCAAGAATACCAGCCCCCGTCGACCTTCACAATATTGAGGCGATGCCGCAACCAGTAACGTTAAACTCCAAGGATTCGCAGTGGACACCATATTCTCCCACTTTTGAATGGTCGACTCATGGCGGCAGCATGAATGGACACATTCTCCATCTCAAGAATCATTGGCAAAAGATTCACTACGGAAACCAAAGCGGACGAACAAAGACTTCACCACGCTCCTGGTAGCAATATGGCCGTATGTTTTCCATATCTTCGTATAAAGGGCCACGAATTCTTTCCGCACCAGGAAACCACCAACATTCCGATAATTGGAGGAGAGACACCTCATACGAGTCCCAAACAACAAACCTGCGGAAGGGTATTCATGACAAGAGAGCCCTAAATCAGCATCCTCCAAGTCTGCAACAGTCAACAAAGTCGGGCTTGAAGGAAGGGGAACGACTAGGTCATCCTCGTCGATAACAGTAACGCATGCTCCAACGGGATATCTCTGCACAAAAGGGAAATTTTCCATTTATACAACAAGCGTTAAAGTGTACGTCAGTCTGCCAAAGAAGAAGAAAACATACCGGTATGATTTTCTTAACCCGAATAACCTTTGTTGGGGTGCCCATACGAGAGTCGACTCGCACCTTCATCCGGGGAACCCGGGCTGGTTAGAAGATGATTCAATCTGCGCGACATGACAAAGAGAGAAATCCAACAAGAAGAACCCTTTTCTCAAACGAGGAGACGATGCAATTATTTTTGGAAATGAATACGGAATCTTAAAAAGGAAAGGAAGCAATGAGAGATATAACGCTTCCAGATTTTAGCATGAATAATGCCCTAATTGAAGCCGCACGTGAAGGAAAGCAAGATAAGGAAACTTTGCTATCTAAGAAACTCCCTCCTTGTTTACATCGGTCACGCCAGCAAGCACGCACAGCTTCCACACCGTGCGCCGGCCCCACCAGCCAGCACACGCAATTTCCCAAGTCACGCCTGCAAGCACGCGCAGCTTCCACACGTTGCGCCGGTCTCACCAGCTAGCACACTTAGTTTGCCAGCACACGCAATTTCCCAACGTCGCCCAAGCTGCACTGGCCCCACCAATTGTGCCAGCCTCCCGATTTGTACAAAACTCCCAGAGGCAAGGGTTCCAAATCATATTTATAAAAGGTCAGACAAGCCCCTCAATCCTCTTTACGTTTGCTGTTGATAGTCCTGTCACCATCTTATGTTTACCTTGCAACAAAGCCCTGCTGTTCCGAGCTAGCAGGGGGACTTAATGTTGATGGTGGTTTTTAAACAAGGGGTAAAATCGTAAAACCCCATGACCTAGTGTTACCCGCAACACATTAACTAAGAGCATTTAACTCGGGGAGTAATAATTAATATGGGTATTTTTTCAAAATACCAGATTAGGGTTTTCGACACGTAACCCTAATTCCAAAAACAAGCCGATATCTGCGCACCATGGAAACAATGCCAAACCAAGCCGCATCTGCGCACCATGGCAACAATGCCAAACCAAGCCGCATCTGCGCACCATGGCAACAATGCCAAACCAAGCCGCATGCTGCGCACCATGGCAACAATGCCAAACCAAGCCGCATCTGCGCACCATGGCAACAATGCCAAACCAAGCCGCATATTGCGCACCATGGCAACAATTCCAAACCAAGCCGCATCGCGCACACCATGGCAACAATGCTAAAACCAAGCCGCATACTGCGCACCATGGCAACAATGCCAAATCAAGCCGCTATGCCTTTGGCCCACGCCCAACATAGCGCCCTAGGTTTGCAAGACTTGCAACTAGGTCAACATGGCCGCACATGCCAACACGTGCCGCAAGCCATATTTCCAAGCCGCTATGCCTTTGGCCCACGCCAAACATAGCGCCCTAGGTTTGCAAGACTTGCAACTAGGTCAACATGGCCGCACGTGCCATTGGCACATGCCAACACGTGCTGCAAGCCATATTTCTAAGCCGCTATGCCTTTGGCCCACGCCCAACATAGCGCCCTAGGTTTGCAAGACTTGCAACTAGGTCAACATGGCCGCACGTGCCATTGGCACATGCCAACACGTGCCGCAAGCCATATTTCTAAGCCGCTATGCCTTTGGCCCACGCCAAACATAGCGCCCTAGGTTTGCAAGACTTGCAACTAGGTCAACATGGCCGCACGTGCCATTGGCACATGCCAACACGTGCCGCAAGCCATATTTCCAAGCCGTAATGCCTTTAGCTCACGCCAAACATAGCGCCCTAGGTTTGCAAGACTTGCAACTAGGTCAACATGGCCGCACGTGCCATTGGCACATGCCAACACGTGCCGCAAGCCATATTTCTAAGCCGCTATGCCTTTGGCCCACGCCCAACATAGCGCCCTAGGTTTGCAAGACTTGCAACTAGGTCAACATGGCCGCATGTGCCATTGGCACATGCCAACACCTGCCGCAAGCCATATTTCTAAGCCGCTATTCCTTTGGCCCACGCCCAACATAGCGCCCTAGGTTTGCAAGACTTGCAACTAGGTCAACATGGCCGCACGTGCCATTGGCACATGCCAACACGTGCCGCAAGCCATATTTCCAAGTCGCTATGCCTTTGGCCCACGCCAAACATAGCGCCCTAGGTTTGCAAGACTTGCGACTAGGTCAACATGGCCGCATGTGCCATTGGCACATGCCAACACGTGCCGCAAGCCATATTTCCAAGCCGCTATGCCTTTGGCCCACGCCAAACATAGCGCCCTAGGTTTGCAAGACTTGCAACTAGGTCAACATGGCCGCACATGCCATTGGCACATGCCAACACGTGCCGCAAGCCATATTTCCAAGCCGCTATGCCTTTGGCCCATGCCAAACATAGCGCCCTAGGTTTGCAAGACTTGCAACTAGGTCAACATGGCCGCATGTGCCATTGGCACATGCCAACACGTGCCGCAAGCCATATTTCTAAGCCGCTATGCCTTTGGCCTACGCCAAATATAGCGCCCCAGGCTTGCAAGACTTGCAACTAGGTCAACATGGCCGCACGAGCCATTGGCACATGCCAAACACACACGCTGGTAGCCTAACTTGCAAACCATGCAACCTACCACCAAGGCATTCCGCACATGCCATTGGCATATGCCAAACACACACGCTGGTAGCCTAACTTGCAAACCGTGCAACCTACCACCAAGGCATTCCGCACATGCCATTGGCACATGCCAAACACACACGCTGGTAGCCTAACTTGCAAACCGTGCAACCTACCACCAAGGTATTCCACAAATGCCATTGGCACATGCCAAACACACACGATGGTAACCTAACTTGCAAACCATGCAACCTACCACCAAGGCATTCCGCACATACCATTGGCACATGCCAAACACACACGCTGGTAGCCTAACTTGCAAACCGTGCAACCTACCACCAAGGCATTCCGCACATGCCATTGGCACATGCCAAACACACACGCTGGTAGCCTAACTTGCAAACCGTGCGACCTACCACCAAGGCATTCCGCAAATGCCATTGGCACATGCCAAACACACACGATGGTAACCTAACTTGCAAACCATGCAACCTACCACCAAGGAATTCCGCACATGCCATTGGCACATGCCACACGCGCCACTAGCAGAGTGCCACTTGCACTCAAGATGCAACCAACACTCGAGACATCGACACAAACCGGGGATGCTTCTTTAGGGTTTTGGTTTGGTGGTCACAAAGATGCGTGCACACTACGCTCACATTAAGAAAGCGTGAAAAGGAATAAAGCGGTCAAATAAAAGAGGAAATAATGGTGAAAAACGTTTTCGCCCATTAAACCATATGGTTACCACCTCCTCCCATTATTTCACCCTTTACTCTCTTCCTTCATGAGGCCAGGGTACGTTTCAATCTCGACTTGTATAAATAGGTCTTACCTATTTCCACCAGACAACAAGTGTCGGTCAGGAAAAATATACTACACTTACACTCTCAGAAAGGCAACTTTGCAGGCTCTCCCAAAAAGCTTTCATCTCTTGCAAGCTTCCTAAGATTTCACTTTCTGATACAAGTCGAGATACTACTCTCCTCAACACCTTTCTTTGCTTCCCTTCCCAAATCAACCCTTCTCCTCCATTTTGTGACCGAAGCAAGTCCGGGAACGGCCATTTCTTGGTTTAGGCCGGACTTGTACAGATCGATCTCTCGAATCTATAAAGTGCTCACGTGCAGCACATTTGTTTAGGGTTTGAATCAGTTTCTCACTCACCCACCGAAATTACCGAAATCAGCAGAAACGATTTTTACCCATAAACACTTGGATTTCAAGGAAGTGCACGAAAATAAGAAAGTTAGGTTGGTTGCAACAAGACTTCGAGGAAGAGCCGGCGCTTGGTGGCAACAACTTAAACAAATGAGGTTGAGAAGAGGTCAAGCTAAAATTGAATCTTGGGAGAAGCTTAAGAAACATATGAGGCTTGCATTTCTACCCCATAATTATACAAGACTTATCTATCAACAATTTCAAAATCTTTGGCAAGGGTCCAAGTCGATTAATGACTACACCAAAGAGTTCTATCAATTGGTTGCTAGGAACGATATTAACAAAACGGAAGAACAACTTGTAGCAAGGTATATAGGAGGTTTGAGAATGCAATATCAAGACACTTTAAACTTATTTGATATTTATTCGGTGTCGGAAGCATATCAAAGGGCATTATCTTTGGAGAAGCAATACGCAGGGAGAGTTTCACATACCAATTGGAGTACTCACCCTCAAGGAGGTGATAAAAATACTACTTCTCCAATTCCAACTCATCGAGCTCCAACAACTAATGTTCCATCAACATCCAATACTTGTCAACAAGTCTTTCAAGGTAAATGTAACAAGTGTGGAGATGAAGGACATAAAGCATATGATTGTAGGAAGAGTGATTGTCCGGGGAAGAACTTACTTGTTCAAGGTGATGATGAAGGTGATGCATATTTGGATCTTATGGAGCCACCAATATTTTATAAAGAACCCGACGAAGAAGTGGAAGAGGAGTTTATCACCGGTGACCAAGGACCATGTTTGGTTGTGTTGCGTAACTATTTTAATCCAAAACTCTCGACGAAGGTGATCGATGGCTACGCCACAATATTTTTCAAACCACTTGCACAATTGGTGGGAAAATTTGCAAGCTGTGATTGATTAGGGGAGTTGTGAAAATATCGTATCCGAAGAAGTGGTTCGAAAGTTGAAATTAGAGACAAAAGACCATCCTTCTCCATATTCTTTATCATGGCTTAACCAAGGAAGCGAGGTAAAAGTCACTAAACGTTGTCTCATTAATTTTTCTATTGGTAACAAATATGTAGACAATGTTTGGTGTGATGTTGTTTTGATGGATGCATGTCATTTACTTCTTGGGCGCCCTTGGCAATATGATCGGTTTGTGAATTATGATGGGAGAGCAAACAAATATTCGTTCATGTGGAGCAAAAAGAAGTTGACTCTTGTACCCAATCGTGAGCTTATGCCTAAGCCATAAAATGGTGATGGTAAAAATCTACTTACTTATCAAAAGTTCATAGAAGAGTTGGATGATTCGGAGGTTTTCTATATACTTCATGTTAAAGAATCTCCATCGTATGATTCCGTGCCACTGCTAGTCAAGCCAATTATCGAAGAATTTCAAGATGTTTTTTCCTACCGACTTACCGGATGTATTACCACCATTACGAGATGTGTAACACCAAATTGATCTAGTACCCGGTTCAAGTCTTCCCAACAAAGCCCACTACCGGATGAGTCCCAAAGAACATGAAGAATTACGTCGCCAAGTTGAAGAGCTTATATCCAAAGGTTTTATAAGACCGAGTCTTAGCCCTTGTGCGGTACCGGCCTTGTTAGTACCAAAGAAAGATGATTCCTGGCGTATGTGTGTGGATAGTAGGTCAATCAATAAAATCACATTGAAGTACCGATTTCCAATTCCTCATTTGGACGACTTACTTGATCAATTAAGTGGAGCATGTGTTTTTAGCAAACTTGATTTTAAAAATGGATATTATCAAATTCGTATCAAGGTGGGTGATGAATGGAAGACCGCTTTCAAGACTAAAGACGGTTTGTATGAATGGATGGTTATGCCATTTGGGCTATCAAATGCTCCAAGTACATTATGCGAGTAATGAATAAAGCACTTCAGCCGTTAATTCGGAAGTGTGTGGTTGTTTACTTTGATGACATACTTGTTTATAGTCCCAATATGGAATCTCATATACGTCACCTCCGTGAGGTTCTCATGATTTTGCGGACACAACAATTTTATGCTACCTTGAAGAAGTGTGCATTCATGACCGATAAAGTTTTGTTTCTTGGTTATATGGTTAGTAAGGATGGGATTTCGGTAGATGAAGATAAGTGGAATGCATAAGGAATTGTCCCAAGCCAAAAACTTTGTTTGATATTCGAAGTTTTCATGGGTTAGCTTCTTTTTATCGTCGGTTCATTGCAAACTTTAGCAGAATCATGGATCCAATAACCGAATGCATGAAGGGTGGAAAGTATTCATGGACTCAAGAAGCGGACGAAGCCTTTGAATTGATGAAAATAAAGTTAAGTACATCTCCAATCTTAATATTACCAAATTTTGATAAACCATTTGAACTTCATTGTGATGCTTCTAAACTATGCATTGGGGCGGTTCTTAGTCAAGAAGGGAAACCGGTGGCATTTTATAGTGAAAAGTTGAATGGGGCAAGACTTGCATATAGCACTTACGATGTTGAGTTTTATGCTATTGTTCAAGCACTCAAGCATTGGAGGCACTATCTTATTCACAATGAGTTCATTTTATTTTCGGACCACATGGCATTGAAGCACATCAATTCTCAAGACAAGCTTTCTACTAGGCATGGTAAATGGGCTTCTTATTTGCAACAATTTACTTTTTCCATCAAGCACAAGTCGGGCGTACAAAACAAGGTAGCGGATGCCTTGAGTCGACGTACTTCTATTCTTACACAAATGAGGGCTCGTATTTTGGTATTCGATGATATTCGGGAGCTCTTAAAGAATGATACTTATTTTGGTCCTCTTATGGTTGATGAAAGGTCACTCCAAAATGGCGATTATGTTCTTTTCGATGGGTACCTTTACCGGAAGAATTGTCTTTGCATTCCGCAATCAAGCTTGAGATTGAAAATTATTAAGGAGCTTCACGATGAGGGGCATATGAGGACTACTCGTACTTGGAACTTGGTTTCTAGATCATACTTTTGGCCGTGAATGTGGAAGGAGATTCATCGATATGTGAAGAGATGTCATATATGTCAAGTATCTAAAGGAACGGACACTAATGCGGGATTATACATGCCACTTCCTATTCCTTCTCGCCCATGGGAAGATTTGAGCATGGATTTCATCTTGGGATTTCCGCATACTCAAAGAGGTATGGATTCAATATTTGTAGTGGTAGATCGTTTTTCCAAAATGTCTCATTTTATTGCTTGTAAAAAGACAACCGATGCGGTCATGGTAGCCCAACTCTTTTTTAAATAAATTTACCGTTTACATGGTATTCCTTCTTCCATCGTCTCGGATAGAGATAGTCGTTTTGTGGGGCATTTTTGGTGCACCTTATGGAAGTTGTTCAAGACCAATTTAAGTTTTAGCATCGCTTATCACCCTCAAACGGATGGGCAAATCGAAGTGGTAAACCGTTCCCTAGGTAATCTTCTTCGTTGTTTGGTTGAGGAGAATTTGAAGACATGGGATCAAGTTTTATGTAAGGAGGAATTGCTTACAACCATGCGGTGAACCGGAGTAGTGGTTATTCACCATTCATGGTGGTATACGGGTTCAATCCAAGTGTAATACTTGACTTGTCCTTAGTACCGGATTTGAAGAGGCCAAATGCTAAGGCGGAAGAATTTGTTTCTCAACTTCACCTTATACATGAAAGCACCCGAAAGCATTTAGAAGCCTCATCAAGGAAATACAAGAACAAGGTTGATCAAAGACGACGCGTGGTTGAGTTTGAAGTAGGAGATCTTGTTTATGCGGTTCTTACTAAGGAACGTTTTCCCGTGGGTGAGTACAACAAGCTCACGGCAAAGAAGATTGGACCATTTCCAATTGGAGAAAAGATAAATGATAATGCTTATCGACTCAACTTACCAAGCTCAATTCGTACGCCCGACGTCTTTAATGTTAAGCACTTGGTTCCATATTGGGGTGACAATGCTATGGATGAAGAGATGGACAATTCGAGGGCGAATTTCACTTAAGGAGGGAAGGATGATGCATAATGGTATTTCATATATACCATTTATGCCCTTTTATTTCGTATTTACTCTTTTACCCCCTTCTTTCCCTTATTTCCTACCTTTGTCCTTTTTGTTTACTACTTATTGTTTAAAACCTAGCTCTTCTAGTTTTCAAGTTTGGTTTTGTTTAGAAAAGTGGTGCAAGAACCCTAAATCCTTCCTAAGAGAAGTGCCTCCAACACTTTGTTATTTCCAATTTGTAATTGGGTAGAAATTTCAATTTGTAAGAGATGCATTTATTATCTTCTAGTTTCCAATCTTAGAATTGGGTAGAAATTTGAAGATTGTTAGAGAAGAACCTCAAATCTTTGTATCTTCCTTGTTCCAAGGGTACAAGAAGCATCATTTGAAGGTTGGTTATTTTTATTTAATGGTGTTTTGTTATAATTTAACATCCAAATTCAACTATAAGTGTTACTTTATATTAGAAACCGAACCAAAATCAACATGACCTTCCTTCGATTTGATTGCAAAATCAAAGCCGAGTTTTGAAGTGAATTGTTCCCAAGATGTCTGTATTCCAGCATGTTGGTTATTTAAATTTTTCATTATGATCATGTCCTTGATGTTTCTGGGTAATGAACGATAATTCCATTTTATTTTGTTTATAATAGGATCATATTCTTACTATTTCTGGATAATGAACCAAATTTCGATTTTGAAACGCCTAGGTTTATACTGTTAAATGCTTCCTTTATTTGTTTGAACTTCACGAGTTCAGGTACACTCCATGCATACATATAAGTACCTGCATTTTTTTTGTGCAAATCACATGTAACAATCTTGGCTAAGTCGCTCTCATAGGTGGAATGCAGAAGATTTGAAACCAAAAACATAGTGGAATGAGAAGGTGTAACTTTAGTCTACGAAAATATAATCACACTTCAGACAACATACATTGCAAACATCACTCCAGGCCCAAGCCACATACATACACATCTTTTTACCTCTGGAAGGCTGTCTTCAATGCAGTTTCTGATTTCTACAGTTAAACTGATTCTCTTTTCTGATCATCTTACAAAACCATGGGAATCCTTTTGTAATATGGAAGAAAATATAAACTACAAAACAAATTGGAACTGCCACATAAAGCCCTGTGAATATTTGTTGATACTTGTTGGAATATATGACATATATGACACATATATTAGCCACCGAGGTGATCGAGGTGGTCAGTTCTCTTACTTGCATTCAACGGACGTGTGAAGAAGTTATTTACAAGACCAAGCGTCGTGTGGAAGACTATGTAATCTAACAAATCTAGCTAGCAAATCTCTAGATAAGTTTCACCTAGTCAACACAGTTAGCTTGTTCTAGGTTTACTCATTCTTGCTTATCCTATTACTCCTATAAATAGGAATTACTTGACTGAAGACCAAGTCGACAAAACTGAATACATAACAATCCAATAAACAAACTACCAATGCACCAGTTTCCCATATAAACTTTTCGTAGAAATAAATGGTATGAACAAAACCCTCATGTTACTTAAGCCCCCAATTTCCGAAGTTCCATCCACATAAGTAATAAAATACCTAAATTTCAACTTACACGCCACCCTTTTTACCAAATGATTATCCCAACTATAACATATACACCTAAGTGACTACCCATACAAGTAACAAAAACCCCAAGATATCGACTCCCAAATCACCACATTACACTAAAAAACCACTACTCAACTACAATGTCAACTTCATTCTAACCAAACCTCGTAACATCATCAAAATTATCACATTTCATTAAACCCCCACTAAATCCCACTTGAAATTAGAGAAATTGAACATAAAAGAACTCTCAAGCAACAAAAGAAGGTTTATCTCAGGCACATCAAAGTAGAGCACAGTCATTTGTACAATTCCGGCCTAAACCAAGAAATGGCCGTTCCAGACTTGCTTCGGTTAGAAAGTGAAGGAGAAGGATTGGTTTTGGGGAGGGAAGTGAAGAAAGTGTTGAGACTAGAATAGTAGATTCTGGAAGAGTAGTTGTTTTACGACTTGTATCAGAAAGAGCTTTATAAGTCTCTTAACCACCCAAAGCAGCTAGTGAATTGGAATCTTAACGGGACTCATCCATTTAAAGAGTTATGGATTGGAATTTCTTGCATTGTAGTATCGCTAGTTTTTAGTTTTCACCAACATCTCAAAGCATAGTATAACAACATTAATGCAGATACTGTGATATAACGGTTGACATTGCCCATTGAAGGAACAACTGATAGAGAAGGTATTTGGTGGTGGTCTTATATTTCATTGATCCTGGTATGGATTACGTGACTAACCTAAATTAGTTAAGAAACTTAAAACTTGTGTTACTATTCTAGTTGGGAAGGACTATTTGCGAGTGCAGACAATATTTATGTTGCTAATAAAAATCAAATTTATTGGATGCTAATAAAAAACAAATTTATGTACAAATTTATTGTACATCTCTATTTTATGTTGTAGAGTTTCTTTTCAATTTGAATATATGCAAAACCATTGACCATATTAGTCTCTTTCATTTTGTGTTGTTGATATGGAGAAGCAAGAATTAAGGACTAAATAATATTTCAAACTTTGTTTCTTTCTTTTTATCAGAAGGAAGGAGTTATACATGTAGAACCCCGTTGAAAAAGAAAGCTAAGAATCACAAAGCTGCAAAAGCAGCAAGCCAGCCCGGCAAACTTTAACTTGGTCTCAACAAATCTTGGCGTGGGTGAACTACACCCTTGCTTGAATAAAATTCACTAAGTTATGACGTGGGTGACTTACACCCTTACTTATACTTACCGTTGGTCCACGTGTTTTGATCTGGTGTTTTTATCAAAGACTAGGCGGTTGGTAGCACCCTTGGCTTAAGGGCAGCTCCACATCATGGTTTAGGAAATTGCTTGTTTTTTTACACTCCCTTATGATGATTATGTTGATTTTGATTCTGATTTTGGTTCTTCTTCTTCTTTCTCTGTAAGTAGTAGGATTTTGGTTCTCTGTAAGTAGTAGGATTTGGGGATTTAGAAATACACCCAGTGTGATTCTAATCACGGTGTGGGTACAAGCTGGTGGGCGGTTGGGGCTACGCTTGGCTTAAGGGCAGCTTCGTCTTTGAGTTTCTGTATTAGACTTGGATTAGGGGACGTTTGCTCTAACAGGAATTTGGATTGTTATAAATAGAGGTACAGAGCCATAAAATCAATTGTTTTTCTAAACTCAACTGCTGGTGAAATTTTTATCATATGGATCATTATTTTGAGTATCGTCATTGTGCCCACATAAACATCACCTGTTCTTGTGATGTTGGATATTGTATGCTTACCCCTACTAGTGCACAAGAAAAAAACCCATCACTTCCTAATAAGCTCGAAATTCAGTTGCTGTGCATCCATGATCAAATCGAAGATGGTACGGCCGTTACTGTGTCTAGTCAACTCAATGCGGGTATGGATGTGATTAAGAATTTTAAATCGTACAATTTAGTTAGAGGCACAATAGATAATATGCTTTCGGACTTCAAAGCTCCGTCGTGGTGTTCTGATTTCGTTACCGATTGTGTTTTGGATTCCGCATCTAAACTTCCAGAAATAGTACGTGGTTCGTTTCTCCTTGGTGCATCTGTGAAGATTACTATCGAAGAGAATTTAGATGTACAAGAAGAGGATAATTTGATTCATGCTGGGGTAACTGAATCAATGGAGGAAGACAGTGTAAGAAGGATTCGTGCATCGAAATCGTTTATTGATGGATTGAAGAAAGAGGAATATAGACATAACAATGGAGACAGCAGCAGTTGTGCAGTATGCTTGGAAGGGATTATAGATGGATCTAAAATAAGCAACATGCCGTGCTTGCATATGTTTCATTCTGCCTGTCTGGTTACTTGGTTGCATGAAAGCAACTCTTGCCCCATATGTCGACGTCAGGTGGATCCAGCTGAGTAGTTAGTTTATATAAGTTATAACTGTACTAAGCAGCTCTCTCCGTCAGCTTGCAATGGTTGTTATGTAACCCAGACTTCGGTAATCTGGTGCTGATCATGACTCCTTTTTTTCTTTTTTATTTTTTTGAACATTCTGCTTTGTTCTCTGAACTGTGTACTTGTGAACCGTTTTAGCATTAAATAATTGTACAAGGTTATACACTAAATAGACGTGCAATCATCTTTCGCCAACAATCTTTACCACTGACCATTGCCAAAGGAATCCACAAACTGTATTTCCTTGACCAGGTTGAATCACTTGCTTACTATACCTCTCCCCAATACTTTGATGCAGATTCTTGATTTCTAACTATACCTTTCTCCCCAATACTTTGATGCAGATTCAGTTTTGTCGACTGAAGAGTCGACAAAACTGAATACATAACAACCCAATACACCACTTTCCCATATAAACTTTCCATAGAAACAAATGGTATGAACAAAACCCTCATGTTACTTAAGCCCCCAATTTCCGAAATTCCATCCACATAAGTAATAAAACACCTAAATTTCAACTTACATGCCACCCATTTACCAAATGATTATCCCAACTATAACATATACACCTACTAGTGACTATCCATACAAGTAACAAAAACCCCAAGATATCGACTCCCAAATCACCACATTACACTAAAAAACCACTAAACTACAATGTCAACTTCATTCTAACCAACCCCTCGTAACATCATAAAAATTATCACATTTCATTAAATCCCACTTGAAATTAGAGAAATTGAACATAAAAGAACTCACAAGAAACAAAAGAAGGTTTACCTCAGGCACAACCAAGTAGAGCACATTCATTTGAAAAGCCAAAGATCTCGAACTTGAACATCTCCTAACAACCCAAAGCACCAACTCTTTACATCCCTCTACACAAAGGCTGCATACTCTCGAGCAAACCGGAAGCCGAAAACATATGACTACTCAACAAGTGAGCCCTTCTCAATTTCGGATGAAGAACTAGTTATGGGATACAAATGCTCTTACATAGATTTTCTCATAACATCCATACTAAATTAAGAAGAAGCTGAATAAAACAATATTGGAACAACATGAAGAGGTACCTTCCTATCAACTGTGATTCCAAAACCTTCAGTCATGTCTAATTCCCCGCAGTTAGCACCGCCAGGCAATTCCCAACTAAACTGGTACAAGAGGTTGGCAAGAAGAAAGTCCACAACTGCAAGGCCAAATGCCATTCCAGGACACCCTCTTCTCCCGGACCCGAATGTGATGAATTCAAAATCCTGACCTTTAAAATCAATAGGGTTGTTTCTAAACCTCTCAGGGCAGAACTCCTCTGGTTTATCCCACAATTTGGGGTCTCTTTGAATTGCCCACGCATTAATGAAAACTCCAGTATTTGATGGAATATCATAATCACCAATTTTAGCAGCGGCAGTGGAAATTCTTCCAATCAAAGACGGTAAAGGAGGATGTAGCCGTAAACTTTCCTTGACTATGTTAAGATATGGTCAAGATATTATATATCTTGACATTATTGTTGTAATTGCATATATATTCTTGCTGTATATATCCTAGATATTGTTAGGTGTATCTTTTATTTGCCTTATCTAGTTGTGTAAAGTTGTATAAATCAGGCTATTGCCTATCAATGAATACACATAGAATTTTTCTCACATCTACATTAGAATCTCTATGCTCATGTTTATCATGGCATCAGAGCTAGGAAAGATCTGAGAACCAGTTTCCGCTGCAATACAAACCAGAGAAAACATAGTAATCATGTCAAGAGAAGATTCTCAACCTATCCTTTGTTCGTTTGATGGAACCAACTACAATCACTGGCCAGTCCTCATGAGGAGTTTTCTTAAAGGAAAGAGTATGTGGAAGTATGTCGATGGTACAGAAAAAGACCCTACAGCAAGCAGTTCTAATGACAAAGGAAAAGAAGTACAAACAAAGGATCTAAAAGAAGAATAGGAGATTAACAATAACAGAATTCTCACTTGGATTGGAAATACGGTTATTCCTTCTATAAGTATGCAACTCACCAGTTTCGAGGAAGCCAAAGATGCATGGGATTTTTTTTCAAAAAGGTACACACAAGTCAACTTTGCTCAGAGATATAAACTTGAACAAGATATTAGATCTATGAAGCAACCACATGATCAGACTGTTTCTATTTTTCATTCTGAGATGTCTATAGTATGGAATCAATTAGCACTTATGGAACCAAAATGGACTGTAGATTTAGAACTGTGGCAGAAATATAGAGAGGAAACACGTTTATTTCAACTTCTAATGGATTTACGTGATGAGTTTGAGTCTGTTAGAGCATCTATTCTTTATCGATCGCCTCTTCCAACTGTGGAAGCTGCTTTGTCTGAACTTATTGCAGAAGAAACGAGAAAAAGAATCACGCCGGAGATATCAGGAGTATTTGTTGTGCCTACACGTTCAAGTTCAAATAACTTTTCAAGAAACTCAAGTGCTTCAGTGCAACGTGACATGTCTCAAGTGCATTGTCACAATTGCAAGATTTTTGGGCACTTTGCAAGGAATTGCAATATTCCATCAGCAAATTCCTCATCTTCTCCAATAATACTGACACACCCACAACACGGTGTGGGTACTAAGGAACTTGGTCATTCATCCAGCATTTTGCACCTCACCAACTTCAAGAAACATGAGA
Organism: Papaver armeniacum; assembly: GCA_023531295.1. Classification (NCBI taxonomy): domain Eukaryota; kingdom Viridiplantae; phylum Streptophyta; class Magnoliopsida; order Ranunculales; family Papaveraceae; genus Papaver; species Papaver armeniacum. Next base: position 412,669 of record JAJJWW010004809.1, read on the forward strand.
AGAATCAATGCTAATGGAGGAAACAAGCCCAGTGCACCAACCAGATTCATGGCACCCTAGTCTCACTCCGCATCAACATCAAACTCATCTGCGTTAGATGTACTGGTGGTAGTTCTACACCAAATCTTGCCGATATTCAGGAGATGATTAAACAAGCACTTTCAATTGGTAAAAATCCTGTTTGATCTCGCCTTCTCTATCTCCTCGTATTTACTCAACAGAATGGTTTCTCGACTCAGGAACATCAAACCATATGACTTTTAATCAAAAGTTTTTTGAAAGTCTTTATCCTGTCATCACCCCTAAGATTCATACTGCCGATGGATCAACATTAACTACAAGTCATATAGGCTCGGTCAAAAATTCAAATAATTTTTATGTACCAGATGTGCTTCTTGTACCAAATATTACAATGAACCTTATTTCAGTTGGTCAACTGTGTGATCAAGGTTATAACACATATTGTTTTCCTTTTGGTTGTGCTATACAGGATCTCAAAACCGGGAAGCTAGTTGGGATATGCCGTAGAGTTGGTCGGTTGTATCTCCTTCAATCTCTTGTTCTCTCAGCAGAATCTAAAAGTCGTGTTGTAGCTGCTACTCCCAGCTCTTTTCTTTTCTCGTCTTTCATATATGATCAATAAGGGTTTACTAGGAGATACTCAGTTAGATAAATAACCAAATTGCATCTCTTGTAAACTGGCAAAACAACTAGCTATTTCTTTTAATCTTAGCACTTCTATTTTAACTGAATCTTTTGCTCTTATATATTCTGATGTCTGGGGTAAATCTCCAATTATGTCAAAGGGAGGTGCTTTGTATTATGTCAGTTTTATTGATGATTATTCGCGTTATACATGGGTATATCTATTCAGCTCTAGAGCAGATTTTCTTAAGTTATATGTTGATTTCTCAACCATGATAAAAACTCAGTTTGGTAAAGTGATCAAAGTTTTTCGTGCTGATCAGGGTGGGGAATATATTTCCAATCCATTCAAAGAATTTCTTAAAACCCAAGGAACCATTCTTCAACTGTCATGTACTGAAACTCCAGAACAAAATGGAGTTACAGAACGTAAACACCTTCATATTATAGAGACAGCTAGAACCCAGTTAATTTCTGGTTCAGTTCCTTCCAATTTCTGGGGATAATCAGTCCTTACTGCAGTCTACACCATCAATAGAGTTCCAACAGCTGTCATAGGAGGAATATCACCTTATGAGCGTCTCTATGGTAAGAAACCAACCTACTCTGAGCTTCGAGTCTTTGGTTCAACTTGTTTTGTACTCCTTCCAGAACGTGAACGTCACAAACTTGGTCAAAAGAATGTCTTGTGTGTCTTTCTTGGTTATGGTATTTAACAAAAAGGGTACCGTTGTTATGATCCAGTTAATAGAAAGCTTCGTGTCTCTCGTCATGTCACATTCTGGGAAAAGGTTCCATTTTGGTCACTTCCAAGCAGCAAATCATCATCTTTTGAGTCTTTCACTTATTCTGATCCATTTCCTAGTGAATCCAATCCTAGCACTTTTCCTATATCTACTCCTGAAAGTCCATGTCCTCTAGTTGTTGATCCGCCAAATACTGATGACCAAGACCACTCTACGACTCAACCTGACAGTGCAACTCAGGAACGAGATCCTGATTCTGAAGAAAATTCTTTGCCACCTCGCAATCGAAGACCACCAGCTAAGTATGCAGACTATCATTGTTCCTTGTCTTCTATTTTGTCATTTTATGAACCAAAAACATACAGAGAAGCTGCAACCATTCCATAATGGAAAGATTCAATGGATGATGAATTGTAAGCACATGCACAGGCAGGGACTTGGGAAATGGTGGATCTTCCTCCTGGAAAATCAGTTGTTGGAAGCAGATGGGTCTATAAAGTGAAGACCAAGTCATATGGTGAGTTTTAACGATGTAAATCACGAGTTGTTGCAAAAGTTTATACACAAGAGTATGGTATTGACTATGAAGAAACATTTGCACCAGTGGCCAGAATGGTTACAGTTCGTACATTACTTGCAGTTGCTGCAGCACGACAAGGCGTCTCCATCAAATGGATGTGAAAAATGCTTTTCTTCATGGTGAGTTACAAGAAGAGGTTTACATGCAACCTCCTCCTGGTTTGCCTCATGATCCTAATCAAGTATGTTGGCTTCGACGGGCATTATATGGACTCAAACAAGCACCTCGTGCTTGGTTTGAGAAGTTTAGCAATGCGATTCTCCAAGTATGGCTTTACACAAAGCTTCGTGATTCAGCTATGTTCGTCGGATCGTCGAAAAAGGAATTGTCATTCTTCTCTTGTATGTTGACGACATGGTTATTATGGCGGTGACCAACAAGGTATTCTTCGAACTCAAATCATACCTCGAGTGATTGTTTTAAGATGAAAGATCTTGGATCCTTAAGTTAATTTCTTGGCATTGAAGTTGGCATGTCACCCACTGGTTATTTCATATCTCAAGTCAAATATGCATCCGAGATTCTACGGCGTGTGGTCTGTCTCGACAATAAGGTAATCGACACACCTCTTGAATTGAATGTAAAATACGGTCCTGAGATGGGACTCTATTGTCAAATCCAACATTGTACCGTCAACTAGTAGGGAGTCCGAATTACTTGACCATTACAAGACCAGGACATAAGTCATGCGGTTCACATAGTCGGTCGGTTTATGTCTGCTCCAAGGTCTACTCATTATGCAAATTGTTCTCGAATTCGAGATATATCAAGGGAGTCTCTTCATCAAGGTTTGTGTTTCTCATCCAAGTCTGATCTCACTCTTCAAGCTTACTCGATTCCGATTGGGTGGGGACATTACTGATGAGAAAATCTATTACGAGGCTATTGTGTGTTCTTGGGAGACTCGTTGATTTCTGGAGAAGTAAAAAAGCAAAGTGTGGTTTCTCGTTCAAGTCTTTGAAGTAGAGTATAGAGCTCTTGCTCACACCACATCTGAACTCATTTGGTTACGGTGGCTTCTTTATGATATGGGGGTTTTGATTTCTGCTCCTACACCACTGTATTGTGATAAGCAAACAGAAGCAAGAATCTATTGCCAACATAAAAAGTGGGGTTTGGAACTTTGAGTTTTCTAGAGACTTAAATGCAGCGGAGAGAGTTGATTTACTGGAGATAAAATTTGATATTAGAAACGTCATGCTGTTGCAGGATCGGGAGGATGATATTGATGGAGTGTGCACTGCAAAAGCACTTTATTCTAAGATGGAGGAGACAGACGAAGACTGGGAATTTGATCAAATAGCGCAAAGTAAGTTGGCACCTCCTAAGGTGTTGTTTCTTATTTGGGTTGCTCTGCACAAATCAGTTCCTACTAAATGCATGCTTCAACAAAGAGGGGTGACAGTTAGCTCCTATTTATGCTTTTTCTGCAACAGGGAAGATGAGACGCTTGACCATATTCTATTACACTGCAGTTGGGTGAAGGAGATATGGGATTATTTCATGGCTCATGTTCAGGTTAATTGGGTATTTAATGCTCAGTTTAGTGCTTTCTTACAAGGTTGGAACTTACATGGATCTTCAAGGAAATTAAAAAAAAATTGGCATCTGATTCTGTTAGCGATATGTTGGGAGATTTGGATCGAAAGGAATAACAGAGATCATGGTGGTCGACCAAAATATAAGGAGGAGTTGTTGTATGCAGTTAAGCTTGACATTGTCCTGTGGAGTTCAAACACTGAGATTTTCAAGAGCTTTTCTTCAACTCAATTGTTGTTTCAATGGGAAGAGATTATGGCTTTGAGATAATGTATTTGTTTAGCTGTTGATGGTCTGGAGTTGAATCTCCTTTGTATATAGCTTTGTACATATTTTTCTCTTTAATACAACCTTTCTCATTCAAAAAAAAAAAAAAAAAAAAAATACACGTCCGGAAAATGGTTTATTAATAAGGCCATTTTACGTAATATTGGTCTTTCAAATGGAATATTAAATATCGAATAGGGCCAGCAAAATATTTACCCTAGGTCCCTAGTTAGTAGTTAATTAGAACAAAAGGGAAAAAAGCTAAAAAAAATTCAGGGCATTATTATGTTGGAAAATTGGGTTAATAAACAAGAGGATGAATAAAGAAAAAACGGAAACCAAACAATGGTGTACCCCTGACTTCAAGGCTCTTTCGATTTTTTAGACAATAATTCGACCTTTCCCAATTAAATTGGCGAGTACAACAGGTCTCTCGAATTATGCCTTCAGGATTCAATGAAGCCCTAACACCGTAATCGAATTCAAGGATTGTACTTCCTTGACCCGACCAAGAATCACACTGTATAAGATTTTGATGATGCTATTAGAGAAGAAAAAAATAGATTGTTTTTGATATGATGATAAACGAGTTTTGGGAGATGCTATTTATAAATGTTTTCGCATCTGTTGGGAATGGCGTCTGTTGGAATCGAAACGATGAGTCTCTTCATCATCAGACATGAATGGCGTCTGTTGGAGTCGAAGATTCTGGATATGATTCTAACTGTCGAAACAGTTATGTACCACCAATCTCCCCCCCCCCTTGGATAGCACAGTTGAAAATATTCCAACAATCTCCCCCTATTTTCAAAAAACCATAAAACAAAGTAAAAAACTTTTAAATCAGAGTGACTGCATCACAAAAGTGACTGCCTACGTACCCGAGTGGGATCAAGCCAACGTAGTTCACTCTTAGTTGAGAATAAGCATCATCATTGAAAAAAATACAGAAGTGATAGGTATCTTTTGGATTTGAACCTTCACTTAGTGTAAGAAATTCAAAGCCTTATCGAGGTTCAGTGGTGAAACTAGTCTTGAACCAAGTACCCCTAATGATAAAACCGGAATCTCCACACATATTGATTTCAGAAGATAGTGTGTTCTGTAGCTAGCACGTTAATGGCCATGTGCTTAAATCCACGGATTCATGAGTCTTCTTTAGAGAACGGTCTTTTTCTCTTAGGAAACGACCTGATTTCCATACTCATATAGGTAAGTCTCGAAGGTGTTTCTGCGAGACACCTTGTGATAAAAGTTAGACTTATTAAGGATTTTCATTCATCCTGATTTCTTGTAGAAACCTGCACTAATAAGAAAATGGGAAGTTTTAATTTTAGTGCACCATAATCACTTCCATAACTTGTTGGTACCACATTGAACCTTGTTTATCCTTTCCAAAACATAGGTTGGGTTTCTGCTATGGGTGATCAAACTTCATTCACAGACCTTAGTCCCATTTCCTTACACTTTATTGAAACCACTGCCTTTGGAAGACTTTTCGTAAATGAGTTCTTACTTGTTTCAATATAGTTCACAACAACTACTCCTCTCTTGAGTAATTGTCTTACTATTTGATGTCTAAGACTTGTATGTCTAGACTTTCCATTATAAGTCTTGTTAGAGACATTATAGATAGTAGCTTGATTATCACAATTAATCAAAACTGCTGGAGATGGCTTCTTCCAAAATGGGATTTCAACAAGTAAGTTCCTAAGCCATTCCGCCTCCTTACATGCATCAGTTAACGCTATCAATTCTGACAACATCGTTGAGTCAGAAATACAAGTCTGCTTCTTGGAACTCCAAGACACTGTAGCACCTCCTAATGTAAATATCCATCCACCAGTCGACTTGGAATTTGATTCTACATTGTTCCAGGTAGCATCACTGTATCCTTCTAATACAGCGGGATAACATTGATAATGCAAACCATAATCAATGGTTCCTTTCAAGTAAGCCAACACTCTTGAAATTGCTTTCCAGTGTTCATCTCCTGGATTACTTGAGAAACGACATAGCAATCCCACGGCATGAGCTATGTCCGGTCTTGTGCAATGCATGGCATACATAAGACTCCCAATAATACTAGAATACTCAAGTGGTGCATGAGTACGCCCATTATTCTTCATTAACTTTATAATAGTTTCTAAAGGAGTAGGGACTGGTTTGTCATCAAAATGACCATACTTCTTGAGAAATTTCTCAATGTAATAAGATTGGGTTAAAACCAACTCATCTTCCTTTCTTAGGATTTTGATTCCTAAGATCACATCAGCCTCCCCTAAGTCCTTCATATCAAAGTTAGAATTAAGAAAATTCTTTGTTTCTTCCACACGAGATATGTCAGATCCAAAAATAAGCATATCATCAACATACAAACATAGAATCACACATCCAGAACTATCATGCTTACTATAGATACATTTATCAGCATCATTCACAACAAAACCATGTGACAAAGCTACTTTGTCAAACTTCTCATGCCTGGGGGCTACGCCCCCCAGGACCCCCCCTTGGATAGCACAGTTGAAAATATTCCAACACATTATTCCAATCATTAATTCACTTATCCAATCTTGACATTGCTGAAATGAATTATCACACAAATTGAATCGTTACTTATATAGGTACCTGGTCTTTTCGAAATGCCTTCTCTAGTTTTTATTTCTTTCTTCTTCTTCTTTCAGTTGTAATTTTATATGGACACAACTCTATGTTTGTGCTACCAAAGATTGTTAAGTTCGATTGTCTGACCTCTGATCAAGTAAACGGTCGAAGTTGAAATATACGACAATAGTGAAGCCACTTCAATGAATAAGAGTAATGTTAATAATGTAAATGTCGATGACGCATATAATCACAGCCTGCATAGGGGCATCAATTTATAGATTGGCTTCGGGGCATCGAAATCCCAGGACCGGCCCTGCCTGTACTCTCATCTTCGAAAATGAAATGGTAATAACATTATGATAGAAAGACTGGTAGATACAATGTTGCTGATCGTGAGTGCTCTTACTTCCCTCCCATAAATGATCATCAACAGAAAAAAGCAAACTAAGAGTTAGAGAGAGAAAGTCAAGAGCGGAAAAGTGTGATTTTTCAGGCGACGTTGACTTAAGTCAAGGTGTTTTTCTTTTCAATTTCGGGTGAGATCTTCCTTGATTTGGGTTTTATTCTGGTGATTTAATGATTGGTATTGGTTGATTTGGTGTTTCTATTCTTGTTTGCTTTCTTTTACTGTTCCAATGCACTTGCCTATTTGCTTGGCAAAGTGGAATCACCAGCTTGTATACCTCCCCCAGTAATTTCATGCAGCTTTTCATTTCTTGGGTTTGGGAAAAAAACATCATCTTAAAGACGTTTACAGAACCTTAAAGACATTATTTACAGAAGTAGGAATTACTATTTAGTCCAATTTTTCATGACCCAGTTAATGGCTAGTCCACCCATGAAAAACATTTACTCGTTAGATTTTTTTGCTCGCTAGTCCAAAAACTTTGTGGAGATTATAAAGTGTGTTTTCTAAATACCTAAAACACCCTTACAGATCTAATTAATATCAACACATGTAAATATTACTAGTAATATGTTACTACATACTAGTAGTATCAATATGGTCATACTACATATCAATATGTACTATATTAATAGTAAAAAAGAATATGTTACTCGTAAATTAAGTAACTACTCTACTATACTAGTAGTAACATTTGTACTAGTAAACTAGTAACATTTACACTAGTTTACTAGTATACTAGTAGTAACTAGTACTATACTAGTAGTAACTAATACTATACTAGTAAACTAGTATACTAGTAGTAACTAGTAATATACAAGTAGTAACTAGTATACTAGTATATAACATACTACATACTAATATGACACTACATATTAATATGTAGTGTCAATATATAACATACTACATATTAACATGTAGTATCAATATTAATATATAATCAAGAGTACAAAACAAAGCTAGGCTAAGTTTGCCTGTCTGAGTGATGGTCAGGATTTGTCCGTGGGAAAGATAAATCAAAGGTTGTGGTTCTCCTGACCACCCCCTACAACTCGCACGCGTAGGATTTGTCCGTGGGAAAGATAAATCAAAGGTTGTGGTTCTCCTGACCACCCCCTACAACTCGCACGCGTGGCATTAATTCCAATATTGTGAATGACAAATGAATATTCAAGTCAAGATATGGAATTTCAAAAATTATAACGGGGAGGTTCGAACTCATGACCTATTGTGTCATAAGAGTGGCCTCTAACCAGTGTTCCACCTTGGTTGGAATTGATAGAAAAGATAAATCAACAGTGGTGGTTTGTTCAACTTAAATGCCATAATTGCTTTATTAATTAGTGTTTCACTAATTTCACATAATAAATAATCTATTCATTATAAAGTGTTTTATTAATTAGTGTTTCACTAATTGCTCATAATAAATGACTAATTATTTTTTAATTATAAATGTTTTCTTAATTAATTATAATATTTATTTCTATTAATAAGTAATTTTGATAAATAATATCAATAGACATTTTCTGTGACAATGAGTAGTAGAAGAGGTGGAGGCCAAAAGATTAGTGGTGGTTAATATTTATTTTTGTTCGTTTATCGTAAAATGGGATACAAAGTCCATTTTTCACATGTATCCAACTTGCCAAGAATTTTTTCTCCCTCTCTCCTCAAAATCCTGGCTCCGCCCTGATTTATGGTGGAAGAAGTAGTGAAAATCTCCGGCTCAATCTCGTCCAAAACTTCAACCAACTATCCCGTAACATCCTCTTCCTCTGTTTGACATGAACCGATTATCCAGCCAAATGTAGTCAATCCAAACACATGTACCAACCCTGTTTGGTCAACTTGAGTCCATCCCAACACAAATCAGAGATTGAATCTCGTGAAAACTCATCCAAACTCGAACCCTAAACTCTGCCCTGAACCGTGAACTTTTCCGCCAAATTCGGTTTCAAAGTTGTGAAGATGAAGGGTGTCCCCCTAACCATAATAGGGGTGCCTTTAGCAGAATCCTTTGGGATGCCCTGGGGTGCAAATAACAAGTGGGTGTCCCTTAGTAATTGAGGTTCCCCTTATCCAAATGAGGAGTCCGAATAGTAATTTTCTCCCACGAGCGCAAATACCACTTTTCAGCCAATTTTCCCGCAAAAAGCTTATTTCTCCAAAAACACCTACAAAAACATAAAATGCCAAAATAAGCGCAAAATCGAGTACTAACATTACAGAGAATTGAGACTAATATAGACACATAAATGCGTCTATCAAATACCCCCAAACTTATTATTTGCTAGTCCTCGAGCAAAAAATAAAATAAAATCCTAACTCACTGTCGCAGGCATCGTCGATTGCATTTAGCGTATGCAACAAGCCTTTAAACCCCTAGGTGGCCCTAGTGGCCGAGTTATAGTCTCGGGAGGGTTTACCAGAGATATACCCACAAAACCTTTACACTCCAGACCTTAGCTATTTATGCAGAACCTTGGAAGGCACTAAAGAATCTCCTAGGTTGGCATACTTATTGACTACAGGAGGAAGTACCCGATGCGAAATTCCAATTGCTGTACACGAGTTTGCACTCAAGCATACTAAAATTCATATATAAGTCACAAAGCTCTACTCAGATAGTCACACTATGGACATCAATACCCTGAGTCAAAACTAATCACATGGATAGATCAAGAAGATGGATATAGAGAAAAACATAGATGGTTTTGATGTTTACTAAGTGAACAGTGTTTACCATAAATCTCGAAGGCCTCCGCCAAAATGAACCTATCCTAATGGACCGAGATACGGAGTCGACTAATATCAACACACTTGGCATATACAAGGGAACAAGTGGTCGATAATCCTAACTCTAGGTCAACACAACTGGCATATACAAGGGTTCCCGGTGGTCGACTTTATTGAATTTATTAGGTTGGTCACGATGGTCTCGGTCTCAATTTCTTTTTTCTTTTTTTTTCTTTTTCTTTTTTTCCTCTTTTTTTTTTTCAACTTTTTCACTTTTTTTTTTTTTTTTTTTTTTCACTTTTTTTTTCATTTTTTTTTCATTTTTTTTTTTTTTTGGTATCTCAATCACTCTAATTCACCCTAGCATTGGTAACAACTTGAATCGTGGGCCCCACCTAATCACTTAGAGAAACATAATCTAAAAACAAAACAAATAAAAACAGAAGTGAAAAGGACTCAACGAGATTCGTGAAACTACCATGTTACTTCTAACACCTGAGCTCTGTGCTTTTATGAATAGACTCTTTAGATGTTTCCATCTAATCAGATTGGTTCCTCAACTCCTACAACCAAAATGCTTCCATCCACTTAGATTGGTTAGTGCCATCCTTAATAAACATAAATTTCTAGGCTCTGGAGTTTAATAATGCAACTAAAAGTTTCTCCCACACCCCCAAACTTAAATCTAACATTGTCCTCAATGTTCTTAAGATAAAATTAAAAGCATGAACAAGGAGAAATCGTTACCATTTGAAGCAAAAGAGTTAAGGAAAGATATTACCGTGTCGCATGAATGTTGGGTTACCTCCAAGAAGTGCTAAGTTTAACGTCTTGACCGGACATTACGTACCCATAAAATGGCTAATTACCCTTTCAAATCGTATATCAATAGTCGAAACCATTGTGGATCATCAAAATCAATTAAAACTGCCACAATTATGAGACAACCGCACCAAATCAAAAAAATGAATGCAGATGAGCACATCCTCATCCAAGGTTTCTGCAAGACAACTGGGTTTTTCTGTGATGCCCCCTTGGGCTTCATATGAGTGTCTTGGTAAACGGATTTACCCAAATAACGAGTCTCAAATAATGGATTTCCCTGGATAGTATCGGAGGATCGGGTTGTGGAGTCGAAGAGACTCGGGTAATACCTCAGACACACTAGGCTCGAGTCCCAAGTTAGGGACTTCAAATAGGGATACTTGACGATTACTACCCCCAAACTTAGAATTTTCGGTGTCTCTAGATAGACTAGTCACAATATTCCTAATTTCTAGACCATTAGGTTCCTGAAAGGTTAATTGCTTTCTCTAATTTATAATTAGGTGGTTCATCCTCTAAATGCATCCGAGGCACACAAACTGTAGGACTTATATGATTCATATCCTCTATGGGCAACCCTAAAGTTTCCTTATTGTCTTGAAGTACGATTACTGGCCTACTCTCATGATCACTATCCAAATCGGAAGCTATAGGAAAAATCTCAGATGGGCCTAAAAACGCATAATTAGGGTCCAACTTAGGAGGATCTCTAGGCTCTTCGAAATAAGGGCTTAAGGTAGATTCGGTAGCTAGTAATGGTTCGAACCTAGATTTCCATTTATCGGTATCTAACATAGGAATAGAATCCAACGAGCATTTACTTGTTCAATGTTGCTATCATCGTCGAAATCCATGCTAAAATGGGCTAGACAACTCTCTAATGGATCTTCCGATATGATGTTTGGTAATGACTCCTGAACTAAGGTTCCTATCATGTTTACCTCTTCAATGCACGTGTCATCTAGCTCAGAATGCAGCTTATTGACATTAAAAATATTCAATTCAATAGTCATATTACCAAAAGATAGATTCATAATACCATTTCGAAAGTTTATGATCGCATTAGACGTAGCTAAAAATGGGCGACCTAAAATCACAGTATCTCGGTTCTCTCGGGTCGGGGACAGGTTGGGTATCTAAGACCACGAAATCCACAGGATAAATAAACTTGTCGACCTCAATAAGAACATCCTCTATCACACCACGAGGAATTTTAATAGACCTATCGCCTAATTGCGGTGTTATCTTGGTAGGTTTCAATTCACCAAGTCCTAGTTGTAAGTACACATGGTACGGCAGTAAGTTCACACTAGCTCCTAAGTCAAGTAAAGCTTTATCTACCCGATGTTTTCCTATCGTGCAAGCAATGGTAGGGGCACCTGTGTCTTTATATTTAGGAGTTGTGTTGTTCTGAATGATCGAACTTACATGACTAGCTAAAAAGGCTTTTTTAGGGACACTAATCTTGCGCTTTCGTGTACACATATCCTTAAGGAATTTGGCATAAGTCGGAAGTTGCCTAATTGCTTCTAGTAACGGAAGGTTTATGGTAACTTTCTTAAAAACCTCCATTATGTCATTAAAGTTGGATTCACTCTTTGTTGGTACTAATAGCTGTGGAAATGGGGCTCTAGGCATAAAATAGGGCCTCTCAGAACCGAATCGGCATCATCGGGAGATTTTATCAGTCCCTCAGCTATGGATGGTCCTGAGGGGTGAACTACAGTATGCTCAATATCGGGCATGGTTACCTGATTGTCTACTACTCTACCACTCCTAAGGGTTCTAATTGAATTCAACTGGTGTGATGGTTTTTCACCTACTTCATGAACTCCTTTAGGGTTGGGTTGTGTTTGACTAGGGAACCTACCTTTTTCTCTCAAGGACTCATTTATCGACTAACTGCGTTTTTTTAACTCGGCAATAGCTTGACTATTTTCTTGCCCTATCCTGTTACTAGCTTCTACACTTTGTGAAAGTAATTGGTGCATATTTTCAGTGTTTTGAATAAATGAGGCAAGAGTTTCTTCTAGACTCAAAATTTTCTTATCGGACTGATTTTGAAACTGAGCTACTCTGAAAGATTCTTAGTATAGCCAAAACTCGGGGAGCATTCGAATTACTAAACCGACCTTGGTTCCGGTCCTTAGACCATGGAAGGTTCGGATGGTTTCTCCAACCAGATTATAGGTTTCGAATATGGGTCAAACTTTTGACGGTTATCAAATCTAGTGTTATTATTATAAAGAGCATTGGCTTGCTCTTCAATAGTCCGGCCTTCCCAAAAAGGCTCCACTCTACCACTAGCGTGACCCAATTCTAAAGCTTCTAACCTTTTAGCTATTCTTGCAATTTTGGCATCCGATTCAAAGCCTCCTTCTACCCTATTAACGTTTCTCCGCCTAGAAGAATTGTTTTCTTGGGTTCCCTACTATTTTCCCATTGCTGGGTCTTTTCGGCGATTTCATGCAAATATGTCATTGCCTCATCAACTGTTTGGTTTTCAAAGCCACCTGTACACATAGATTCTACTGTGGTTGTAGTGGGATAATCTAAACCCTCATAGAGGATATGAACTAACCTAACCTTTTCTAGACCATGATGAGGACATTGGGCTAATAAATCATTGAACCTTTCCAAATACCTATACAAAGATTCTCCCTCCTGTTGAGAAAATGTGCAAATTTGCGTCCTAATAGACGATGTTTTGTGCCTAGGGAAAAACTTGTTCAAAAAGGCAGATGTAAGTTGTTCATATGTTTCGATCGAACCAGAAGCCAAACTATATAGCCACGATTTGGCTTTATCCTTCAAGGAAAAAGGGAATAACCTGAGTTTCAAAGCATCATCATAAAGGTTTCTAATCTTTAGGGTACTACAAATTTCCTCAAAGTCCCTAACATGGAAATAGGGGTTTTCATTCTCTTTCCCTAAGAAGATTGGGAGCAGCTGTAAGGTCCCAGGTTTAAGTTCATAAGTTGCTTCTGTTTCAACAAAGCTTTTAAAGTTTCCATTTCTGGCACTATCGGAATATTAGGGATTGTCTCCTTAAACTGAGGTTCAAAAACGGACTCTTCAAAAATCGGACTTTCTAAATTGAGGTAATCGAGACGCTTAGAACTACTAGGTTTCTCTTTAACAAATCTACCTAGGGGGTCTCTTTTACGTTCAGGCATGCAAAAGAATAAGGAAGGGGATTCTATGCAATCACAAATCAAGGCCGACTCAACCAGAGCAAACCTAGAGATTCTAGCAAACAAAAAGCATGATGGCTCCACTTAGATTGTTTCTAGACCAGCTTCTAATCCTTCGAAAGGGAATTCGTTACAATTTAAGCAAACCCCTCTGGAATCAATCCGAGTCAAAGTAAGTTGAATAGAGGCGAGGGAAGCTTGGTGGAGCTTTGATACCCAAGGCCTCACCGGAATTACAATGCGGCGCGATCACGCATTCAACTCACGTAAACCTTCATGAACTTTGAAGTGTGCTTAAAAGAGTAACCAATATTTTTCGAATGACTTTCCTATTAAGCTCGTTACCCTATCGGTCTTGTTCTAGTCAAAATTTTAAGGCTTAGGTTCGCGTAGGTTACGTGTTCCTAAGGTGGGCAAGAAGAGAACGGTGATGAAATCCGAACCCTTATCTTGTATGGCCAGGCCTTGCCCTTTACTAGAAAATTAAAACAGCCGTATTCAAGTCCTCAGCATATATGCAAACGAAGGAGTCCAGTAACTCGCTAACAGGGGATTCGCGAGTGTTCAAAATCTTACCTCCCGTTCCAGACGGGGGATGAATCGGTTGTAGTCGACTCGGTCCACTGACTCCTATGTCAGTGTACGAACCCAAGGTGCAGAGACAATATCGTAATTGTCCTCCTTCTCTGCAAACAGTTTATATTTAAAGTACCCTTCCTTAGGGTTTAAAAATAATGTCCAAAGTCCCAAAAATGTCCAAAAATTCCAAAAATAAAAAGAAAAATTACAAAAATAATTATAACCCTAATACAGTTTTTCTGAAAAACCCTAAAAAATAAATAAAAATAAAAATACAATTCTTTGTCTCTTCCTCGTTCCTTTTCGCTTTGTCTTTGACTCCAAGTCTTTTATTATTCACCAAATCTTTGGCTCAGCTTTCTTTTCGATCCGAAATCCAATACCTGTCACCACAAGACAAATACCCAAGAAAACGTAAAATAGAACAAAAGAATAAATAAAACTAAAAAAATAAATCTAAAACCCTAAAAACAAGTCCGCGTCAGCGGCGCCAAAAATTGATGGTTATTTTCAATGATGTTGTAGTAATAGGTAAGAAGGTTGTCGTTCACTCAGACTTGTAAAGATTCGATTTAAGAAAATACTAAAAACAAAGAAAATATATATACAAGGTTGTCACAAATATCGAGAGAAACTGGGACTCAGGATTCCACCAATTCTTACATTCATGTGGTTCAACTAATAGTTCTAGACATTATAACTCAAATTTATTGACTCTAATTCATTGCCGAAAGTAGATTTTGAAAGTAATGACTGTATATCTAAAGCATGAGACATCAAAACACTTAAGAAAGCATGACCCATCAATTGAAATCACAATCATTCAATAAAAATCATAAAATACGATTAAAAATCAATGCAATAAGTCATAAAAGAATTAATAGAATTACCACACGCATGAAAAATGGCTTCCTCCATCATCCCAGTGTTGGGGTTTAGCTCCTCATATTATTCACGTGCTCAAAATAGTTGTTCATAGCTCAAATAGGTGAAAAACAAGAGAGAACTAATAAATCAGGCAGTTCGCAACGCTAAAGAGGCGTTACAAACAGATCACATGAAGAATAAGTTTTCCTTATAAACGATACAAGTGTTCTCATTGTTTTTAACAAATGATAGTTTTATGCGACAGTTAGTTGAGCGTCTTATGTTCTTCAGCCCTTCTTCTTCTCCGGCAGCACCAGTAGAGAAAATTCTCTGAAACCTCTGGTTCTTCCTATGCAACCTCCCTTAGGTCCCCAAAGTCTCGACCCCCCACTCTGGAACTCCAACCACGATATATATACATAACAGGGTCGAAATATCTTACCAAAACCTTCCTTTCTTTCATCACAATTCTCGGAATTTCCCTTTTATTTCTTCTCCTCCACGCGTGTTCTTGTTAACTACAAACTCCCTAGAAGGAGATAAAATCTCAACAAGATATACTATTCCCTAATCTGTCCGTAACTTCCACACAGAAATCCCGTGGATATCTCTGTTTCGAGAATCAAAAGAGAACTTTCCATTTTTGCGTACGGCATGAACTGTATAGCTTCCCTGTTTAACTCCAAGTCAAAGTTTACGATTCCTACCCAATTACCAATCATGTTTATCATTAATAGGCCCATATCAATCCAATCCAAATGAGAGAAACCCGACAAATATCCATCCAAAGCAAATTTATGCGGACGTGAACTTCCTCGCATTATTGAAACTTTGAAAGTCCGTGTAACTTCTTCTTCTTTCGAATCTGGGACCACCACCAGTCCTGTTTTGATGTAACAGGGTAATACCAAGTCATTAATGTGAAAATCTCCGGCTCAATCTCGTCCAAAACTTCAACCAACTATCCCGTAACATCCTCTTCCTCTGTTTGACATGAACCGATTATCCAGCCAAATGTAGTCGATCCAAACACATGTACCAACCCAGTTTGGTCAACTTGAGTCCATCCCAACACAAATCAGAGATTGAATCTCGTGAAAACTCATCCAAACTCGAACCCTAAACTATGCCATGAACTGTGAACTTTTCCCGCCAAATTCAGTTTCAAACCGTGAAGATGAAGGGTGTCCCCCTAACCATAATAGGGGTGCCTTTAGCAGAATCCTTTGGGATGCCCTGGGGTGCAAATTACAAGTGGGTGTCCCTTAGTAATTGAGGTGCCCCTTATCCAAATGAGGAGTCCGAATAGTAATTTTCTCCCACGAGCGCATATACCACTTTTCGGGCCAATTTTCCTGCAAAAGCTTATTTCTCCAAAAACACCTACAAAAACATAAAATGCCAAAATAAGCGCAAAATCGAGTACTAACATTACAGAGAATTGAGACTAATATAGACACATAAATGCGTCTATCAGTTCGCATATATACAATCCCTTCGAAAAGGTAATGGGTACACATTTTAAACATTGTCATCTAATGGGTGTTGAAAAATTACAGGAAAATCATGTCACATTGGATAGTTTGTATCATTTGTTCGGTGCAAAAAAATACTATTCTCTGCCTATTTGGAGGATCGACAACATGACCATGATAGATGAGTCAGCTGGAGCAAAATAGGAGCATGTGAAGACTTTTATGGACGATATTGATTAGTTGATTTCACTGAGATGAGCGCTGCTGACGACATATTTGCAAAAAAAATATTTAAACTTCCATGTTCATGTAGAGCATTATCTCATTATAAGCAATGAACCTAAATAAAAAAGTGTCTGGAAGTTAAGATTATATTTCTTTCGTTTGAGCAAATCTCCGGCGGTAAAATATTAAAGGAAAAAAAAAAGAGGAAAATCTCAACTATTTTTATGACAAACACATATTAAATCATAAGGAGTTGATAAGTATTCGGGACACAAATTATACGATCTATTAAAAATGAACCAACATCATGGCCCGTGCCGTAACGGCACGGGTTAAGGGCTAGTATCAATATATAACATACTACATACTAATATGACACTACATATTAATATGAAGTGTCAATATATAACATACTACATATTAATACTAGTATACTACTACATACTACATTTGTTCTATATATGTTACTACATATTTTACTACATACTACATATTAATACTAGTATACTACTAGTTACTAGTTACTAGTATACTAGTAAAATAGTATTAATACTAGTATATATGTTGCGACATATTACATATGTTACTAATAACATACATAGTATATTATATGTTAGGGTTAGTAGAGTAATTTTACTCTTTTCAAATCTTTTTTGGACTAGGGAGTAAATGTTGTTTCCCGCTGGACTAGCCACTAATCCGGGTCGGGTTTAGAGGACTAAACAGGAATAACGGCGGTGTTGCAAGGTTACTTGGTTGCATGAAAGCAACTCTTGCCCCGTATGTCGACGTCAGGTGGATCCATCTGGTAGTTATTTTCTTGAAAACACTTTACTAAGCAGCTCTGGGTCATTTCATTATGGTTGTCATGTAACCCAGACGTCGAGAATTTGCTTCGTTTCTCTTAATGTCGTACTTGTGAACAGTTTTGCCACTGCTAGATAATCCAAATGTATAAGGTTATACTAAATAGACGTTCACTCATCTTTTGCTCGACAATCTGTGAATAGCTAGACGAGCTACAATACTGAAGCATTGCCAATGCACTCCAATTACCCATTTGCTTGGCTAAGAAGAACCACCAGCTTGTACCTCCCCCACATTAATTTGATGCAGTTTTTCATTTCTTTTGTTTGGGCAAAAAGCAGCCAATTTTAAAGAGGTTATGATTAATAAATGCATTGGCTGTATTTAAGAGAAGTCAATTTTAAAAAAGTTGACAAAGGGATCATAATAGCGGTATCGGTGTTTTCCTCGCCTCTATCAACAACTTGAAGGGTCGATCCAAACCAGGGGCGAAGCCAGGATTTTAAAAGAGGGGTGCAAAGAAAAAGATCACAGTAAATTAAAAAGGCTAGAGAAAAAAATCATTGTAATTAAAGACTGAGTACCTTTTATGCATGTTATTTGACTATCATAGTCTCCAGCGTCATAGTATATATCGTCTCCAGCGTCGTAGTATATTATTAATCTCCGGCGCTCAACCTATTAGCAACAAAAAAACATGCATTTTCGACTATACGATACAATCTTAGTTTCGATCTATATATGTAAAGCATTAATAAAAGAATTTAGATTCCGTAAGTATTGTGCCATAATCAAATTCGTCAACAACTACTTGAATCAACAAAAAAATAGAACTGAAGGTTCTAACAAAAATATTTTTCATTTTAATATAATATTATATCATAACACTCGTGTTTCCGTAACAACAAAATACAGACCACAAGATACATGTTAGATAGTTAATTCTAAATCTTCATATTTGTTTCTCTAATTTTATATTATTATGCATCACGTAGAAGTGCTTCCAATATCTACAAAAAGTCCCAAAAAACTACCTTATATGTAGTATTGTTACCCAAAAGAACGCCTTATATGCTTCACAAATCCAAGTCTCACTGTATTCAACAATGCCCACGATGTTTTTCCATACCTTGAAATCGTTTCCTAATCTTGTCGTTGCTGATACTGCGAAAAATTTCTCGTTCAATGTAGACAGTCATTCAAATACTAATCTTCAATACGATTTCGCAAACGATTCTTCACTATTTTCATTGCAGAAAATACTCGTTCAACGGTAGTTGTAGAAACCGGAAATATCAAAGACAATGTAATCAACAAGTAAACAAGAGTTTATACTGTATCTCTTTTCGTCTCAACCATTTTCTTGGCAAGCCCACTAATTCCATCCAACTCAAAAAATCGTTATTTACAAGAACTTAATGATCAGCAACACTAGAAATAATCAATCCAAGCTCTAAATCTCGTGCTGTAATGAGAAAAAAAAAATTTAAGAAAGAGGTATCGTGTTAATCAGTAATGAAACTGAGTTTGTTTGTGTGTTTTTGGTTCCTTTCAAGAGTCTTGAATCCGACGTATGGGAAAGTCAAAGAGGACTTTATTTTGGGCGTATTTTTGTTTGGGAATTAGGGGTGCAAATGTTAAGATTTCAGGGGTGCAAATGTTGGGATTTTAGGGGTGCAAATATTTTTTTTCTTCTATTTTTTGGCTTGAAGAATCTGGACATTGTACTGATTTTGAAAATCTGAGGGGTGCAACTGCAACCCCTTGAATCTGGTTGCCTCCGCCCCTGATCCCAACGCGCCTTTCGTCTTTATCATGAACCACCAGAATACTATCTCAACAGGAAATATTCTTCTGGTAATTGCAAGACTTTCACTACCAATGCTGATTGCCTAATTTTTAGTTTTCACCAACATCCCAAATCATATCTTGAGACTAGAACTCTGAGTAAATGATTATATTCGGTAGAAGGATAAGAATTACAAAGATGCAAATGAAGATCAAGCAGGTGGGAAAGCACACAATAGGAGTGTTATAAGTATAAGTGTCTTTACTTCTTTTATCTTTTACTTCTGTAACTGGTGTATTAGGAGTGTTAGTTTATCTTTATCTTTGAGTCACTAGGTTAGGTCTTATCTTTTAGTCAAGTTGTTCATATAAGTAGAACATTATGTTCTGTTTCTCAACACAATGAAAACAACTACTTTCATTACCCTAAAATTCTGTCATGGCATCAAGAGCCAGGGAGAAGCCCTAGCCATTTCTCCGATCCTGCAACCTACCAAACCTAAAATCAAATCCTAAATTATCTCTAACATCAAATCTGAAATCTTTGTAAGCAGAAATATCCAATCCTCAACGTGTTTCATGAGTTTACGGTACTGCAAATTGAAATCACAGCTCTTCTTCACTTCTTTGCCGGCGACTGAATCTCATCCCAACTTAGTCTCCTGTACAATTTCTTAAATTAAAACTTATACGCTTCTGACCAAACAAAACCCCTTTCTAAACCTAGACCTTGCAAAGTTGCAATCTCTTCTTCACCAATTTCTCTGAAACTATCCCTAATATCTTTCAATTAGCTATGGTTATACAATAACCAGTAGCATCACCATCATCACCGATCAACGAGTTCCTTCAATTTTTTAATTACTTACTCACCCACAAAACCCCAACTGATTCTTATCCTAAAACTTGAAAGTTCAGATCTACAACTTCTTATAACCCTTTTTTTCTCTATAAATTGTTTGTATTGGTTTAACATCACTTTAAATGGAATCGATTAATTTTCTCCCACACCAGCTATGGGTGGGTTTTTCAAGCTTTGCATAAATGGGAAAGGTAGTAAGGGTTTTATGGACTATTTTTTCTTTGATGGTTATTTGTTCTTCTGCTGCTATGCTAGCAAATCAAGATCTGTAACTTCAAAATCAGACTTGAAACTCACCTTGTTTACAAGATCAGACTAATTTCTCTGAAGGCATCATCTAGTGCTTCCGCTGAATCACTTTTTACTGCTACAAATGTTGTTGATTATATCGATTGAAGGTTCGTTGATTCTTTGTTAAAGTTCTTGCATCAAATCCAGTTTTCTACCAAGGAAAACAATATTTAGGAATTGGTACCCTCTTGAAATCAATTTCAGCAGTTTAAACTACTGTACGCAGTCTACTTGAAAGGAATAGTTTATTATCCTTCATTATGGGTCTTTGTTATACTAATTGCATCAATATGATTGTCGCAAGTTCTGGTTATGGTCCTGATGTTGCGAAGTTTAGTATGTTGGCCATATGTGAAGTTCGGGATGAATCTATTCTCAATATGTTAAAAGAATTCTTCCCCTGCATCTCACAATCTTCTCAAATATGGTAATGAATGGACTAGATATTACTCTTGAAGAAATATTGGGTCTGTACTGTGAAGTTAGCTCCAGGAGGTAACAAGTTTCTTCTTTACTGATTTCAATGAAATAATTTGTGCTAAATGGGTTAAACTACAATCTCATGAAAACCATTCAACGATTTTCTTCAAAACCTTATTACAACATTTTGAAACAGTTTACAACATCTCAATACCTATATTCAATTTGTTTCACAACTGATACACCTTTACCTGAAACCAATTCTACATTACATTTCATTTGTTAACCAACACAGAACATTACATTTTATCTGTTAACCAACACAGAAACATCACATTTTATCTGTTAACCAAGACAGAAACATTACATTTTATCAGTTAACCAACACTGAACATCACCACATTTTATCAGTTAACACTGAACAACACTACATTTTATCTGTTATCCAACACAGAATACCATTAAATTTTATCTATTACCAACAAAGATCCCACCATTTGAAGATGAAAGCCAACTTTATTTTACTATAGGAGTGAAGAAAAATGGAAGAATGAACGATATTTTGTGTCTATTTCTTGTTTGCAAATTGATCCCTTTTGTATGGGCAATGGGCGTCAATTTGAGGGGGAGAATTAGGAAGGCCAACTCTCACATCCAATTGAAGAGCAATTTTCAATACAAGCTAGAGGAATGAAGACCTTTTTTTATTTGCAAGATTTTATTCAGTTCTGTTTTTCACTTTAGGCAAACTGATGTAGTAACTCCCTACTTCAGTTTGAGGGGAAGTGTTAGAAGTATAAGTGTCTTTACTTCTTTTATCTTTTACTTCTGTAACTGATGTATTAGGAGTGTTAGTTTATCTTTATCTTTGAGTCACTAGGTTAGGTCTTATCTTCTAGTCAAGTTGTTCCTATAAGTAGAACATTATGTTCTGTTTCTCAACACAATGAAAACAACTACTTTCTTTACCCTAAAATTCTGTCAAGAAGAAGGAAAAACCCAAAAAATAAATAAATAACAAGCAACAAACTAAGATGGTTCATAGAACAAATGCTTCCACTTAGCAACCACGAAAAATACTTTAAAATTATGCTGAGGTGCTGACTGGTGAGGTATTATATATTGCGTAGTTTCAAACTTGGTAGGAATGAACAAAATAATGTGATTAACCTAAGTAAGTTCAAGTAGTTGAATAACATCGAATTGAATTAGATAATTAGATAACTCATTCAATTTGACATCCCAATCCATGTATTCTGTCACTCTTCGACTCGTGCAGCAATAAAACTTTTCTCTCAAAAAAATAATAATTAAAATGCAGAAAAGCTTAAAAAACTTTTAAGTCTTCCGGTTTAAAGCACAGCCCGCTAAACAATTTATCACTAGCACTCAAGTGCACAATAAGTACGCAGGCCCGCCTTCAAGTTGTTAGCTATATGTTATTATAAAGATGCACAATGGTGAAAGTGAAATCTATTCGGTTACAAGTGCATTCTGATCGTGTTTTTATGCACTTATAATGAGCTGAAACTTAAAAGCGAAACTTGAACCATAAGCGGAATGAATGCGATGGTTATGTGATAACGATTTCTTCAAGCCCTCAAGGTAAAGATCAAAGTTTGATTGTCCTCCGCAAGATGGCTCTTCAAAATCTTTACTAATTTAAGAAAATGTTCCTGTTAACACCCTTAACCTAGGAAAACCAGAAGGAGAAGAGGATTATGAGCCATATTTAAATGAAGAGGATGAATCATGATAATGTTGTGGACCAGGATGAAGATGAAGAGAGCAACATAAATCAGTTAGTATTGGCTCAGTTTGTAAAGGTAGATAAACCCAAGAGGAGCAATAAATGGAATAGGAAGACTGTCATGCAAAAACGGTATGCTTCCCTGATGGATATTTGTGGGAGCTGTTATGTTGTTTTGTCTGAACTTGATTTCTGTTTTTATTTTTTTCAACTAACTGCTGCGCAGTGGTTTTTACTCAATGTCTCCAATTTCGGTGTTCTTTCTTTTTTTCTTATTCACTTATACTTCTCAAAACTTCTCTTTTCTTAAGATCTGTTCAATTTCTTCACCTCCCGTTAACAAAACGGCAGTAGGCAAACTAGGACCATGATATCTAGTTCATCCAGTAACTAGGACAACCTAATTCTGAATCGAATACAGGGAAACATACACAAAGATCCAACTAACGTTCATTTTTATAGTGTCTCATTTCCATTCCTTTCTTTACCGTGAGTTCATGATCATAAATTCTTACATACATTCGATAACAAAACAAAGTTCAAGGACATGAGGATAAGAAACTGAACACATTAATTAACATGCACTTATAATTTATAAAAATAAAAGAATATACAAAAAAAACGTTAATTCATTTATACTAGTAGAAGTAGTAGCACCGATGAATGTTAGTTTTCTTCTCCTCTATCAACAGCTTGAAATATCAAACCCAATATGCCTTCCTCCTATATCATGATGACCACCCAAATATGTTGTCGTCGACGTCATAAAACTTGCTCCCCAAATGCCAATATTGAGGCTGACATATATTGGTAATTTACTTTATCGATTAGGCAGTAGGAGATTTTGGTGAATGTACCTGAGCTGAGAATTTTCAAGAAAAATTTACAATTCGATTCAAATTTATAAATAAGAAGAAAGAAAAAAAAAATGCTAATAGAGATCTGTGTATCTTACTTACAATCAGCAAGAAATGACTCTATTGTCTATCTGGGTTTTGACAATTATAATTATTCTCATCTCCACATCCGTTCAAGTTGCTGGAGATTTGTCAGATGATGTGGCTGTTCTGAAAGAGCTTTACAAGTCTCTTAACCACCCAAAGCACCTAGTGAATTGGAATCTTAACGGGACTCATCCATTTAAAGAGTCATGGATTGGAATCTCTTGCATTGTAGTATCGCCGGTTTTTAGTTTTCACCAACATCTCAAAGCATAGTATAACATTAATGCAGATACGGTGATATAACGGTTGACATTTCCCATTGAAGGAACAGCTGATAGAGAAGGTATTTGGTGGTGGTCTTATATTTCATTGATCCTGGTATGGATTACGTGACTAACCTAAATTAGGTAAGAAACTTAAAACTGGTGTTTCTATTCTAGTTGCGAGTGCAGACAAAATTTATGTTGCTAATAAATAACAAATTTATTGGATGCTTTAGTACGCTTTTTGTACATCTCTATTTTATGTTGTAGAGTTTCTTTTTAATCTGAATATGCAAAACCATTGTATTAGTCTGTTTCATTTTGTGTCGTTGATAATTGATATGGAGAAGCAAGAATTAAGGACTAAATAATATTTCAAACTTTGTTTCTTTCTTTTTATCAGAAGGAAGGAGTTATACATGAACCCTACGAGTCCGGTTGAAAAAGAAAGCTAAGAATCACAAAGCTGCAAAAGCAGCAAG
This sequence comes from Papaver armeniacum, assembly GCA_023531295.1. Taxonomy (NCBI): domain Eukaryota; kingdom Viridiplantae; phylum Streptophyta; class Magnoliopsida; order Ranunculales; family Papaveraceae; genus Papaver; species Papaver armeniacum. The sequence continues at coordinate 436,970 of JAJJWW010004809.1, forward strand.
CCAGCCCGGCAAACTTTAACTTTGTATCGAAGGGCCACTTGGTCTCAACATTTTCACCAAGTCATGGCTCACATTCACGAAATCTTGGCGTGGGTGAACTACACACCCTTGCTTGAATAAAATTCATTAAGTGATGACGTGGGTGACTTACACCCTTGCTTATACTTACCGTTGGTCCACGTGTTTTGATCTGGTGTTTTTATCAAAGACTAGGCGGTTGGGGCTACCCTTGGCTTAAGGGCAGCTCCACATCATGGTTCAGGAAAGTTGCGCGCTTATGAAATTGCTTGTTTTCTTACACTCCCTTGTTTTCTTACCCTTGGCTTAAGGGCAGCTCCACATCATGGTTTAGGAAAGTTGCGCGCTTATGAAATTGCTGGTGGGCGGTTGGGGCTACGCTTAGCTTAAGGGCAGCTTCGTCTTTGAGTTTCTGTATTAGACTTGGATTAGGGGACTGTTGCTCCAACAGGAATTTGGATTGTTTTAAATAGAGGTACAGAGCCATAATCCTTTCTAGTCAATGTTCAACACTTGTTTTCTTGTTTTTCTAAACTCAACTGCTGGTGAAATTTTTATCATATGGATCATTATTTTGAGTATCGTCATTGTGCCCACATAAACATCACCTGTTCTTGTGATGTTGGATATTGTATCCTTACCCCTACTAGTGCACAAGAAAAAAACCCATCACTTCCTAATAAGCTCGAAATTCAGTTGCTGTGCATCCATGATCAAATCGAAGATGGTATGGCCGTAAGTGTGTCTAGTCAACTCAATGCGGGTATGGATGTGATTAAGAATTTTAAATCGTACAATTTAGTTAGAGGCACAATAGATAATATGCTTTCGGACTTCAAAGCTCCGTCGTGCTGTTCTGATTTCGTTACCGATTGTGTTTTGGATTCCGCATCTAAACTTCCAGAAATAGTACGTGGTTCGTTTCTCCTTGGTGCATCTGTGAAGATTACTATCGAAGAGAATTTAGATGTACAAGAAGAGGATGATTTGATTCATGCTGGGGTAACTGAATCAATGGAGGAAGACAGTGTAAGAAGGATTCGTGCTTCGAAATCGTTTATTGATGGATTGAAGAAAGAGGAATATAGACATAACAATGGAGACGGTAAGGACAGCAGCAGTTGTGCAGTATGCTTGGAAGGGATTATAGATGGATCTAAAATAAGCAACATGCCGTGCTTGCATATGTTTCATTCTGCTTGTCTGGTTACTTGGTTGCATGAAAGCAACTCTTGCCCTATATGTCGACGTCAGGTGGATCCAGCTGAGTAGTTAGTTACCTTTAATGTTACAGTAACTGTACTAAGCAACTCTGTGTCAGCTTGCAATGGTGGTAACCCTAGACTCGGTAATCTGGTGCATTGTCATTCATTATTTTTTTTTCGTTCTGCTTTTGTCCTCTTCATTTTGTAATTGCGAACAATTTTAGCACCAAAAAATTGTACAAGTTATATACTAAATAGAGGTGCAATCATCTTTCGCAAACCATCTTTAACGCCGAACCATTGCTGACACTTGCTTGTACTTTCCCCCAATACTTCGATGCAGCTTCATGATTTCTATGGTTACAGTAAAACGGCTTTGCACAAGGATCCGGGCCGTGACTGTTGTTCCGGAAAAAGCATATTTAAAGAGGTTGATGACAGAACGTTGGACCGTTATAACGTCTTCAATGCCATGACACACGAAATTGCTATATAGCCATCGTAATAACAGCTGAGTGACAGCGTTTTTGACGTGGCAGCTTATGTGGCGGAAAGAGATTGTTTATCACATTTCCATGTCATCTATAAACGAATAACTGGTAGTTTTTTCTATAATTACAGATCTATGGACTAGATAACCTAGGTTATTTAACAACAATGGTGAGATAAATCAAGTTTAGAATTATGAACAAGTAAGTCTTCTTCTTCATCTTCCGATTCGTTTAAATTCTCTCTGCTGACAGAATCTTCCACTCCCATAAGTATTTATGGTCGTCTGCCGTTAATGGCTAATCTTATTCATCTTCATCAAGATATATTATCTATACCAAATCAAAATCAGTACGAAGAGACTACTTTAGTTAAGCCTCTAATAAAAATAAATGCCCCAATCAAAATCAAGATGACTACTTGCTTATCGATCAAGAGAAGTATTACATAACGAAAAAATTGGGATAGCCAATTTGAATCAGATTGTTTCTTGGTTGACAAACCTAATTGTTCTTGATCCCTAACAATATACTGACTCTCGAAAATTATTTTAGGATCGAAAAAATCCCGAGTTTCCTGTGAAGAAGAACAAAAGAAAAAAAACGAAGGAAAAGCGAAATACGTTTCTTTCTTCCTTTTTTTTAAATTGTGACGTGTTAATAGTAACTGATCCCTCTCTCCGCCACATCATTGCCATCTCATAAATAGCGGTCAAGGAGCTATTATATAGCTGTTCAAGTAGCAGGACCCTGATTCTTAAATGAAACACCTTTTTTTTTTTTTTTTGATCGGTCAAAGAGGAAATTCATTGAAAAGGAGGTACTTAAGAGGGGTACCTCAACCCAATGAATACAATCAAGAGCAATAAGAAAAGGGTGTCGAAAGGAGATTCCGCAACCCAAATCAAAAACAAACCAAGTTCACGAAGGTCGGAAATAAGAGTCCCAAAGTACTATCACCGTATTTGCCGTTAGACCTAACATCCTTGTGTTCGACTCCTCCCAAAAGAACGCTTGGAGTTTAACATTTCTAATGAGGCTAACAAAAATTTTCTTTTTCCTTTCAAAGACTCTTGCATTTCACTCATTCCATATAAACCTCCATATTGCAACCGGGATTATTCCATATTCTACTAAGTCTTTCATCTCCCCAATTAAACTTCCAAGATTTCACTGTTGTGGTGACATTTGAATCATAAGTCCACCGAAATAGACATCCTTCAACAAAGTAATCCCATATTCTTCGGAACCTCCAAAAATCATAGAATAAGTGCGAGCTAGTTTCATCATTTTCCTCGCAAAACAACAAACACTTGAAATATCCATGCCCCTTCTTATGAGTTTATCCGCTGTCATTACCTTATCATGAGAAAGGAGCTAAAGAAAGAAATTTATTTTACAAGGATACTCACGACTCCAAACAACATCGATTGGAAATGTTGGCTCATCTTGTTCTCCTTCGTTTTTTATACCATCCTTCACCGTATAGTGACCATGTTCACTTCCAACCCAAATTCGACTATCCAATATACCTTCTTAAATAGAGATGGAAGAGAGAAGATTTGATATTGTGGAAACTTCATTTGATATGATTTGAGGGTATTCATTCTCTAGACATAAAATTCCACCTTATACGACAATCCCAAACTTCATACATACTAGACACCACAAACTCTTTGGTCCTTGAAGCTTCATACGCCAAAGGAAACATATCACCTAATCTTCCATCCCTTAGACAAAAATCTTCCCAAAATATAGTTTCCTTACCCGCCCCAATTTTGAATCTAATATTCTTGTTGAAATCTTATAGCTCTTTATAGATATTAAACCACAAACTACCTCCTTTTGATCCCTTAGGTTGGAGAGTTTCCCATCCGGTGGATGTTTCACCAAATTTTTCAACCATAATCTTCCTCCATAAAGCATCTTTCTCTAACCCAAAACGCCACCACCATTTCTTTAGCAAAGCCGAATTCACTTGCTTAGTTCTTCGAATGCCAAGACCACCTTTTTCTTTTGTTTTAGAAACCATTGACTAAAGAATATTATGAAGTCTTTTCTTATTAGGGTCATCATCCCATAAAAAGTTTCTTACTACCCTATCAATTTTCTTTGTTATGGAGCATGGGGCAAGAAAAATTGAAAGATAATAAATATGAAGACTAGCCAAAACACTTTTGATGAGAGTTAGCTTACTTCCTCTTGAGAAAGTTTTCCCATTCCATGAAGCAAATCTTTTCCCACAAGTTTCAAGAATTTTTTTCCCATTTTTGCGAGCCACCCACCTTGTCTCCCAAGGGAAGACCGAGGTACAAACTAGGGAAATTATCATTCTTGCAACCTATACATGTTAGCAAAATTTTCAATTCCCTCTTCGACCGCGACCCCAAATAAACTACTCTTCGAAACATTTATCTTCAAACCCGAAGTTAACTCGAAACAAAGAAGTTGATAACGAAGAGCGTCAACTTGTTCCCTCTTAGCATCAAGAAAAATAATAGTATCATCGGCAAATTGCAAGTGATTTATTTTTGTCCCCCCTCTTTCACCGAGAACCCAAAATTTGACCATGTTCTTGTGCTTTGCTCAACATACAACTTAAAACTTCACCAACGATAGTAAAAAGAAAAGGAGATAGTGGGTCACCTTGACGAAGTCCTTTTTCACTAACAAAGTATCCATAAGATGATCCATTAACAAGGACCGAGAACTTTGAAAAGGTTAAGCAATTCCTAATCCATGCTCTCCAAACACCACCAAAACCCATTATGTATAAGACTTCATTTAGGAAATTCCAATTCACATTATCAAATGCCTTTTCAAAATCCAGCTTGCACACCAATCCCGGTAATTTTTGACGAAGTCTAGAGTCCACACATTCATTCCTATCAACACCCCATCAAGAATTTGTCTTCATTTAATAAAACTAGATTGAGATGATAAAATTAGGGTAGGGAGGTAAACCTTTAAACGCTCCGCTAAGACTTTTGATATGATTTTGTACACACGCCCAATAAGACTAATAGGCCGAAGATCTTTTACTTCTTCAATACTGCTTTCTTAGGAATGAGAGCAATAAAATTATTTTTCAATGACTTATCTAGAACATTGTGGTCGTGAAATTCTTCGAACACCTTCATCAAATCCTCTTTTAAGAAGTCCCAACCGACAATAAAGAACTTCATAGGAAAGCCATCCGGACCGGTGCACGATCAACTCCCAAATCCTTAATTGCATGTTTAACCTCTTCCTCACTAAAAGGCCTCTCTAACCATACACTTGCATTCTCATCAATACGCCTAAGGCACATGTTCTTGATTCTTGGACGTTTATTAGAGATTTCTTTAAACGCCAACTCAAAATGATTTGCAATTCCCTTCTTGATTTCTTTTTTGTTTCCGGTCCATCTACCATTAATACAAAGATTGTTGATGTTGTTTAAAGCTCTATGACCTTTCACCACTCGATGAAAATGTTTTGTGTTTCTATCTCCATCACGAAAATATCTAATTCTTGACTTTTGTCGCATCATTATGCTTTGACGACGATGAGCCACATCAAACTCCACTTTAGCCGTCACAAGCATGTCTTCTTCAACTTCGGTAAGTCCCCTACCATCATCCAAATCTTCCAACTCTTTCATCTCGGTAAGAGCCGTGTCCATAGCCCTATCAATGTTCCCAAAGACATCACTATTCCACACCTACAATTTCTCCTTTAAAGCATGTAACTTATTTGAAAAACATTCACCCGCCGTACCTACAAAAGAAAAAGATTCCCACCATTCTTTCATCAAAAAAATTATGTTAGTACCTTCAAGCCAAGCTAGTTGAAATTGGAAAGGGAAAGCACCCCAATCCGAGTCGTTTGAGCACAACTCAATAGGAAAATGATCCGAAAAGGGTCTTGCAAGGCGCTTGAAGATGATATTTGGAAAATGATCTTCCCAATCCGGCAAGAAAAGAAAACGATCAATCTTGCTCTTCTTGTTAGGCGTTCTACTCCAAGTGTACTTTGCACCGAGAAGAGGCAAATCCACGAGATCAAGGTCATTACACAAATCATCGAAGAGTTTCATTGAATTCGATACTCTACGACAACCTCTTCTTTCCACCATGTATCTTATCTCATTAAAATCTCCACTAAAACACAAAGGTATTCCATCCCAATAACCATGCAAGGTATCTAGCTCATTATATGACGCACGGAAAATGGGTTTATCACGGTAGGTTTTTGAACTTTGGGTATTTAGATGGCTGATTTACTAGTATATGTTTTATCTAAGATAGAAAGTCACTTTAAGCATAAAAAATGAGTGATCTAAATCTAGATACACTGTCGTGAGTTGATCATAAACTCCTACTTACTCTCATAACAAAAATAAAGCACAGGACATGAGGGTAAGAAACTGAACTCATTAACATACAAAAGAACATCATTTCGTTATATTAGGAGGAACAAGTAGAACCTATGGATGTTAATTTTCTTCTCCTCTACCAACAGCTTGAAGGATCGAAGAATACACCTTTATCCTACATCATTAGGAAATAATGTTCTGGTAATTGCAGGACTTTCACTTCCAACGTCGATTGCCCAATTTTTAGTTTTCACAAACATCCCAAAGCATAGTTACTAATACTCCACCTAAAAAAAAAAAAACATCCCAAAGCATATCTCGAGGGCAGAGATCTAACGTTCCTATTTTTTTTCTTTTTGCACAGTAAATAAAGGACTAAATTAAGAAGAACGCTAAGAAATACAAAACTGCAAACGCAGCAAGCCAACATGCAGGGGGAAACAAATAACAGGAGATATGTATCAGCTTAGAATGGCTATTTATGTCAACGTCTGGTTATTGTTTTTTTATGGCGATTTTGTTCTTGTGTTTCTGTATAATCAATGACGATACATTTTTTTCTAAAAGGAAATCAATGATGATAATATGTATTCCTAAGTTCTATTATTGTACCTACAAATTTACCTTTTTCGACTACGGTTACCTGCTTTTGCTGCTCGCTAGCCATTGTTGTCCGGGGCCGATGCCCCTGACCAAGATTAAAGTTATTTGTGGTGAGAAGACACGGTTAGGGGAACTCTGCTGTTTGATTTGAGGTCGGAAGAGGTATTAGATAATCAAACCCCAAACCCAACCTAAAACAAAATATCTAGGGTAATCCAAAACCTATATATATATATGCAGTTGTTTATGGGTGAAAATCGTTTCTGCTGATTTCGGTAATTTCAGTGAGTGAGTGAGAAACTGATTCAAACCCTAAACAAATGTGCTGCACGTGAGCACTTTAGAGGTTCGAGAGATCGATATGTACAAGTCCGGCCTAAACCAAGAAATGGCCGTTCCAGACTTGCTTCGGTCACAAAGTGGAGGAGAAGGGTTGATTTGGGGAGGGAAGCAAAGAAAGGTGCTGAGGAGAGTAGTATCTCGACTTGTATCAGAAAGTGAAAGCTTAGGAAGCTTGCAAGAGATGGAAGCTTTTGAGAGAGCTTGCAAAGTTGCCTTTCTGAGAGTGTAAGTGTAGTATATTTCTCCTGACCGAGACTTGTTGTCTGGTGGAAATAGGTAAGACCTATTTATACAAGTCGAGATTGAAACGTACCCTGGCCTCATGAAGGAAGAGAGTAAAGGGTGAAATAATGGGAGGAGGTGGTAACCGCATGGTTTAATGGCCGAAAACGTTTTTCACCATTATTTCCTCTTTTATTTGACCGCTTTACTCCTTTTCACGCTTTCTTAATGTGAGCGTAGTGTACGCTGCATCTTTGTGACCGCCAAACCAAAACCCTAAAGAAGCATCCCCTAGTTTGTGTTGATGTCTCGAGTGTTGGTTGCATCTTGAGTGCAAGCGGCGCTGCTAGTGGCGCGTGTGGCATGTGCCAATGGTATGTGCGGAATGCCTTGGTGGTAGTTTGCACGGTTTGCAAGTTGGGCTACCAGCGTGTGTGTTTGGCATGTGCCAATGGCATGGGCGGAATGCCTTGGTGGTAGGTTGCACGGTTTGCAAGTTAGGCTACCAGCGTGTGTGTTTGGCATGTGCCAATGGCATGCGTGGCCATTAGGGCCGTGACCTTGATAGGGAAACTAGCTAGCGAGCATGTTGGCATGTGCCAATGGCATGCGTGGCCGTTAGGGCCGTGATTTTGCTAGGAAACTAGTTAGCGAGCATGTTGGCATGTGCCAATGGCATGCATGGCCGTTAGGGCCGTGACCTTGATAGGGAAACTAGCTAGCGAGCATGTTGGCATGTGCCAATGGCATGAGTGGCCGTTAGGGCCGTGATTTTGCTAGGGAAACTTGCTAGCGAGCATGTTGGCATGTGCCAATGGCATGCATGGCCGTTAGGGCCGTGATTTTGCTAGGGAAACTAGCTAGCGAGCATGTTGGCATGTGCCAATGGCATCAATGGCCGTTAGGGCCGTGATTTTGCTAGGGAAACTAGCTAGCGAGCATGTTGGCATGTGCCAATGGCATGCGTGGCCGTTAGGGCCGTGACCTTGATAGGGAAACTAGCTAGCGAGCATGTTGGCATGTACCAATGGCATGCGTGGCCGTTAGGGCCGTGACCTTGATAGGGAAACTAGCTAGCGAGCATGTTGGCATGTGCCAATGGCATGCGTGGCCGTTAGGGCCGTGATTTTGCTAGGGAAACTAGCTAGCGAGCATGTTGGCATGTGCCAATGGCATGCATGGCCGTTAGGCCGTGACCTTGATAGGGAAACTAGCTAGCGAGCATGTTGGCATGTGCCAATGGCATGCGTGGCCGTTAGGGCCGTGACCTTGATATGGGAAACTAGCTAGCGAGCATGTTGGCATGTGCCAATGGCATGCGTGGCCGTTAGGGCCGTGATTTTGCTAGGGAAACTAGCTAGCGAGCATGTTGGCATGTGCCAATGGCATGCATGGCCGTTAGGGCCGTGACCTTGATAGGGAAACTAGATAGCGAGCATGTTGGCATGTGCCAATGGCATGCGTTGCCGTTAGGGGCCGTGATTTTGCTAGGGAAACTAGCTAGCGAGCATGTTGGCATGTGCCAATGGCATTCGTGGCCGTTAGGGCCGTGATTTTGCTAGGGAAACTAGCTAGCGAGCATGTTGGCATGTGCCAATGGCATGCATGGCCGTTAGGGCCGTGACCTTGATAGGGAAACTAGCTAGCGAGCATGTTGGCATGTGCCAATGGCATGCGTGGCCGTTAGGGCCGTGATTTTGCTACGGAAACTAGCTAGCGAGCATGTTGGCATGTGCCAATGGCATGCATGGCCGTTAGGGCCGTGACCTTGATAGGGAAACTAGCTAGCGAGCATGTTGGCATGTGCCAATGGCATGCGTGGCCGTTAGGGCCGTGACCTTGATAGGGAAACTAGCTAGCGAGCATGTTGGCATGTGCCAATGGCATGCGTGGCCGTTAGGGTCGTGATTTTGCTAGGGAAACTAGCTAGCGAGCATGTTGGCATGTGCCAATGGCATGCATGGCCGTTAGGGCCGTGACCTTGATAGGGAAACTAGCTAGCGAGCATGTTGGCATGTGCCAATGGCATGCGTTGCCGTTAGGGCCGTGATTTTGCTAGGGAAACTAGCTAGCGAGCATGTTGGCATGTGCCAATGGCATTCGTGGCCGTTAGGGCCGTGATTTTGCTAGGGAAACTAGCTAGCGAGCATGTTGGCATGTGCCAATGGCATGCATGGCCGTTAGGGCCGTGACCTTGATAGGGAAACTAGCTAGCGAGCATGTTGGCATGTGCCAATGGCATGCGTGGCCGTTAGGGCCGTGATTTTGCTAGGGAAACTAGCTAGCGAGCATGTTGGCATGTGCCAATGGCATGCATGGCCGTTAGGGCCGTGACCTTGATAGGGAAACTAGCTAGCGATCATGTTGGCATGTGCCAATGGCATGCGTTGCCGTTAGGGCCGTGATTTTTCTAGGGAAACTTGCTAGCGAGCATGTTGGCATGTGCCAATGGCATGCGTGGCCGTTAGGGCCGTGACCTTGATAGGGAAACTAGCTAGCGAGCATGTTGGCATGTGCCAATGGCATGCGTGGCCGTTAGGGCCGTGATTTTGCTAGGGAAACTAGCTAGCGAGCATGTTGGCATGTGCCAATGGCATGCATGGCCGTTAGGGCCGTGACCTTGATAGGGAAACTAGCTAGCGAGCATGTTGGCATGTGCCAATGGCATGCGTGGCCGTTAGGGCCGTGATTTTTCTAGGGAAACTTGCTAGCGAGCATGTTGGCATGTGCCAATGGCATGCATGGCCGTTAGGGCCGTGATTTTGCTAGGGAAACTAGCTAGCGAGCATGTTGGCATGTGCCAATGGCATGCATGGCCGTTAGGGCCGTGATTTTGCTAGGGAAACTATCTAGCGAGCATGTTGGCATGTGCCAATGGCATGCGTGGCCGTTAGGGCCGTGATTTTGCTAGGGAAACTAGCTAGCGAGCATGTTGGCATGTGCCATTGGCGCGTACGGCCATGTTGACCTAGTTGCATGTTTTGCAAGCCTAGGGCGCTATGTTTGGCGTGGGCCAAAGGCATAGCGGCTTGGAAGTATGGCTTGCGACACGTGTTGGCATGTGCCAATGGCACGTGCGGCCATGTTGACCTAGTTGCAAGTCTTCCAAGCCTAGGGCGCTATGTTGGGCGTGGGCCAAAGGCATAGCGTCTTGGAATTTGGCGTTGTTGCCATGGTGCGCAGGATGCGTCTTGGTTTGGCATGGTTGCCATGGTGCGCAGTGTGCGGCTTGGTTTGGCATGGTTGCCATGGTGCGCAGTATGCGGCTCGGTTTGGCATTGTTGCCATGGTGCGCAGTATGCGGCTTGGTTTGGCATGGTTGCCATGGTGCGCAGTATGCGGCTTGTTTTGGCATGGTTGCCATGGTGCGCAGAGTGCGGCTTGATTTGGCATGGTTTCCATGGTGCACAGTATGCGGCTTGTTTTGGCATGGTTGCCATGGTGCGCAGAGTGCGGCTTGGTTTGGCATGGTTGCTGTCACACGCCCATTTAATCGCCTAAAATTTTCATGGGACATGACCAGCAATACTCTGTGGTTCAGTGACTCAACATCACCCACAAGTACTCAGCCTTGCATACTTGCATCAAAGTATGCATCTGCCTTCACTCTAAAGGCTTTGCACAACGGAAGTCTTTTCTTCTTTCTCTCTAACTCTTCATGCCCCCATAAGCATAAGAGGTTCTGCCATGCATCAAACCATTTGACAACTTCACAAGATCAGCAACATAATGAACACAAGAAACTAACACAATAAACCCATTTTATTGCATTAAGGAAGATTATACAAAACAGTCCATCACATGGACCAAACAGAGCCATTCACCCTCTTGGTGAATGCCTAAAACTCTCTTTACATTAGTGGTTCTTCTCTCAAAACGAACAACACTAACATTATTGATTCCTAGGCTATTTATACATGCTAGGATCAGGCCAAAACTTTTGTGCAACCGCTGCACAAGCCTTGGACAACCAAGTGTCCAATTAGTTTCCATAACCGCCACTTTCAACTGCCACCTTTTGAGTTGTCACGCCAACAGGTGCCACACCTGTTCCTGGTGGTTATGAACACTCACAAATGGTTATAAAATCCTTTTAAAACCGTTCTCCCTTGTCTCACACGTTTGGCATGCTTGTGAAGCTCGCAACCAACTTGTAACCGTCACTTGAGCCGTATTGCACCACTGTTATGCTTTACTGAATTCTGCCTCGCCTCCAAGCTCAGCCATCTTGACCCTGCGTGCTTATCACTCTAAGATAATTCACGGACAATCCTTGTGCTTCAATCACTGAGGCCATCTTCTTAAGCTCATTCTGGTTACTCATGCGTCATATGCTTCACTTCGCCAATTTGCTTGACAATAGTAATGCTACTCTTGCATTACTAGCTTGTTTGCATTGTTCAAGCTTTGGCCAGCCTTGAACTAATGCCATAGACCAACTCCTGGCCTATTCTTCACTCTTGCATCATCCTTGAGTTTGGGCTAACTCAATTCCATGGATATGCATCGATGCCAACATCGCATGTTGCATCTGTCACTTTGGCCATGTCTTGCCAAACCTTCAATGAAGCTTCATTGTGTCGGCCAATAAGCTTCATCACTTAGCCAAATGTGTTTACAATGTAATGCTGCACTTGCATTACATTGTCCCTGTGGGTTTATGCCATTCTTGACACTTGCCAGTCTATTCAGTAATACCGCTATTATGGCTTGCGTTGCACTATTATAGCTTCGCATTGCACCATTACGGCGGACCACAAACTTGGCCTGCAACTCTGTAACGCGTGATCATTGTGCGTCACTTGCAGCACTGTAATACAATGGCATGCGTGGCCATTAGGGCCGTGACCTTGATAGGGAAACTAGCTAGCGAGCATGTTGGCATGTGCCAATGGCATGCGTGGCCGTTAGGGCCGTGATTTTGCTAGGGAAACTAGCTAGCGAGCATGTTGGCATGTGCCAATGGCATGCATGGCCGTGACCTTGATAGGGAAACTAGCTAGCGAGCATGTTGGCATGTGCCAATGGCATGCGTGGCCGTTAGGGCCGTGATTTTACTAGGGAAACTTGCTAGCGAGCATGTTGGCATGTGCCAATGGCATGCATGGCCGTTAGGGCCGTGATTTTGCTAGGGAAACTAGCTAGCGAGCATGTTGGCATGTGCCAATGGCATGCATGGCCGTTAGGGCCGTGATTTTGCTAGGGAAACTAGCTAGCGAGCATGTTGGCATGTGCCAATGGCATGCGTGGCCGTTAGGGCCGTGACCTTGATAGGGAAACTAGCTAGCGAGCATGTTGGCATGTGCCAATGGCATGCATGGCCGTTAGGGCCGTGATTTTGCTAGGGAAACTAGATAGCGAGCATGTTGGCATGTGCCAATGGCATGCGTGGCCGTTAGGGCCGTGATTTTGCTAGGGAAACTAGCTAGCGAGCATGTTGGCATGTGCCATTGGCGCGTACGGCCATGTTGACCTAGTTGCATGTTTTGCAAGCCTAGGGCGCTATGTTTGGCGTGGGCCAAAGGCATAGCGGCTTGGAAGTATGGCTTGCGACACGTGTTGGCATGTGCCAATGGCACGTGCGGCCATGTTGACCTAGTTGCAAGTCTTGCAAGCCTAGGGCGCTATGTTGGGCGTGGGCCAAAGGCATAGCGGCTTGGAATTTGGCGTTGTTGCCATGGTGCGCGAGTGGTGCGGCTTGGTTTGGCATGGTTGCCATGGTGCGCGCAGATGCGGCTTGGTTTGGCATGGTTGCCATGGTGCGCAGTATGCGGCTCGGTTTGGCATTGTTGCCATGGTGCGCAGTATGCGGCTTGGTTTGGCATGGTTGCCATGGTGCGCAGTATGCGGCTTATTTTGGCATGGTTGCCATGGTGCGCAGAGTGCGGCTTGATTTGGCATGTATGCCATGGTGCGCAGTATGCGGCTTGTTTTGGCATGGTTTCCATGGTGCGCAGAGTGCGGCTTGGTTTGGCATGGTTGCCATGGTGCGCAGTATGCGGCTTGTTTTGGCATGGTTGCCATGGTGCGCAGAGTGCGGCTTGGTTTGGCATGGTTGCCATGGTGCGCAGTATGCGGCTTGGTTTGGCATTGTTGCCATGGTGCGCAGTATGCGACTTAGTTTTGGAATTAGGGTTCTGTGTTGAAAACCCTAATCTGGTATTTTGAAAAAATACCCCTATTAATTATTTACACCTGAGTTAAATGCTCTTATTTAATGTGTTGCGGGTAACACTAGGTCATGGGGTTTTACGAATTTACCCCTTGCCTAAAAACCACCATCAACAGCAGTATGGGAAGAACGAAGAAGAATTTTTTTAATAAAGAGATTCGTTTATATTAGAATATATAGCAGATATAAACAAGTAGCCGAGGTGCATAAAAGGACCGAGGCAACCGTATGGTGAAGTGAAGACTATATTAAGTAACCGTGTTGTCAGGCACGTGAATTGAAGGTTAATTCAAGTGATCGTGCTATACATGACACGTGAAGTGAATACCATTCAAACTGAAGTCAAAGTCAAGATGAAGTGATCAAGACTCAAGAGATCGACGAAGATCAAACAACACAGAAGATCGACGGAGATCAGTTAAGTTTCTAAGAATAAAAAGATCTTGTGTAATTTAGGTAGTTTTCTAGACAAGTCAAATATCTAGCTAATTTCCTATTATTCATATTCTAGTTAATTAGGATATATATTATAAAGAATAATATAATATCCTATATTAATTATTCATACTCTATGCTCAATGGAGAATATTACCTATAGAAATCGTTGAAAATATACTTTCTCGTTTGCCTATGGTCTTAAAAATAAAATCCAGAGAAGTATGCAAAACATGGCGAACATTGGTACCTAAACCCAAGAGGGGCTTACTTTACGGGGTTTTACAACCCAAACGCAACCAAACTGGAAGCCAAATTCTATTTTTCAGAACAAAATACTGATAAGGTTTTTGTTTTTTGTTTGACAAAGAATTATATTAATAACCAAATAATTACAAGAAGTTAAGCTCAAGGAGCCCATAAAAAAAATGAAGAACTAAAAATACAACAAAAGCCCAAGGCTCATTAACCTAAAGTTTTGTCAATCAAAAGAATCTGTAGTAAGTCTTGTAAGGCCACTCCATATTCTTTAAGAAATTAGGTCTTGTAAGGAAAATTCTCCTCTCACCTCTTGCAAGATTAGCTCCCTTCTTTGCAAGTCCATCAGCAGATATTTGGACTATAAACCAAATTATCTCCAAATTTAGACTCCAAATATTATTAGTCCCATCTTTGAAAACTCTGATTTTGGTTTATCCAAAAACCAACTCCACCGACCTAGCTGCTCACACGGTTTTGGAGTTCCACTATATTTGGACTCTCCACAAAACCGTGTCCTTCAATTCCGCCAGCGTCCAACAATTCTTCACCTCGGATCATGCATTCATGCATGAGACGATCAATACACTAAATCACTATTGTCTTCCAACGTCGATTGCGCCATAGGCTTCCTACGTATCCTCTTCAAGGAATCAAACCGACCGTAGTTCACTCAATGGCCTTACTAGAAGGCCTCGACTACGTTCCTAAGAACCTCTACCCCAAAGGGTCTCACCAAACCGGAAGAATGTGGATCAATTCCGAGCAATGACGAAACTTGACCCCAGATACTACTTTCGTTAACATATCAGCTGGATTGTCTTTGGTATCGATCTTCACAAGTAGAATGTCTTCTTCTTCCAGAATTTCTCTAACAAAGTGAAATCGAACATCTATATGTTTGGTTCTGGCATGATGAACTTGATTCTTAGCCAAGTAAATTGCACTAAGACTATCACAATGCACAGGCAGCTGTTCCTGCACAACACCCAAGTCATCTAGCAAACCTTGTAACCATATAGCCTCCTTAAATGCCTCAGTCACTGCCATATACTCCGCCTCCGTAGTTGAAAGCGCCACAGTAGACTGCAAGATTGATCTCCAACTTCTTTGGTGCTCCCGCTATGGTAAATACATACCTCGTAGTTGAACGTCTCTTTTCCAAATCACCAAAGATAGTCGGAATCCACATAAC
The DNA here is from genome assembly GCA_023531295.1 of Papaver armeniacum. Classification (NCBI taxonomy): domain Eukaryota; kingdom Viridiplantae; phylum Streptophyta; class Magnoliopsida; order Ranunculales; family Papaveraceae; genus Papaver; species Papaver armeniacum. Next base: position 452,265 of record JAJJWW010004809.1, read on the forward strand.
CAACACACGCTGATTGTTCCCATCTTCCTTCACAAACTCCAAGCCAACATCAACAGTACTATAAAGATACCTCAAAATCCATTTCACAAACTTGCCAATGTCCTTTACCAGGATTATGCATATAACGGTGATCATACTTACTTTGCATGTGAAATATCCGGCCTTGTACATACCATCGCATACATCAAGCTACCAACAAGCACTAGCATATGGGACTTGGTCCATATACTCGCTCTTCTTCAGTAGTAGGAGACATATCAGAACTCAACTTAAAATGAGGACCAAGGGGAGTACTTACAAATTTAGTTCCTTCGCAAATACCAAATTTCTGTAACACTTTCTTCAAGTATGCCTTTTGAGACAAACAAACTTTACCCTTCTCTCTGTCACGTTGAATCTCTATGCCAAGAATCTTCTTAGCTTCTCCTAGATATTTCATCTCGAACTCGGTTGACAATTTCGCTTCAAATGATCAATCTCTTTCTCGTTATTCGATGCTATCAAGATATCATCGACATACAAGAGCAAATATATGAAAGACCCATCACGTAGCTTCTTGAAGTATACACAATGGTCATAGTGACTTCTTGTGTATTTCTGGCCAATCATAAACTGATCAAATCGCTTGTACCACTGTCTTGGAGACTGCTTCAACCCATACAACGATTTTTTTAGCTTGCATACACAATCTTCTTTTCCAAAGAACTTTGAACCCACTCATTTGAGTCATATAGATCTCCTCTTCTAGATCACCATGTAAGAATGCCGTCTTGACATCTAGCTGAACTAGGTCTAAATCATATTGTGCTACCAAGGCCAAAAAAATTCGGAGATGAGTGCTTTACAACTGGAGAGAACACCTCATTGTAGTCAATCCCTTCTCTTTGGGCATAACCTTTTGCAACTAACCTTGCCTTGTAGCGTACTTGATTCACCTAAGATCCTTCTTTCTTAGCATATACCCATTTGCACCCAATGGACTTCTTACGTTCGGAAGCTTCGTAAGAACCCATGTGCCATTCTTGTAAAGAGACTCCATCTCATCCTGCATAGCGACTTCCCATTCTTGACGCTCTACACTGTGTATAGCTTCAAAATAGGTATTAGGAATTCCTTCTTCAATAACTGGTAATGCATAAGCTATAAAATCATCCATCCAACCAGGTTTCCTGGTTTGTCTTCTTGGTTTGCTGGTTGCTATGGTCTTAGTGACCGTAGCTTCGTATCTTCTCTTCGCTTCATGTTCCTCTTCATTAACATCGTCACTATCATTTGGAACTTGATTTACCTCCCTTGTAGACGCCACGCCTTCGTAAGTAGTCATAACAGAATCTGAGACTTAGCTGGAATTAGTGGAGTTGCATCAATCTCCACCGCCGCAAAGGCTCATTGGCACTGGTAGTGTTCTCCACCGGCCGAGAACCCCAAGACTTCACCAGAAGCTTCATCAAATGTAACGTCTCTACTCATGACTATCTTCTTTTCAACTGGATTCCAAATTTTGAACCCTTTAACTCCTTTCTTCACACCCATAAAGATCCCTTTAATAAAGAGCACGGCTATCAAGCTTGTTTTCACTAACATGATACCAAGCAGGGCAACCAAAGATATGAATTGAGTCATAATCATAAGCTGGTTTACCATACCACTTCTCCATTGGAGTTTTACCTTCTAACGCAGCTGATGGCAACCTATTAATGAGGAAGCACGCATATGTCACTGCCTCAGCCCAAAACGCTTTACCTAATCCAGCATTAGATAACATACATCGTACCTTCTCCAGCAAAGTACAATTCATGCGTTCAGCTACCCCATTTTGTTGCGGTGTCTTCTTAACTGTGAAGTGCCTCTGTATTCCCTCATCCTGACATACTTGCAAGAATGGATCACTTTTGTACTCTCCACCATTGTCCGAACGTAGTACCTTGATCTTTCTGCTAGTTTGAGTCTCAGTTGCCTTTTTCCACCTCAAAAAGACTTCTAGGACTTCATCCTTATGCCTCATGGTGTACACCCATACGCGCCTAGAATAGTCATCAATAAACGACACGAACCAATGTTTTCCTCCCAATGATGCATTCTTGGAGGGACCCCAAACATCTGAGTGAACATAATCAAGAACTCCACTAGTGTTGTGGATTGCTGTGCCAAAGCTTGTTCTTGTCTTCTTGCCTTTCACACAATGTTCACAAAACTCTAATTTGCAGGCAATAGCACCTTTCAATAAATCTTGACGAATTAAAGAATGTAACAACTTATCACCTGGATGTGCAAGCCGCATATGCCATAACTTCGTAGTCTCCATCGCTGCAGTCTCGATGTGTTCAGAAATTGACACATCTCCCGTTACTGTACTCCCAGTTAAGTAGTACAAGTTATGATGCCTTGTGCCCTTCATGATTACCAACGATCCAGAAATTACCTTTAGAATGCCATTTTCAGCGACTAACTTGTAGCCCTTAGCTTCCAAAGTTCCGAGCGAGATCAGATTCTTCTTCACAGCAGGTACGAACCTTACTTCCTTCAGCTCTCGCACCATACCATCATGCATCTTGATTTGAACATTACCAATCCCAATCACCCTGCAGGTGTGATTATTCCCCATACGCACTTCTCCATCAAACTCTTCAAAGTTTGAGAACCAGTCCCGATGAGGACAAATATGATAAGTAGCACCAGAATCTAATACCCACGTACCGTCAGTTACGATAAAAGTTGATGGTATCATAGTCAGCGAGAAATCTGAAGCTTCATCTGAATCTTCACTTGCCTTAGCAATGTTCACCTCGGTGTTATCCTTTCTCGATCCTTACGCTTGGTACAATCCTTAGCCCAATGGCCAAAGTCATGACACCATGCACATTCATCCTTCTGCAGACGCGCTCTTGACTTTGAACGCCCTTTCACTTTGCCACGATCACCATTCTTCTTTTTCTTGTCTGTTGAACGACCTCTTGCAAAAACCAAGTCACTGTTAGCTTCACTTGACAGGTCTTCACGGTCCATCTTCCTGAACTCCTCACTACGCAATGCTGTAGTGACCTCGGCGTATGTCATCTTATCCTTTCCGTGCATTAAAGCCTTGATCACGGGTTCATACCTTTCAGGAAGAGAGTTTATCAGACACAAAGCTTGTTCCTCGTCGTTGATCTTCTCATCGTAGTTAACCAACTCAGCAAGAAGTTTATTATATGAATCTAGGTGCTCGGTTAAGGTTGCACCTCTCTTCATGTTATAGCGATACAAATTCCTTTTAAGATGTATCCTATTTGCCACGTTCTTCACAAGGTATTCCTTCTCTAGCTTTTCTCGAGATCCTTAGTCAAGTCTCGTCTTGATAATTAACTCTCATCATAGTTTCTAAACACCCTCGTATCGAGGCAAGACATAATTTATTCATCTTGTTCCACTGCTTTTCAGACATCTCCACTGGCTGACCTTCTAAAGCTTCTTCTAGGTCAAGATGAACAAGAGCATCCATTACGTCTGTTCTCCATAAACCAAAGTTATTGGTTCCGGTGAACTTTTCAACCTTCAGTTGTGATCTATGAGAATGCGGTATTTCTTCTTTTGTTTCTTTATCTTTATTTGTGGACTCCGAATGTTCTCCTCCAGGATTGTTCGGATCAACTGGTTTATCCCCGTCAACCATTATTCACAAACAACCAAATATAGATTAAAAAAAAAACTAAACCTTGAGATTAGAATTACCTCAAACAACTTCAGAAAAAATACCCCCGCTTCAATATTATGAATACCCAAAAAATCCAAGAACGTTACCCGAGCTCTTGATTCCAATTGTTGCGCTAAAACCCTGCGGAAGCGATATGCACAGCTACAAACGGTACTCCAAATATTGCCAAGAACACAAATGGTTTTGGTTATAACACAAACCCTGCGGTTTTGGTTATAACACAAATATTTACAAACCCTGCGGAACCTCTTGCAAGATTATAACACAATGTGGGACTAATAATCTCAACACGCCCCCTCACGTGTACCCTCATTGGGTCTAACACGTGGACATTAAATCGGGTGACGCGGAGTAAAGGCACGGTCAATGACTCGTCGCAAATAACCTGCTCTGATACCATGTTATAATACGGGCATCCAACTCAAAACCAATTGGCAATGAGTGGAGAGGCCCTAAAGGATTATAAACCGCAGGATCTTAGATTGCCCAAACAATGTGGGACTAATAATCTCAACACATTCACCTCCCTGTAGTTATGTATGAAGCACCATGATGTAAGCTTGGAACAAATTTTTTCCCATCTTTGAACAACAAACCATGAGATTTTGTTTCCTTGAAAAACATGAATTGCAGCAGATGAATCAGTTTTGAACCAGACATCATAATGTCCCTTACTTACTGCCCATTCTCCAGCATTCAAAATTGCTATTATGTCTGCGTAAAAATTAGTTGAAATCCCCAAACCACCTAAAACAACAATTAAGAAATCAACTGAGCTAGTTCTGCCAATGAAACCATAGCCTGATATGCCAGGATTCCCTTTTGATGCACCATCACAGCATAGAAGAACTTTATTTGGAGGAGGAAGATGGAAGAAAACTTCTTTAACCCTAGTACCTTTAACTTTTCTACAATTAAGCTCAAAGGCTTTTAGTACTTGTAGATCATAAGAGCAATTCCACATTGGTGCTTTCATCCTTACGTCACACTCCTTTGTAAACTTAAGAATCTTCTTCTTAATTAGCTCCAGAGAGAAACTACTTTCTTCATAAATGCATTTGTTTCTTGTAAACCATAATTCTCTCATTAAACTAAATGCAACAATTCTCCAAATTTCTTTAATGGCAGGGCTTTTGTCCTTTGCCAATTTCAGCATCTCCTCAAAAGACTTAGATTTAATGAAATTAAACATATTTCCCAGCCATTTCCAAGTGATTTCACTTAAGTCACAAAACCACAGAATATGTTCTTTATTCTCTTCTTCTTTTTTGAAGAAACAACATCTTGATGCTAAATGGACATTTCTTTTTCTGAGTTTTTCATCTGTTGCACATATATTTCTGGCTAACTTCCATGTGTTACTTGACACATTAGGATGTACAGATGGATGCCATACCTGATTTGTCCAGTGTATTTTAGGGAACTTATCTCTTATACTTTCTACAACAGATGCCACAGTAAAATCCCCTGAAATTGTGTAAGCCAAAATTATTTTATCCTCTCTTCCAGTTATAGCAGGTATCTCTGTTACTTCAATCATTTACAGAATTTCACTTGGTATAACCCATTCTCCTTCTAGAATAATATTTGCCACCTTCATATCTGGATGTTGTTGGATAAATGGATTCTCTGTTGCTAATGCTTTATCTTGTATCCATTTTTCTTTCCATAAAGAAATTGTTTCACCATTTCCAACCAGACACCTTGTACCCTCCTGTACATCTTGTATCACCCATTTTAATCCTTGCCATATAGATGACTTCCTGTAATATGATATCCAATTTCCAGATTTATTTTTGAACTTAGCTTGAAAGAATTTTGCCATTTCATCCTTTCTATTCTGAATCCTCCAATATAACTTCATTATTAAAGCTTTATTCACAATCTCCAATCATCTTATTCCTAGTCCTCCCTCATTTAATGGAGAACAAACTTTATTCCATTTTAAGGTAACTTGTTTTCTTTGTGAAGGATCTCCAGTCCATAAAAAATTCCTGATAATCCTCCCACATTCATTTACAACTCTCTTTGGCCATCTGTAGACAGACATTGTGTATATAGGTAAGCTGTTTAAAACAAACTTCACTAGTATAAGCCTTTCCTGAAAAGATAATAGCTTCCCTTTCCACCCTGCTAGTAAATCCTGCATAGCCTCAACACCATTCCATACATGAAATGACTTCACACCTCCAGAGAAAAGTTGGACTCCTAAGTATTTATCTGGAAATTCTGCTAATGGAATTCCACATTCTGATGAAATTTGAAGTTTTCTGCTCTCAACTGTACCACAAATGAAACACTTACTTTTCTCCATACTAATCATTTGACCAGAAGCATTTTTATAGTCCCTTAAAACATCCATAAGCTTTTTAACATTTCTCCTGTCTTAATTGCAAAAAAGAGACACATCATCAGCAAATAGAATACGAGATGGTTTAACACCATTCTTGTTTACCATTTCCTTTATGGCTCCTTCCTGTATCTTTCTTGAAATGTTTCTACTGAGAGCATCTTCTGCCAACATAAAAAGAAGTGGAGAGAGGGGATCACCCTGTTTCAAACCCCTTTCCACTTTAAAATAGCCTTCAGGACCACCGTTTACTAATACTGAAATTCTTGCTGAATTTAACACAACTTGTAGCCAATGAATAACAGTATCAGATACTCCAAATTTCCTCATGACTTGAAATAAGAAATTCCAGCTAAGGGAGTCATATGCCCGTGTTATATTAATTTTGAGACCAAAATTGCCTCCTCTTCTTTTAATCTCCAACTCATTCACCATTTCAGAAGCCAAAGCTATAATTGATCCTGTATTGTTATCCCTTTAATAAAAGCTCCCTGTTGAGGTGAAATCATCTTATGAATTATGCTTCCCAATCTTGTAGCCCGGATTTTTGTAAAGATCTTGAAGCTAAAATTCATTAATCCAATAGGTCTATTTTGCTTTGCCCTTTTAGCATTATTCACCTTTGGAATCAGCTTGAGAAAGTTAGCATTAAGACCATCAGGAATAAATCCTCTCCTCCAGCAGTATTGTATTGCCTTTATGAGATCATTACCCATTACTTCCCAAGCAAATATGTAGATCCAACCTGCAAATCCATCTGGTCCTGGAGCACTATCTGTATCGAGATCAAAAACAACTTTTTTTATTTCTTCATCAGTAAGAGTTAATTCCTACATTTTACTATCTTCATCATCTACAACTTTTGGAATAACCTCCAAGAAAGATTGATTCATTTCCACATCCTGAAACTTAAATTTTTCTTCAAAATATGTCACAAGATGAGAAGCTATCTCTCTCTGTGAAGTAATAATACTTCAATTATCATCTTTCAACTCCACTATCATATTATGTGCTTTTCTTACTTTCATACTAACATGAAAGAAATTAGTATTTGAAGCACCATCTTTAAGCCACATTACTCTTCATTTTTGCTGAGCAATTTCTTTTTGTTGTTGACTTAAGATTTCCAACTTACCCCTTGCTGTCACAAGCTTGTTTAATAAAATGTTATTCTCTGGTTCCTTGTAAGAGACAAAAGAAGCATTTATCACCTCTTTTTCAGCTAACTAAATATTTTTATTAACATCACCAAAAACAGACCAATTCCATTCCTTAATGTCATTCTTCAATCTTTTAGATTTGATCATGAAGATAAAGATTGGATTTCCTTTAACTAGCTTGTTCCAAGAATCTTTAATTATAGGGAAAAAACCAGAGTGACTTTTCCACACTTTTATAGCTCTAAATGGTATATTATTTGGTTTAGGGTTAGAAGTATTTCCCCCAAATAAAGTACCATGATCTGAAATTCCTCTTACTCCCACTTTATATGCCCAATTTGGATACATTTCAATCCATTTATAATTATACACTGCTATGTCAAGATTACATACTATTGTTTTTTTACCAGCCCTGTTGTTGCACCAAGAGAATTCCAAAACAGAATGAGGGGCTTGTATTAAACCACATGTATGTAAGCAATCATTAAACTCTAGCATCGATATCCTCAAAGGTCTGAGTCCACCCTTTTTTTCTTCCTCTCTAAGCAGTGAATTAAAGTCACCAATTGTAAGCCATGGTTTATTGAGAGCATTGATATTTACCATCTCACTCCATAGTTCCCTTCTATGCACTGTCAAAGAGTTTGCATGAACTCCAGTGATAAGAGATCCTCCCACTTCCACTGTTATTGATTGTTCTGTAATAGAAATGATTGTAGGTCTTTGAATAGAAGAATTCCATAATATCCAGATATTACCCTTTCTTGATTCTGTTGAGTTGTGAATAGCTTCATAGTGCAATCCATTGAGTCTTAATTTCTTAATAAATGCAGAAGAATATTGTACCTTTGGTTCAGCTAGAATAACTAAAGAAGGATTAAAATGATACACTAAATTTCTCAGATTATTCTTGGCCCTAGCTCTCCTAAGGCCTCTGAGATTCCAGAAGATTATCTTCATTGTTTAGGATTTTGAGAAGGATTTCTCCCCCTCAGCTTCCCAATTTAAGACTCGTTACACACTAAACCTGAAGCCTGAGTTCTTGTTTTGATAATGCTGACATGCTTAGCTTATTTCTGTTTTAGTTTTGGTACTTCAATATGTACCACCTCTTTTTAAGTTGGAGGGATAACATGAACCACTTCATTTATTGATGCTGCACTTGAAGCTGACTTAAGTATTTTCTCAACAGTTAAAACTGGAAATTCAACCTGTGAATTAAAAATATCTTCATTCATATCTTGTGGTGCCTGAAATTTACCTGAATTAACTTGAATTGTAGAAGCTTCATTAGTTGAAATAGAAGGGATAATAGCATCTACTTCTTCATCACTGTCCAGCAAATTTTCATCAATTTTATTCTTAAGTACAGGGCATATATCAAAACCTATTTTTGTTGGAGATTGTTTTTTTCAACCTTCTTCCAAGTTTTCTTTGGAATCTTTGAAGCTTTATCTGAATTTCCATCCTTCTCCCTTCTTTTATTTCTACATTCACAATCATGATGACCAATATTTTGACAATGTATGCAGAACTTAGGTAGATTAGGAATTTGAATAGCTTGTTCAAAACTCCCATACTTAGATTCAACCCAAATAGTACTAGGAATGTTCTGTGATAAATCAATCTCCACTAAAACACTTGCATAGAAACTTGCTTCCTTCTTCAAGGTTGTTTCATCAACCTTAATTGGTCTACCCAGAATACCTCCCATTTGCTTTATTATCTTCTCTTTCCAATATTCAATACTAAGACCAGGAAAGTTTACCAAGATAAATGTTGAAGTTGTTTTTTGTGCCGCTGGATTAAAGTTTGGCTCCCATTTTCTAAGTGAAAGATTTTGTTCTTCCACAACCCAATTACCAGAGATAATATAACATTTATCCTCCTCATTATCCAATTTGATTATGAAGTAACCTTTTCCCAAAGGAATAAGCTGAACATACCCTTTTAATTTCCATAATCTTCTAAGAGTTGCTTCTGCAACCTTAAATTTAACTGCCACAAGATCCAATCTCCCAATCAAACTAAACTTCCATTCCTCAATGCTAACATCAATAAGATCATCAGAAATAAAAAGAGATGGTGAATTTCCACGAGAACTCTCTGGAAAATCAGATACAATTTTTGGGTTTTCAATGAAATTAGATTCAAATTGTTTTTCTTTCTGAGCAGAACCAGATCTTGATTCCACCATCTTATTTAATAAAACTATAACTAATCGAAGATTTTATAATCACCAATCATTGAAAAAGACCTGAGAAATCACCTGAATTGATTACAATCTTACCTGAATCGAAGCAAAATGCAAAATTACTGACCGAGTTGCAAAACCGATTTGAATCGGTTTAGTCGCCCTTTTTACCGATTCACAGACTCTCTCTCTCCTCCTAAGAAGATTCTTTTTTACTGCCATACGACAAATATGTAACGCATGTACCTCTTTTCTTCTTTACTCTAGACTTCCATAGTTATTGACCAGTGCTTCGAGTCTCTAAGATTATTATTACTACTCCCTCCGTTCCATTTTAGATGATGTTTTAAGGTTATTTTCTTGTTCCACAGTACTTGAAAGTTTTCATATTTTTCCGCAAAACTTCAAATAATATCCTAACATTTTGTCTTGGAACTATAACTTTATTTTTAAATGCACTAATAACAATTAATGTTTGAAGACTTTTCTTATGGGTATAGTTGGAAAATCTTCATTTTTCTCTCCATTTCTTAATCCGCGTGAAAACTCCTAGAACATCATCTAAAGTGGAACGGAGGGAGTATTATTTTATTTTATTTTTGAGAATGCAATTTGGCTTGAAGATAAGAGGAGAATCACCCTATGAATTTGAAAATCTTCTCATCTCCAAGAAACATATGTGATGCCACTCTCTCAACTCACTCCTGTTTGATAATATGCGCAAGTGAGTTTATGCTCTCAACTCACTCCTGGTTGGTTAAACATGGATTTCAGTGTCCATTATCTCAATGGGTCTTTTCCTAAGACTTGGAGAACTCTTCCATTGATAACTGAAAAAGGTGAAAAATAAAGGTTAATCTAATGGTTGGGGAGGTCAAGTTGAATACCCTTTATTATCTACTCCTTACATAGTAGTTGCACACATATATTGTGATGAAACTTTGGTCCATGCGGCATACCACAAGGCAATTAAAATAAGCAAAATTATTTTTTGGATGACCATTGCCCGTTGTATGGCCTATGTTCTTAAGAAAAATGTTGAACTGAAATGAAATCCGGCAATATTATGGCTAGCACGTTATAACATGGCGGGTGCATTATTTCTCGATTGGTGGCAACATTAATCATAAGGTGCTAGCTTTACTGGCTCCATGGTTATGCAGAGATTTTCATTAAACATGCCTTTGTTTAGGACATGGCAAGACAAAATACGGCTAGAGCCATGGCGAGACAAAGAACGTCTATGATCCACCTATCTATGTCAAGATAAAGGACGGGCAAAAAACGTCAGGATTTAGCCAACACTGATTATGCCACTACGGGCCCGACTAACATGAAAAGCAAACTAAAAGGCCGGGGTGATACCTATAGTGCTATTCTAAAAAGACGTTCAACTGGTTCCCTAACAACCATAGGGGCAGTTGGCACTTAGGGTTACCCTTGGCTTAAGGGCTGCTCCATCTTTGAGTTTGTGCTTTAGAGTTCTTTTAGGAAATTGCCTTATTTTCTGACCTTCTCTTATTATAAAAATAGAGAGGTACACAGTGACGAACCTTTCAACACCCTTTTTTTATTAAAATTTATTTTTTGCTAATACAAGTTTTACCATATGGATCCCCTATCATATCTTCATCAGCGATATCTTTCTACTAACGGAACCATCGATTGTTCTTGTATAGTTGAATTTACCCCTACCGGCCCACAAGAAAGCAACCCATCTCTTCCTCAACTCACAATTGTTTTAAAGTCTAATCGGAACCGGATCATAGATGGTAGGACCGTAGAAGTATCTAGTCATCTCGATAAGGTTATGCATCCGATTGAGAACATTGGATCGTACAAATTAGTTAAAGACACCGTAGCTGATATGCTTCGGGAATTGGAAGCTCCTCCGTGCTGTTTTGATTTTGTTACCATTCGTGTTTTGGATTGTGCATCTGAAGCTTCAGAAACCCTAGGTGGTTCTTTTCTACTTACTGCCGTTTTGATGGTTACTATCAAAGAGAAATCCAATGTACCGAGGCACAATTTGATTGATGATATTGTAACGGTGTTAATGGATGAAGACAATATAAAAAGGATTCCGGCAGCGAAATCGTTTATTAATGGATTAAAGAAAGAGAGATACAGACGTAACAATGAAGACGGCAACGATAGTAGCAGCCCTACCCTTAGCTGTGGGGTATGCATGCAAGAGTACATAGGTGGATCCTACATAAGCAACATGCCTTGCTCGCATATGTTTCATTATGATTGTCTGAATTCTTGGTTGCATGAAAGCAACTCTTGCCCTATATGTCGATATCAGGTGGAACCAGCTGAGACCGCTGAGTAGGTTCTTTTTTTTTTTTTTTTTTTTTTTTTTTTGAGTAGTTAATTTCCTTATTTACTTTAGTGAGCTGCTGTACGCAAACTCGATATGAATTTTCGACACATGAGTATTAAATATAATATTTTATCTATCCTTTGAAATGGTATTACCTTTCTGCATCTTCCTTATTTTAGTGAACGATGTTAGGATCTTCATGGACCATAGGAATCTACTATGGGCCCGACCACATAGCACCGATATTGTCCCTACTTGACCACCTTTGGATAATAGGTGCGCGATTTGAATCTAAAAGGCCTCGGTGCTATGTAAGGAGATGCCCAAGCTTATTAAGCTCCACATATACTCATGTTCTTCCATGTGGGACTATCCTAGCTATACATATGTGGTTTACGGCGCCACATACTCCAAAAATCTCCACCTTTGCGAGATTAAACCACTTCACCAGTTCAATCAGAGTCCACCATACATATGCTACCCATCGATCATGATTATTATCATTATTCCATGGAATCCTCTCCAACTTGAATTAATGAGAAGGCAAGCACTAACTCCACCTTGAGCATATCCTTGCCCACCTAGAACCCTTCTCCACTTAAGAGTTAATGTATGAGACGCTAACTCCACCTTGAGCGCAAGTTCAACCTTGAGCATTGCCTTGCCGATCTAGAACCCTGATCTACCCGAGTTAATGGGTGAGACACTAACTCCACCTTGAGCACCAGTTCAAATTTGGGCTTTGCCTCCTCCACCATGAGTCTCACTTCACTTGTGCCCTAAACTGGGTGACATACACAACCACTTATATGTTCGCACAGTAGCCCAAACCATGGGCCATGAAAACACTACTCAGGGACAAACCACATAGCCCCGAACCCCACTTCGCCACCTTCGGATAACAGGTGTGGGGTTTTTAACAAAAGGCTTCGGTGCTATGTATGGACATGCCCAAGCTTATTAAGATCCACATGTATTCCTATTTATTACATAAGGGACTATCCCTAACTATACATATGTGGTTTATCGCGCCACATACTCCAACAACCGAGCGAAACCAACACATTAAACTATATAAGATGTAACAAAATTACAACATATGAACTCATTCATCTCAACAATAACTGTGTAGATATAAACAGTGTTCGGATCCTTGTTGTTTTTTTCCCATTTAGAAATAAGAATAGTCTAAAAAGAGTAAAACTAATAAATGACTTAACAGTACATATCGTATTGTATGTTCTTACTATTTCATTCACTTAAGCTATTATATTTTAAGATATTAAGTCATTTCCAATGGAAACCATTTTACTCACATATACGATGTAGTTCTAGTTTTCCAAAATTCCAAAATATATTATGTACGTAATTCGATTCGGCAGGAAGAGTTCACTGAATTGAATATAAGTAATGGCTTTTCCTTTCGTAACATTGTGGCCTTTTCAACATAGTAAGATCCAAATTTGGTAAAAATCATTGTATTTATGTGTTCTCGGCGAGAATAATCTAGGAATGGGCTGCCTCCCAGAAAACTTCTGATTGATGACTGCATCAGTATCAGTTGAAAAACCCACATTGTCGGATAACCGCTGTGACTAAGTGGAGACAGTATTGGCGGAGTATCAGGTCCTTACAAATGGTATTAGAGTCGATCACGGGTTACCTGTCGAGGGTGAAAGAGTATTCTTGACGTATTGTGTCGGGAAAGGATCTCATGAGTGAGAAAAAATGCAAGAGTCTAGGATTGAACATATTTCGGAGCCGAAGACGACTCCAAATTAAGTTGGTGGTATTATAGTAATTCGACTCGACATGTAGGATTCGTCAAAGAATATTGGTAATGGTTTGTCCTTTCCTAATACCGAGACATTTTCAACATAATTGGCTTCATAGTTGGAGAAAAATATATATAGTTAAGCATGCTCAGTATTGAATGATCCTTGGATGGGTGACCTCCTGAGAAGCTGTTGTTGAATGACTGTAGCGGTGACCTTTGAAAACCTCATACTGTCAGATGATCGCATTGGCTAAGTGAGGACATTATCGGTAGAGGGTCAGTCAATTACATTCTAAGACATTACGCTTCCAAATGTGAGGTTAGTCATTGCATAAAAATAATAAAACCATGATTATTTAGTAACTCAAATCGTTAAGTACTTAACCTAATAGTAGTATGCTTGACCAATAATAAACTCTGATATCCATCATAATTGAATAAAAATAACGTTAAAACATTTATCAAGAAATACGTGAGACGATACAAAATTACTCACTGGGCACCAATACTTGCTAGCGTTGTAACACCCCGATTTTCGGGCCCGGATTCCAACCCAAATCCAAACCCAAAATTCGAAATGCTACATTTAATATCAGGCCCAGACTTACAAACTTGGCCCAAGTCCAAACAACTACTTCTTTGTCTAATCTTTATTTATGTTTAATTCAGAAATTCTGTCGCAGCGGATATATAAAAATTACTCTAGAAAGATCTAACCGTTACTTTGACATGATTTTCAATACAGATAAACCCTAAAGAACTATAGTTTACCATAAAAATTAATTTCACCATTAAAGGTTCCAGATTTAATCCAAAAGAGTTACATGTTTAAGAAAGAATCATAAAACAGAAACAGGCATCAGTTCACTCCAAGAATTTTACTGAACTCAATTCAAATCCAAAAATTATTATTATTATACATTAATAATCCTAACTGAGAATATTCCTATACATAAATTTTCTATAATTTTTAGTTTATCTTAAAGACCTTTTGACCACAGTCAAACTCGTAGTTGACCAGAACTGCAGAAAAGAAGAACAGAGATAGTTCATTTTATAAAAATCGTATAAAATCGCTCACAACTCCAAATCAGGTTTAGTTTACCAATTTAAAACGTAAAAAGAAATATCTTCAAGTTTACAGAAGACACCAAAACCTAAAACATGCCATAGAATAGTTTGAAAGTAGTAAACCTTCTATATAGTTGGATCTGTCAGAAAATTCCTGAATTTCGCACAGTGATAAAGAATTGTTTTAAAAATACTTCTGGGACTCAGAAAATTCTAATATTTTAACCACTTCATTTAACGTGAGTTCTAAGCATACCATAAAATATTCAGGCACATATCTATTATATAATAATTATCATTAATAGTCAAACTGACATGACTCAGAAATTCTCATTATCTAATCAAATAGAATTTTCCTTAACAAAGCATTGTTTCATTGGTTAAACATTAACCCAATAATCTCCAAAGTCTTACTAATCAATAAATACTCATTTAATCATCTAAAAGAGTTTGATGATATTTTATTACAATTTTTCAACCATAAATCCTATGCAAACTACTAATTAAAGCACCAAAACCGATCTCTATGCTTTTCCGCCATTAGCTCCTTGTGGTGCCATAAAATCTGGAATTTTTTGTCATGAAACGACGTGAGTTGTGACACCCAGTAGGAGAAGAAGCAACAAAACGTTTTAAGCAACATTTTCAATTTCTTTTAAAAAACAACTAGCATGATTAACAACAACATCATAAACACATGGAAACACCACATCCATATAAACAATCAAATCAATCAATCCGCTCGCCCCAGGGAGCCCCACGTGGGTTTAGGGAAACAAAACCGTTCCCAAGGATATCTCGTATCCCATCAAAGTTGTTTTTAAGAATCACAATCTATGGACCGCAGCCCAACATTCATAATCATACTCACAACATCGATTATCATTCATATATTAATGAAAACTTGCAAAATAAATTTAATTAAAACAAACTTAAATAAAAAGAAAGTTTTTGATTGTGTTGCGCCTACCTCAATCGCTAGCAATTAATCCTAGGTAAGAAAAACAACAGATGTGCCGCACCGACGCCAAAAATCCAAACTCCAGCAGTAAACCACCGCTTTTCCCTTTTGTCTTATGCTTTCAGATTATGTGATTATGTGACGGTAAGATCTTCACATAGAGAGATTACCTCACCGCCGTAACAAGCCTATTTAGATTCTCTGGTGGTGAACTATTTAGTTTCTCTTTCTATGTTTTCGTCTCTCTAGGTATACAAAGAAAGAACCCTGACTGTCAACAGTATAGGTTTTATTTATAAACTATTCTAGTCAACCTTAATCCTTCCAAACAGTCAGCATGCGACGGATGGAGTTAAGCGAATCCCTGCCCGAGATATTATGGAAAAATTCTGTTTTTATCTCAATCAAAATTTGTTCTATATACAAGCAACAAAATTCAACCATCCAATAGCTACTCGACACGCAATGAAGCAAAAGAGCATTAACCAATCAGAAAATGACAAGATGACAAGATGACAAAGAAACCACTAAAGAAAATCTCAAAACCCATTTCACCTTAAGTTATCCTACCAGTGGAACCTCCCACAAATGTTTTAATCTTAGAAATATTCACGTGTCATAGAAGGCCTAGTCAAGAACAAACATGCAGTAAACAAGCCAAAACAAAACAAATTGTAAGTATCCATGAACACGTTTCTAGCCGGCTACTGCTTGCACTCCTCGATCCCTTTTTACACACTTTTGTTATCGCTTTTGTCTACCACTAAGAAATCTCTAATCTGACAAACAAAACGGAATTAAGAAGTGGCAACATAATCATTTAATTAAGCTAACTCCCGTAACCAGGTCTACTGGCTCCCAACATTCCACGAAGTATATATATATCTAGTCTTCTCAAATTAATAGGGCTAACGTTCCCTAACTATCTACTTAAGCCAAACTGGCATGTGCCAAATATATTACAATTAACCTAAGGGCTAAGGCATAGTAAAATAATATTATAACTTTAAGATGAATGATAATTAGGTATGTCTTATGAGTCTGCAAGGGTCACTTCCACAATTTAATATAGACTAGGTTAAGCACTTGAATTACCAAGATTTTCTTTCAATATAAAATGACTAATTTACCCCTATTAGTTAAAATGACACAAATACCCTTGAATTTGGGACGGACCTTACAAGCGTCACTATGGTCCACTTATATAATTGTTAGCCAATCTAACTAAGTTTGGTACCTTTTTTTTTTTCTTTCAAAAACAAGTACTTTGAAAACATATTTATAGCAATATTTTTTCATCCCAGTGTTTGGTAAAGATTTAATAAAGTGTTATTTATGCAAAACACTTCCAAAATCTATCAATTTTACAAGTGGGGGAGAAGGAGCTTTTAAAAGCTTCAAAAGCAAATGTTATATAGTTCACCCTAATTCCGTATTTTATTTTCCAATTCTATCCCATCTTTTTTTATAACTGACAAAAATTATCCTTGAATCTATATATCACCAATTTTTATTCGTTATATTTTATTCTTAAAGATTATTATTTTTTATTTTCAAACTACATTTTATGTTGTAGCGTATCACTGAAATATACTTTGATTTATCAACAATAAATATTAAGCAATTATTGGTTTCTAAAAAGTGGTTAAGAAAAATAATACATTTTAGTAATAATACTAATTAGTAAATTTGTTAGATTACGGCATCCAACTCAAAACCAATTGGCAATGAGTGGAGAGGCCCATAGAGCTATAAACCGCAGGATCTTAGATTTCCCAACAATGTGAGACTAATAATATCAACACGCCCCCTCACGTATAGCCTCGTTGGGTCTAAGACGTGGACAATTAAATCGGGTGACGCGGAGTAGAGGCGCGATCAAATGACTCGTCGCAAATAGCCTTCTATGGTACCATGTTAGAATATGGGCATCCAACTCAAAACCAATTGGCAATGAGTGGAGAGGCTCATAGAGTTATAAACCGCAAGATCTTAGATTTCCCAACAATGTGGGACTAATAATCTCAACAAAATTTAATATTACATATATGTAGTCTATTAATAGAAAAATTTACTTATTTTAAGAACAATAAAATAGAATAAATAATTTTCAAAGATATGTATGTTTTTTTCATTTTCTCACTAACTATAGTTGAGCCTGATATTTTCCCAGACACAATTTAGTTGCTTTTCTTAAATATTTTTAGCATTAATTTATAATTTGCAACTACTCAATTGCTTTTTTTAACAGAGCTCCTCAGAGTAACATACATTGGCAATCATTCAATTGTTTTTTTACATAGCTCGGCACACGGTAACTTACATTGGAAAATCACTTTTGTAAAGCTCGCAACAATACCAAACTAATCCTACGTATTAGCTAACTAAAATATATTTATAATCATCATTGGTAGAATAATTTATATATTAATTATCATTTTTAATTTTACTTTTAATGAAATATTATCATGGAAAATTAATAGAGTATTTATTATGAAAAATTATGGAACCTTAATGACATGATAGTGTTTATGGGTAAAAATTGTTTCCGCCGATTTTGGTAAATTCGGTATGTGAGTGAGAAACTGGTTTAAACCCTAAACAAATGTACTGCACGTGAGCACTTTCTAGATTCGAGAGATCAATCTGTACAAGTCCGGCCTAAACCAAGAAATGGTCGTTCCAGACTTGCTTCGGTCACAAAGTAGAGGAGAAGGGTTGATTTAGGGAGGGAAGCAAAGAAAGGTGTTGAGACCAGAATAATTCTGGGAGAGTAGTGTCTCGACTTGTATCAGAAAGTGAAATCTTTGGAAGCTTGCAAGAGATGAAAGCATTTTGGAAAGCTTGCAAAGTTGCCTTTTCTGAGAGTGTTGTATTTTTCTCCTGACCGAGACTTGTTGTCTAGTGGAAATAGGTAAGACCTATTTATATAAGTCGAGATTGAAACGTACCCTGGCCTCATGAAAGAAGAGAGTAAAGGGTGAAATAATGGGAGGAGGTGGTAACCGCATGGTGTTTATGGGTGAAAACCCTTTCACCATTATTTCCTCATTTAGTTGACCGCTTTATTCCTATTCACGTTTTCTAAATGTGAGCGTAGTGTACGCTAGTGTTGATGGTGGTTTTTAAACAAGGGGTAAAATCGTAAAACCCCATGACCTAGTGTTACCCGCAACACATTAACTAAGAGCATTTAACTCAGGTGTAAATAATTAATAGGGTATTTTTTCAAAATACCAGATTAGGGTTTTCGACACGTAACCCTAATTCCAAAACCAAGCCGCACATCGCGCACCATGGCAACAATGCCAACCAAGCCGCACATCTGCGCACCATGGCAACAATGCCAAACCAAGCCGCACACTGCGCACCATGGCAACAATGCCAAACCAAGCCGCACACTGCGCACCATGGCAACAATGCCAAACCAAGCCGCACATGCGCACCATGGCAACAATGCCAAACCAAGCCGCACATCGCGCACCATGGCAACAATGCCAAACCAAGCCGCACATGCGCACCATGGCAACAATGCCAAACCAAGCCGCACACTGCGCACCATGGCAGCGACGCCAAAACCAAACTACATATCGCACTCATTGCCAACCATGCCAAACTAAGCCGCTATGCCATTGGCACATGCCAAATATAGCGCCATAGGCTTGCAAAACGTGCAACTAGGTCAACATGGCCGTACGTGCCATTGGCACATGCCAACACGTACCACAAGTCATATTTCCAAGCCGCTATGCCATTG
Organism: Papaver armeniacum; assembly: GCA_023531295.1. NCBI lineage: Eukaryota > Viridiplantae > Streptophyta > Magnoliopsida > Ranunculales > Papaveraceae > Papaver > Papaver armeniacum. Next base: position 471,555 of record JAJJWW010004809.1, read on the forward strand.
GCGCATGCCAAATATAGCGCCCTAGGCTTGCAAAACGTGCAACTAGGTCAACATGACCGTACGTGCCATTGGCTCATGCCAACACGTACCACAAGCCATATTTCCAAGCCGCTATGCCATTGGAGCATGCCAAATATAACGCCCTAGGCTTGCAAAACGTGCAACTAGGTCAACATGGCCATACGTGCCATTGGCACATGCCAACACGTACCACAAGCCATATTTCCAAGCCGCTATGCCATTGGCGCATGCCAAATATAGCGCCCTAGGCATGCAAAACGTGCAACTAGGTCAACATGGCCGTACGTGCCATTGGCACATGCCAACACGTACCACAAGCCATATTTTCAAGCCGCTATGCCATTGGCGCATGCCAAATATAGCGCCCTAGGCTTGCAAAACGTGCAACTAGGTCAACATGGCCGTACGTGCCATTGGCACATGCCAACACGTACCACAAGCTATATTTCCAAGCCGCCATGCCATTGGCGCATGCCAAATATAGCGCCCTAGGCTTACAAACCATGCAACCTAGGCCAAGTCGGCCACGCATGCCATTGGCACATGCCAACATGCTCGCTGGTAGCTTTTCCTACCAAGGCCACGGCCCTATCGGCCACGCATGCCATTAGCACATGCCAACATGCTCGCTGGTAGCTTCTCCTACCATGGCCACGGCCCTAACGGCCACGCATGCCATTGGCACATGCCAACATGCTCGCTGATAGCTTTTCTTACCAAGGCCACGGCCCTAACGGCCACGCATGCCATTGGCACATGCCAACATGCTCGCCGGGTAGCTTTTCTTACCAAGGCCACGGCCCTAACGGCCACGCATGCCATTGGCACATGCCAACATGCTCGCCGGGTAGCTTTTTCTACCAAGGCCACACGCCCTAACGGCCACGCATGCCATTGGCACATGCCATCATGCTCGCTGGTAGCTTTTCTTACCAAGGCCACGGCCCTAACGGCCACGCATGCCATTAGCACATGCCAACATGCTCGCTGGTAGCTTTTCCTACCAAGGCCACGGCCCTAACGGCCACGCATGCCATTAGCACATGCCAAACACACACGCTGGTAGCCTAACTTGCAAACCGTGCAACCTACCACCAAGGCATTCCGCACATGCCACACACGCCACTAGCAGCTCTGGCATTGCCACTTACACTCAACGTACAACCTACCACCAAGGCATTCCGCACATGCCATTGGCACATGCCACGCACGCCACTAGCAGCTCTGGCATTGCCACTTGCGCTCGAAGTACAACCCGCAACAAGGGCATTCCGCACATGCCAATGGCACATGCCACACGCGCCACTAGCAGCGCCACTTGCACTCAAGGTGCAACCAACACTCGAGATATCAACACAAACTGGGGGATGCTTTCCAGGGTTTTGGTTTGGCGGTCACATCTTGCAGCGTACACTACGCTCACATTAAGAAAGCGTGAAAAGGAATAAAGCGGTCAAATAAATGAGGAAATAATGGTGAAAACGTTTTCACCCATAAACACCTTGCGGTTACCACCTCCTCTCATTATTTCACCCTTTACTCTCTTCCTTCATAAGGCCAGGGTACGTTTCAATCCCGACTTGTATAAATAGGTCTTACGTATTTCCACCAGACAACAGGTCTCGGTCAGGAGAAAAATACTACACTCTCAGAAAGGCAACTTTGCAATCTCTCCCAAAAGTTTTCATCTCTTGCAAGCTTCCCAAGCTTCTACTTTCTGATACAAGTCGAGATACTACTCTCCCAGAATTATTCTGGTCTCAACACCTTTCTTTGCTTCCCTCCCCAAATCAACCCTTCTCCTCCACTTTGTGACTAAAGCAAGTCTGGAATGGCCATTTATTGGTTTAGGCCGGACTTGTACAGATTGATCTCTCGAATCTATAAAGTGCTCACGTGCAGCACATTTGTTTAGGGTTTGAACCAGTTTCTCACTCACCTACCGAATTTACCGAAATCGGCAGAAACGATTTTCACCTATAAACAATTGGCGACCACGGCGGGAGGATTGATCTATCGGTTACAATACCAACTCCGACTCCTGATTTCGTTTCCCGAACGTCAAATCCCAACATGGTGGAACTCAGGTCTGGAGCGGCTGTCGAGAACACCAGCACAGAACGCACCCCCGATGTTAGCGTCTCACCCAATAATGTTGTTACGTCACCGGCTGACAACAGCAACATCGAATGCACTCCCTCAAGTGTAACACCGCCAATCACCAGGGCCAGAGCCGCTGCCTCCTCTAGCGTCTCCGCACAACCCTCTAATCACGGCAACAAAAATATCTTTTCGGGTGTCGCGCCACCAGTCACCAGGGCTAGAGCCGCCGCCACGACCCCAAATGCTTCGTCTAGCATGGCGCCTCCGACCACGACCAAGATCCCAACTACCCCGCCGACGGGACGAGAAACCGGAGGGACAAGAGGAAGTCGCCCTTACGTCACCATCACTGATCTGATGGAACGACAAGAGATGCTCGCCAGAGCCCAAACAGATATGGTTTCAACGCAAAAGGAGGTACTCATCTTTCTCAAGACCCTGACAGAACGACTACCACGTGAGTCGCGCCCTCTAGAGCCATTTAAGAACGTCTCCAACAACCCCGACGCCAGCACCTCGGCGGAGCACGCCTCCATGGATGAGGAAACTCGCACTAGAATCCCGTTGGAAAGGAATCAGCCACCCAACTTTGTCACGAGAGAAGATTTGGAACAACTCCTCCGCAACCAAATCAAGAATGATGAGTTGGACGTGCATCATCACAAACCCCCTTACCCATCCGAAATACGAGAGAATCCCTCTCCCAAGGGGGTACTCTTCTCCTCAATTTACCCTGTACGATGGTACCGGGAATGCACGTGAGCATGTTTCTCGCTTCCTAGAATCCCTAGGTGAACATGAATATAATCACGTTCTTCGTTTAAGGGAATTCTCAAAATCACTTACTGGAAGGGCGTATACATGGTACAACAACATCCCACCGAGCAGCATTCCCAACTGGAGTAGCATGGTCACTGCGTTTTACAAGAAATACTTCTTCGTGTCTGAACAAGTTACTTTTTCTGACCTCGGAAGAATGTACCAGTGGGATAACGAACATCCGAATGATTTCGTCAAAAGGTTCAGGGTTCAAGCACTCGACAGTCACGACCCAAATGTGACCGATCAACAATTGGTGAATGCATGCATCAATGGTATGGTTCCAATCTACCGCGCCCTGCTAGAAAACTTGTGTTTCCAAACGTTCTCCGAACTCCATGAAGCCCGCGGACGATCTCGCAACAACAACACAAAGCATTCTTTGGAAAGAACTAGGCCAACTCGAACCGAAGACGCGCACGAAACCCGCGGGAGTAGACGCCTCATCGCAAACAATTTAAAGCCGGCTCATCCTCTCCGTGAACATAGTAAACGAAAGAGGAAAAAGGAAAGCCGCAACTACGAGCCACCACCGAAACGTGAAGCGCCGCGCAACGGAACCCTCGCAACGGAAGATCGTCACTAAAACTCCTGTGCAGCATCGTGAGACCGAAGGAAATACCCTTGATTTCCCATTCCCCATCGAGGAGGTGATTGACCTCCTAGAAGCATGGGTTCAAGATGATGTCATCAGATTGCCACCGCTCAGACGTCCACCAACTGAGGCTGAGATGGCGAACCCCAAATACTGCCATTACCACAGGTTTGTTCACCACCCGACTAGCGATTGCAACAGACTAAAGCATATCTTCAGAGAAAGGATATAAGCAGGAGAACTCCAACTAGGAGACGAAAGAGTGCATCGAGACCCACTCCCAATAAGAAACTGCGGTTCCTCTGGGGACTCCGTACACGAGACTGTACAATCCATGATGCGACATGTATGCGAAATTCTCTATCTTTCCAAGGTTCAGCGCCAAGATATTTTCGCAGCTCTCAATCGTGTTGTATCCGGCAAACGGCTTTTCTCTCCTCGGAATCCACGCCAAGGGCCCAAGCTTCCCAAACAGGTAAGCGGAGAACTGGGGACTGCTGACCACGTCCCGTTTAAGAGGTAATGAATTTGATGACACGCTCATCGACACGACCTCTGACCACAACATCATTACTTTCAAGACACTAAAGGCAGCCGGATTTAAAAAACAAGACGCTACCTATTCCCCGTCTGTGATTAAGAACTTGAGAGGAGAGGCTTTGAACGCGCATGGCTACATCAACCTCGAGATCAAGATGGGAGATGCTATAACGCACAGCAAGTTCCACATTGTCAAAGAACCAGATCATGACATGATTTTGGGACGTTTATGGGTGCTCGACAACAAAGCGAAATTGGATGTACACCCTCTGCCGACGACCACGCCCGAAGGAATTCCCAACAAATCATCCCACGGGTTATCGCATCAACAAGCTATTGAAGGAACCCAGGCATCCGGAGAGGACCCGTTGACGCTAGCCCATGATCTTCAAATGCAAGTAAGTCTGGCCGAGCAACCTTTTCTGCAACCAGTCTTTCCCTCCCCCATTCTGTCATGGGGACTTGGCGCGATTACTGGCACAAACGCTGTCAAGAAATGTGAAAGGGGAGCTGGACCATTCGAACACTTTGCAAGAAGCTTGGAAACTTCTATCGAAACCAATGAAGCCAAGGCTCAAACGGTCACACGACGTCTGAACCCGTTTTTAATCGGAGATGTGGTGGTTAAGGAAAACTCGTTTCAAGTTGGGAGGATGACAGTAAAAATGGATTTGCCCAATGAAGGTGAAGGCGAGCTGTATCTGGTTGAGGATACCCTTCTGGGAGGATATTGCAAGCTCGTCAATACAGACACACCTGAAGGCATGATAGTTCACTCGCGATGGCTCAAGGAATCCAATCCCTAAAATGTTGTACTTCCCAATCACTCCCTTTTCAAGTACTTCCTTTAACAATTCCTCTTAATATCTGTAATTCCCAGGATGAATACACCGTTTGTATTTTTTCCCTAGGGATTTCCCTTTTGTCAAAAAATAAAAATATCTCTTTCCGAGCGAATCCTTCAGATATCAGAGAAATACACCAGAAAAACCCAGAAAACCATTGCAGAGCCATCATACCACAACCTCTTTCAAAAAAAATATAGGCAGCAAAATGTCGACTGATGAAGAAGAAGGAAAAGACGAGTTTACAAAAAGAGGGGGACACCAGGGGAGCTAAGCAGCTAACAGAAATAACAAAATGGAGGAACTAGCCCTCAAAGGATGGAGCACAAGTCCCCTCGGGCAAAGCTATCTTCAAGCACTTCCCCCAACAATCTTTCGGGCAACAAAGGTTCTATTCAACGGTTTTAGCAGCAGCAACCTCAACATCCCATCCCGAAGCAGCCACAGCAGCAGCGGTATCACCAACAACACCTTTGGCATCGACTTCAAAGGCTATTTCGCTGCCATCATATGATCCTTCAAAGGTTTTCTCAGCGACACTTCGGAGAAAGTTTTTTGATCCATCCACATCAGGTTCAAGAATCATGGCGCTCTCCTCCAAGACCACCACACGTTCACTTTTTCGACGCTTCAACCTAGAAACAGTCCGATCCGCCCCATGCCCGGATCGAGGAAAGGCTTTGCCATGCTGAAACCTTTCAACATGCCAAGACTCTTCCTTGTTCTCTCGCCCCTCCACCATGCTCACTGAACCCAAGAAAGTCTGAATATGCACCTGTTCTTCGTGGAGATAGATGGAAGGGAGGTCCTTAATGATTTCACTAGCTTCGTGGAACGGAGAATCAGTCCCAACCAATGCCTCCTCAAGAGAAGAAGACCGATCTTCACCAAGTCCGAAATCCTTCTCCGAAGAGTTAAAGGCGCAGCCATCCCTGGAGGGTCCCATCACACACTGCAAAAGATAAAAAATGACCCAGTTCTACCATATCTATGCACATATAAAAGAGGATAACACGAGCAGAGAAGAATAAGAAAACATACCGGTATGATCTTCTCAGCCCGAATAACCCTGGTTGGGGTGCTTTTGCAAGAATTAGACCTCACGCCTTCGCTTGGAGAACTTGGATGGTTAGGAGATGATTCATCTCTGTGCGACATGGCAAGGAGAGAAACTCGACAAGAAGAACTCTTTTCTCAAACGAGGAGACGATGCAATTATTTTTGGGTATAAATACGGAATCTTAAAAAAGGAAAAGGGAGCAATGAGGGACATAACGCTTCCAGATCTTAGCATGAATAATGCCCTAATTGAAGCCGCACGTGAAGGAAAGCAAGATAAGGAAACTGTGCTATCTGAAGAAACTCCCTCCTTGTTTACATCGGTCACGCCTGCAAGCACGCACGGCTTCCACACCTTGCGCCGGTCCCACCAGCCAGCACAATAAGTTTCCCAACTCACGCCAACTTCCCAACAAGTTGCACCGGCCCCACCAATTGCGCCGACTTCCCAATGGCCGCCCAAGTCACGCCTGCAAGCATGCACAGCTTCCACACCTTGCGTAGGTCCCACCAGCCTAGCACAATCAGTTTCCCAACTCACGCTAACTTCCCAACGTCGCCCAAGCCGCACCGGCCCCACCAATTGTACCTGACCTCCGAATTGTGCAAAACTACCGAGGCAAGGATTCCAAAATCCTATTTATAAAAGGTCAGACGAGCCTCCTTAATTCTCTTTACGGTTTCTCTGTTGATAGTTTGTCACCATCTTATGCTTACCTCGCAACAAAGTCCCTGTTCCGAGCTAAGCGGGGGACTTAATGTTGATGGTGGTTTTTAAACAAGGGGTAAAATCGTAAAACCCCATGACCTAGTGTTACCCGCAACACATTAACTAAGAGCTTTTAACTCAGGTGTAAAGAATTAATAGGGGTATTTTTTCAAAATACCCATTAGGGTTTTCGACCACGTAACCCTAATTCCAAAACCAAGCCGCACACTGCGCACCATGGGAACAATGCCAAACCAAGCCGCACACTGTGCACCATGGCAACAATGCCAAACCAAGCCGCACACTGCGCACCTTGGCATCAATGCCAAACCAAGCCGCACACTGCGCACTATGGCAACAATGCCAAACCAAGCCGCACACTGCGCACCATGGCAACAATGCCAAACCAAGCCGCACACTGCGCACCTTGGCATCAATGCCAAACCAAGCCGCATACTGCGCACCATGGCAACAATGCCAAACCAAGCCGCATACTGCGCACCATGGCAACAATGCCAAACCAAGCCGCATACTGCGCACCATGGCAACAATGCCAAACCAAGCCGCACACTCGCGCACCATAGGAACAATGCCAAACCAAGCCGCACACTCGCGCACCATGGCAACAATGCCAAACCAAGCCGCACACTGCGCACCATGGCAACAATGCCAAACCAAGCCGCACACTCGCGCACCATGGAAACAACGCCAAAACCAAGCCGCACACCGCACACCATGGCGCCGACGCCAAAAACAAACTACATATAGCACTCATTGGCAACCATGCCAACTAAGCCGCTATGCCATTGGCACATGCCAAATATAGCGCCCTAGGCTTGCAAAACGTGCAACTAGGTCAACATGGCCGTACGTGCCATTGGCACATGCCAACACGTACCACAAGCCATATTTCCAAGCCGCTATGCCATTGGCGCATGCCAAATATAGCGCCCTAGGCTTGCAAAACGTGCAACTAGGTCAACATGGCCGTACGTGCCATTGGCACATGCCAACACGTACCACAAGCCATATTTCCAAGCCGCTATGCCATTGGCGCATGCCAAATATAGCGCCCTAGGCTTGCAAAATGTGCAACTAGGTCAACATGGCCATACGTGCCATTGGCACATGCCAACACGTACCACAAGCCATATTTCCAAGCCGCTATGCCATTGGCGCATGCCAAATATAGCGCCCTAGGCTTGCAAAACGTGCAACTAGGTCAACATGGCCGTACGTGCCATTGGCACATGCCAACACGTACCACAAGCCATATTTCCAAGCCGCTATGCCATTGGCGCATGCCAAATATAGCGCCATAGGCTTGCAAAACGTGCAACTAGGTCAACATGGCCGTACGTGCCATTGGCACATGCCAACACGTACCACAAGCCATATTTACAAGCCGCTATGCCATTGGCGCATGCCAAATATAGCGCCCTAGGCTTACAAACCATGCAACCTAGGCCAAGTCGGCCATGTATGCCATTGGCACATGCCAACATGCTCGTTGGTAGCTTTTCCTACCAAGGCCACGGCCCTAACGGCCACGCATGCCATTGGCACATGCCAACATGCTCGCTAGTAGCTTCTCCTACCAAGGCCACGGCCCTAACGGCCACGCATGCCATTGGCACATGCCAACATGCTCGCTGGTAGCTTTTCCTACCAAGGCCACGGCCCTAACGGCCACGCATGCCATTGGCACATGCCAACATGCTCGCTGGTAGCTTTACTTACCAAGGCCACGGCCCTAACGGCCACGCATGCCATTGGCACATGCCAACATGCTCGGTAGCTTCTCCTACCAAGGCCACGGCCCTAACGACCACGCATGCCATTGGCACATGCCAACATGCTCGCTGGTAGCTTTTCCTACCAAGGCCATGGCCCTAACGGCCACGTATGCCATTGGCACATGCCAACATGCTCGTTGATAGCTTTTCTTACCAAGGCCACGGCCCTAACGGCCACGCATGCCATTGGCACATGCCAACATGCTCGTTGGTAGCTTTTCCTACCAAGGCCACGGCCCTAACGGCCACGCATGCCACTGGCACATGCCAAACACACACGCTGGTAGCCTAACTTGCAAACCGTGCAACCTACCACCAAGGCATTCCGCACATGCCATTGGCACATGGTGGTAGCCTAACTAGCAAACCGTGCAACCTACCACCAAGGAATTCCGCACATGCCATTGGCACATGCCAAACAAACACGCTGGTAGCCTAACTTGCAAACCGTGCAACCTACCACCAAGGCATTCCGCACATGCCATTGGCACATGCCACACACGCCACTTGCAGCTCTGGCATTGCCACTTACACTCAACGTACAACCTACCACCAAGGCATTCCGCACATGCCATTGGCACATGCCACGCACGCCACTAGCAGCTCTAGCATTGCCACTTGCGCTCGAAGTACAACCCGCAACAAGGGCATTCCGCACATGCCACACGCGCCACTAGCAGCGCCACTTGCACTCAAGGTGAAACCAACACTCGAGATATCAACACAAACCGGGGATGCTTTCCAAGGTTTTGGTTTGGCGGTCATGACTTGCACGGCGTACACTACGCTCATATTAAGAAAGCGTGAAAAGGAATAAAGCGGTCAAATAAATGAGGAAATAATGGTGAAAACGTTTTCACCCATAAACACCTTGCGGTTACCACCTCCTCTCATTATTTCACCCTTTACTCTCTTCCTTCATGAGGCCGGGTACGTTTCAATCCCGACTTGTATAAATAGGTCTTACCTATTTCCACTGGACAAATGTGTCTCGGTCGGAGAAAATACTACACTCTCGTAAAGGCAACTTTGCAAGCTCTCCCAAAAGCTTTCATCTCTTGCAAGCTTCCCAAGCTTCTACTTTCGATACAAGTCGAGATACTACTCTTCCGGAATTATTCTGGTCTCAACACCTTTCTTTGCTTCCCTCCCCAAATCAACCCTTCTCCTCCACTTTGTGATCAAGCAAGTCCGGAACGGCCATTTCTTGGTTTAGTAGGACTTGTACTGATTGATCTCTTGAATCTATAAAGTGCTCACGTGCAGCACATTTGTTTAGGGTTTGAATCAGTTTCTCACTCACCTACCGAATTTACCGAAATCGGCAGAAACGATTTTCACCTATAAACAGCTGCATGCTGTGACCTCCAAACCAAGACCCTGGAAAGCATCCCCCAGTTTATGTTGATGTCTCGAGTGTTGGTTGCACCTTGAGTGCAAGTGGCGTTGTTAGGGGCGTGTGTGGCATGTGCGGAATGCCTTTGTTGCGGGTTGCACCTCGAGTGCAAGTGGTAATGCCAGAGCTGCTAGTGGCGTGTGTGGCATTTGCCAATGGCATGTGTGGAATGCCTTGGTGGTAGGTTGTACGTTGAGTGTAAGTGGCAATGCCAGAGCTGCTAGTGGCGTGTATGGCATGTGCCTCTGGCATGTGTGGAATACCTTGGTGGTAGGTTGCACGGTTTGCAAGTTAGGATACCAGCGTGGGTTTTGGCATGTGCCAATGGCGCATACGGCTAAGTTGGCCTAGGTTGCACAGCTTGCAAGTTAGGCTACCAGCGTGCATGTTGGCATGTGTCAATGTCACGCACGACCATTAAGGCCACGGCTAGGTAATGAAAGCTACCAGCGAGTTTATTGGCATGTGTCGATGGCATGCTCGGCCATTAGGGCCGCGACCTGGTAAGAAAAACTACCAGCGATGAGTGTTGGCATGTGCCAATGGCATGCGTGGCCATTAGGGTCACAGCCTGGTAAGAAAAGCTACCAGCGATGCATGTTGGCATGTGCCGATGGTATGCTCGGCCAATAGGGCCGCGGCCTGGTAAGAAAAGCTACCAGCGATGCGTGTTGGCATGTGCCAATAGCATGCGTGGCCAATTTGGGTCACGGCCTGGTAAGGAAAGCTACCAGCGATGCGTGTTGGCATGTGTCAATGGCATGCATGGCCAATTTTGGTCACGGCCTAGTAAGGAAAGCTACCAGCGATGCATGTTGGCATGTGCCAATGGCATGCGTGGCCAATTTGTATCACGGCCTGGTAAGAAAAGCTACCAGCGATGCGTGTTGGCATGTGCCAATGGCATGCTCGGCCATTAGGGCCACGACCTGATAAGAAAACCTACCAGCGATGCGTGTTGGCATGTGCCAATGGCATGCGTGGCAAATTTGGCCTAGGTTGAACGGTTTGCAAGCCTAGGCGCGGGCGCTACTTTGGCATGGCGCGGCTAGGGCCAAGGTAAGGGTGTTTGGCTTGTCGTTGTGTGACCAGCGTAGCTAGGGCCAAGGCTGAGTGCGTTTGGCATGGAGCGGCTAGCTTGGGCTAGGGGTGGATGGCATGATTTGCTATTGGCGCGGAGGTGCGGCTAGCATGGTTGGTATGCTTTGGCGCGTTTGGTGTGACTAGCATAGCTAGGGCCAAGGAAGAGTGCGTTTGGCATGGCGCGGCTAGCTTGGGCTAGGTGTGGCTGGCATGATTTGCCATTGGCACGGAGGTGCGGCTAGCATGGTTGGCATGCTTTGGCGCGTTTGGTGTGACTAGCATAGCTAGGGCCAAGGCAGAGTGCGTTTGGCATGGCGCGGCTAGCTTGGGCTAGGTGTGGCTGGCATGATTAGCCATTGGCACGGAGGTGCGGCTAGCATGGTTGGCATGCTTTGGCGCGTTTGGTGTGACTAGCATAGCTAGGGCCAAGGAAGAGTGCGTTTGGCATGGCGCGGCTAGCTTGGGCTAGTTGTGGCTGGCATGATTTGCCATTGGCACGGAGGGGAATTAGGGTTTTGTTCGTTGCAACCCTAATTTGAAAAAATACCCCATATTAATTTCTGACTACATGCATTGAATGTCTAATAAATGTGTCGCCGATGACATTAGGTTATTCGGGGTTTTACGATTTTACCCTTTGTCTAAAAACCACCATCAACAGATAGATATTGTCCGTTAGATGCATTTTTAAACCCAATCACAACCATCACTTATGACAAACAATTACATCCTTAGATTTATCTCTTGTGAGGACAAATCTGAACCGCCGCTTACGTAGACAAAGTTAGCCAAACTGTGCTTTATACTCTTGATAGGGATAATTGGAGTTTGATATTCATGTTATGACCAACACTAGGCTTTGGTCTAATACAGAGAAACGTTCCCATGGTTTACAAAATTTCGCAAAGCACGGAAAGACTGGAGCCATTTTGAGATTTTTGCTCTAGCAAACAGTGCAGGGTATATGTTGTGGTACAATGTGATTCTCTCTTGTTATGATCCTGAAACTAAGACTTTAAGAAAGATAGAGCAGACTTTAAAGAAATTCTTGGATGACTGCAAGCCTTCTTCAATATATACCGCCAATCGAGCAACTTCCTTCATGCATAACCTTGCTGTGTTAAAAGTGAATATGGTGGAACGAGTTAAGAAAAGCCCCTGAAGAAACAGAAAAATAGAAATTTTACCTACTAGGTAAACTAATAATCAAATTATCTTCCACACTTAGTTTTATTTTTTTCCTTGTCAGTTTAGCATTTTGATTTCAATTGTAACCCAGGATATTCATAATGATGAGAAACAGAACCAAAATCCACAAAGCCTATTTTTGAAGTGAACTGTTCATGCATGTCTGGCTACGGAACAGATTTATATAAGTACTACCTTTTGCAACGACCCTTCTCTCCAACGTGATCTCATAGAACCTCTTGGCTAAGTTCCTCTCACAGGAGGATTGCAGCAAATTTGTAACGATCATAAAACAAACAATCAGACATCCGACTCGGGTCGAGTCAATCTCGACTCAGCTCCAAACAAACAAGATGTTATAACTAGGGCAATCATAAGCTTTTATATATGTGGGTTATTAAACCGAACAATCCTAAATTCGCCAAGAAGAAAAGTTTTCAGGAAATAAAACCGAACAATCCTGAATTCGGCAAGAAGAAATCACAATGGATAATTTACCATTAGAAATCACTGGAAACATACTATCTCGTTTGCCTATGGTCTTTAAATCACAATCCAGAGAAGTATGCAAAACATGGCGAACTTTGGTACCTAAACCCAAGAGGGGCTTACTTTATGAGGTTTCGCGCCGCTTGGGAAACTAAACTGCTAGCACAATTCTACTTTTCAGAACATAATAATGACAAGGTTGATGATGACTATTTGGGAGCACTTACAAAGTTAGAGCACCGTATAATCTTGCCATCATCATCCACATTCAATAGTTTCATGGTTGGTTCTTGTCACGGTTTAGTTTGTTATGCCGATTACTCAGTTCAGGAGCATGTGAAAAGAAAAATCTATATTTGCAATCCTGTCACCAGACAGCAATTTCAACTTCCGAGTATTTACAAATGGGACGATGATCCAAATGCAGAACAGGCGATTGGATTTAGTTACAATCGTTCAAATAACGAGTAAAAGGTTGTAAGAATTCTGCTAGACACATCTAATCACCGGGAAGGAACCATTCAGGTGTATACCCTCCAGGGTGGTATTGTGTGGAGAAAATCCAGATCAAGTAAAATTAAAAAAAATGCTTTGATCCCTACGTGGGCGGTGTTGTACCCATACAAGTGGGCGTTTTTGCAGGTGGAGCTCTTTCCTGGATGGGAAACTGCAGTAAAAGAACCGGTAAAAATCCTGCGACTATAGTTTCTTTTGATTTGGAACGTGAGACGTTGGGCTTCCTCCCTTCAATACCTTCTGTTGCCGATGACGCTAATGTGGGACTCATGGTACTGGGAGGCAATTTGTGTGCTGTAGAAGTAGTTCCTAGTAAACATGTCAAGATATGGGAGTTGAGGTATAGGAAGACTGACAAAAATACGCAGAAACTTTTCCGTTGGCATAAGAAATGTAGCATACAAAGGGAATTTTGGACCTGGTTTGCTCTAAAGAAGAGTGACAAATATTTCTTGTGGCTAGAAGAGACTGTAAAGAAACTCATGGCAGATGGTACGCAATCCGTATATACCACCACTGGAGCGACTTCTTTCATGCATAGCCTTGTTTCTTTGAAAGAGAATACGGAGAAGGAAAGAGTTGGAAAGAAACAAATGCTCCATGGGAAACAGAAAAAGAAAATTGTAATGCTCGTGCAAGGTAACTAATGATCAAATTATCTTCTATAGTTATTTTTATTTTTTCCTTATCAGATTAGAATTTTAAGTTCAATTGTAACCATAGATATTCATGATGATGAGAAACTGATGCATATATACCATTTATGCCCTTTTATTTCGTATTTACTCTTTTACCCCTTTCTTTCCCTTATTTCCTACCTTTGTCCTTTTTGTTTACTACTTTAAACCCTAGCTCTTCTAGTTTTCAAGTTTGGTTTTGTTTAGAAAAGTGGTGTAAGAACCCTAAATCCTTCCTAAGAGAAGAGCCTCCAACACTTTGTTATTTCCAATTTGTAATTGGGTAAAAATTTCAATTTGTAAGAGATGCATCTATTATCTTCTAGTTTCCAATCTTAGAATTGGGTAGAAATTTGAAGATTATTAGAGAAAAACCTCAAATCTTTGTATCTTCCTTGTTCCAAGGGTAGAAGAAGCATCATTTGAAAGTTGGTTATTTTTATTTCATGGTGTTTTGTTATAATTTAACATCCAAATTTAATTATAAGTGTTACTTTACATTAGTTGGTATCAAGAGCTTTGGTTTTTTTTTTTGGGGGGAAATTGTGGAGAAGATTTTAATTATTAGCTTGGGGGTTTGAATCTTTGTATGTGCTATTGTCAAACTGGGTTCATTCTCCTTGTGGTTTCATTATGGCTCCAAGGAAAAGAGTTAATCAAGGTGAAATTTCTATGAAAGAGGAATTAGAGGTCTTTCAGCATGAAGTGTTTGATGAAATGCAACAAAGAATGGATACAAAATTTTAAGAATTTTTTTTAAGATTTGGTAACTTAAATATCCATCAAGATCAATATAGAACGCAACATCATCATTATGAAGAAGAAGTAATGGATGAGGAGACCACTTCTTTTGATAGTCATGTTCATCAACAAGGGAGACTCCAAATGTTTGAAGAAAGACCGAGATACCACAATGTTGCTACTTCAAACCGATGGGAAGGTGGACTCAAAGTTGATATTCCGGAATTCCATGGGGGTTTAGCTCCGGAAGAATTCGTTGATTGGTTAGCAATGGTAGAAGAAATCTTGGATATCAAGGAAGTGCCCGAAAATAAGAAAGTTGGGTTGGTTGCAACAAGACTTCGAGGAAGAGCCGGCGCTTGGTGGCAACAACTTAAACAAATGAGGTTGAGAAGAGGTCAGGCAAAAATGAATCTTGGGAGAAGCTTAAGAAACATATGAGGCTTTCATTTCTACCCCATAATTATACAAGACTTATCTATCAACAACTTCAAAATCTTAGGCAAGGGTCCAAGTCGATTAATGACTAAACCAAAGAGTTCTATCAATTGGTTGCTAGGAACGATATTAACGAAACGGAAGAACAACTTGTAGCAAGGTATATAGGAGGTTTGAGAATGCAATATCAAGACACTTTAAACTTATTTGATATTTATTCGGTGTCGGAAGCATATCAAAGGGAATTATCTTTGGAGAAGCAATACGCAGGGAGGGTTTCACATACCAATTGGAGTACTCACACTCAAGGAGGTGTTAAAAATACTACTTCTCCAATTCCAACTCATCGAGCTCCAACTACTAACGTTCCATAAACATCCAATACTTCTCAACAAGTCTTTCAAGGTAAATGTAACAAATGTCGAGACGAAGGACATAAAGCATATGATTGTAGGAAGAGTGTTCGTCCGGGGAAGAACTTACTTGTTCAAGGTGATGATGAAGGTGATGCATATTTGGATCTAATGGAGCCACCAATATTTGATAAAGAACCTGACGAAGAAGTGGAAGAGGATTTTATCACCGGTGACCAAGGACTATGTTTGGTTGTGTTGCGTAACTATTTTACTCCAAAACTCGACGAAGGTGATCGATGGCTACACCACAATATTTTTCAAACCACTTGCACAATTGGTGGGAAAGTTTGCAAGCTTGTGATTGATTCGGGGAGTTGTGAAAATATCGTTTCCAAAGAAGTGGTTCGAAATTTGAAATTAGAGACAAAAGACCATCCTTCTCCATATTCTTTATCATGGCTTAACCAAGGAAGCGAGGTAAAAGTCACTAAACGTTGTCTCATTAATTTTTCTATTGGTAACAAATATGTAGACAATGTTTGGTGTAATTTTTTTTTGATGGATGCATTTTATTTACTTCTTGGGCGCCCTTGGAAATATGATCGGTTTGTGAATTATGATGGGAGAGCAAACAACTATTCGTTCATGTGGAGCAATAAGAAGTTGACTCTTGTACCCAATCGTGAGCTTATGCCTAAGCCACAAAATGGTGATGGTAAAAATCTACTTACTTATCAAAAGTTCATAGAAGAGTTGGATGATTCGTAGGTTTTCTATATACTTCATGTTAAAGAATCTCCATCGTATGATTCCGTGCCATCGCTAGTCAAGCCAATTATCGAAGAATTTAAAGATGTTTTTTCCTATCGACTTACCGGATGTATTACCACCATTAAGAGATGTGCAACACCAAATTGATCTAGTACTCGGTTCAAGTCTTCCCAACAAAGCCGACTACCGGATGAGTCCCAAAGAACATGAAGAATTACGTCGCAAAGTTGAAGAGATTATATCCAAAGGTTTTATGATACCAAGTCTTAGCCCTTGTGCGGTACCGGCCTTGTTAGTACCAAAGAAAGATGGTTCATGGCGTATGTGTGTGGATAGTAGGGCAATCAATGGAATCACATTGAAGTACCGATTTCCAATTCCTCGTTTGGATGACTTACTTGATCAATTAAGTGGAGCATGTGTTTTTAGCAAACTTGATTTTAAAAATGGATATTATCAAATTCGTATCAAGGTGGGTGATGAATGGAAGACCGCTTTCAAGACTAGAGACGGTTTGTATGAATGGATGGTTATGCCATTTGGGATATCAAATGCTCCAAGTACATTATGCGAGTAATGAATCAAGCACTTCGGCCGTTGATTGGGAAGTGTGTGGTTGTTTACTTTGATGACATACTTGTTTATAGTCCCAATATGGAATCTCATATACGTCACCTCCGTGAGGTTCTCATGATTTTGCGGACACAACAATTTTATGCTACCTTAAAGAAGTGTGCATTCATGACCAATAAAGTTTTGTTTCTTGGTTATGTGGTTAGTAAGGATGGGATTTCGGTAGATGAAGATAAAGTGGAATGCATAAGGAATTGGCCCAAGCCAAAAACTTTGTTTGATATTCGAAGTTTTCATGGGTTAGCTTCTTTTTATCGTCGGTTCATTGCAAACTTTAGCGGAATCATGGCTCCAATAACCGAATGCATGAAGGGTGGAAAGTATTCATGGACTCAAGAAGCGGACGAAGCCTTTGAATTGATGAAAATTAAGTTAAGTACATCTCCAATCTTAATATTACCAAATTTTGATAAACCATTTGAACTTCATTGTGATGCTTCTAAACTATGCATTGGGGAGGTTCTTAGTCAAGAAGGGAAACCGGTGGCATTTTATAGTGAAAGGTTGAATGGGGCAAGACTTGCATATAGCACTTACGATGTTGAGTTTTATGCTATTGTTCAAGCACTCAAGCATTGGAGGCACTATCTTATTCACAATGAGTTCATTTTATTTTCGGACCACATGGCATTGAAGCACATCAGTTCTCAAGAAAAGCTTTCTACTAGGCATGGTAAATGGGTTATTATTTGCAACAATTTACTTTTTCCATCAAGCACAAATCGGGCGTACAAAACAAGGTAGCGGATGCCTTGAGTCTACGTACTTCCCTTCTTACAAAAATGAGGGCTCGTATTTTGGGATTCGATGATATTCGGGAGCTCTTAAAGAATGATACTTATTTTGGTCCTCTTATGGTTGATGAAAGGTCACTCCAAAATGGCGATTATGTTCTTTTCGATGGGTACCTTTACCGGAAGAATTGTCTTTGCATTCCGCAATCAATATTGAGATTGAAAATTATTAAGGAGCTTCACGATGAGGGGCATATGGGGACTACTCGTACTTGGAACTTGGTTTCTAGCTCATACTTATGGCCGGGAATGTGGAAGGAGATTCATCGATATGTGAAGAGATGTCATATATGTCAAGTATCTAAAGGAACGACCACTAATGCGGGATTATACATGCCAATTCCTATTCCTTCTCGTCCATGGGAAGATTTGAGCATGGATTTCATCTTGGGATTACCGCGTACTCAAAGAGGTATGGATTCAATATTTGTAGTGGTAGATCGTTTTTCCAAAATGTCTCATTTTATTTCTTGTAAAAAGACAACGGATGCGGTCATGGTAGCTCAACTCTTTTTTAAAGAAATTTACCGTTTACATGGTATTCCTTCTTCCATCGTCTCGGATAGAGATAGTTGTTTTGTGGGGCATTTTTGGCGCACCTTATGGAAGTTGGTCAAGACCAATTTAAGTTTTAGCACCACTTATCAACCTCAAACGGATGGGCAAACCGAAGTGGTAAACCGTTCCCTAGGTAATCTTCTTCGTTGTTTGGTTGAGGAGAATTGGAAGACATGGGATCAAGTTTTATGCAAGGCGGAATTTGCTTACAACCATGCGGTGAACCGGAGTAGTGGTTATTCACCATTCATGGTGGTATACGGGTTCAATCCAAGAGTACCACTTGACTTGTCATTAGTACCGGATTTGAAAAGGCCAAATGCTAAGGCGGAAGACTTTGTTTCTCAACTTCACCTTATACATGAACGCACCCGAAAGCATTTAGAAGCCTCATCAAGGAAATACAAGAACAAGGTTGATCAAAGACGACGCGTGGTTGAGTTTGAATTAGGAGATCTTGTTTATGCGGTTCTTACTAAGGAACGTTTTCCCGTGGGTGAGTACAACAAGCTCAAGGCAAGGAAGATTGGACCATTTCCAATTGGAGAAAAGATAAATGATAATGCTTATCGACTCAACTTACCAAGCTCAATTCGTACGCCCGACGTCTTTAATGTTAAGCACTTGGTTCCATATTGGGGTGACAATGCTATGGATGAAGAGATGGACAATTCGAGAGCGAATTTCACTTAAGGAGGGAAGGATGATGCATAATGGTATTTCATATATACCATTTATTCCTTTTTATTTCGTATTTACTCTTTTACCCCCTTCTTTCCCTTATTTCCTACCTTTGTCCTTTTTGTTTACTACTTATTGATTAAACCCTAGCTCTTCTAGTTTTCAAGTTTGGTTTTGTTTAGAAAAGTGGTGTAAGAACCCTAAATCCTTCCTAAGAGAAGAGCCTCCAACACTTTGTTATTTCCAATTTGTAATTGGGTAGAAATTTCAATTTGTAAGAGATGCATCTATTATCTTCTAGTTTCCAATCTTAGAATTGGGTAGAAATTTAAAGATTATTAGAGATGAACCTCAAATCTTTGTATCTTCCTTGTTCCAAGGGTAGAATAAGCATCATTTGAAGGTTGGTTATATTTATTTCATGGTGTTTTGTTATAATTTAACATCCAAATTCAATTATAAGTGTTACTTTACATTAGTTGGTATCAAGAGCTTTGGTTTTTTTTTTTTTGGGAAATTGTGGAGAAGATTTTAATTATTAGCTTGGGGTTTTGAATCTTTGTATGTGCTATTGTCAAATTGGGTTCATTCTCCTTGTGGTTTCATTATGGCTCCAAGGAAAAGAGTTAATCAAGGTGAAATTTCTATGAAAGAGGAATTAGAGGTTTTTAAGCATGAAGTGTTTGATGAAATGCAACAAAGAATGGATACAAAATTTGAAGAATTTTTTTTAAGATTTGGTAACTTAAATATCCATCAAGATAAATATAGAACGCAACATCATCATTATGAAGAAGAAGTAATGGATGAGGAGACCACTTCTTTTGATAGTCATGTTCATCAACAAGGGAGACGCCAAATGTTTGAAGAAAGACCGAGATACCACAATGTTGCTACTTCAAACCGATGGGAAGGTGGACTCAAAGTTGATATTCCGGAATTCCATGGGGGTTTAGCTCCGGAAGAATTCGTTGATTGGTTAGCAACGATTGAAGAAATATTGGATTTCAAGGAAGTGCCCGAAAATAAGAAAGTTGGGTTGGTTGCAACAAAACTTCAAGGAAGAGCCGGCGCTTGGTGGCAACAACTTAAACAAATGAGGTTGAGAAGAGGTCAAGCTAACATTGAATCTTGGGAGAAGCTTAAGAAACATATGAGGCTTGCATTTCTACCCCATAATTATACAAGACTTATCTATCAACAACTTCAAAATCTTAGGAAAGGGTGAAAGTCGATTAATGACTACACCAAAGAGTTCTATCAATTGGTTGCTAGGAACGATATTAACGAAACGGAAGAAAAACTTGTAGCAAGGTATATATGAGGTTTGAGAATGCAATATCAAGACACTTTAAACTTATTTGATATTTATTTGGTGTCGGAAGCATATCAAAGGGAATTATCTCTGGAGAAGAAATACGCAAGGAGAGTTTCACATACCAATTGGAGTACTCACACTCAAGGAGTTGTTAAAAATACTACTTCTCCAATTCCAACTCATCGAGCTCCAACTACTAACGTTCCATCAACATCCAATACTTCTCAACAAGTCTTTCAAGGTAAATGTAACAAGTGTGGAGGCGGAGGACATAAAGCATATGATTGTAGGAAGAGTGATCGTCCGGGGAAGAACTTACTTGTACAAGGTGACGATGAAGGTGATGCATATTTGGATCTTATGGAGCCACCAATATTTGATAAAGAACCCGACGAAGAAGTGGAAGAGGAGTTTATCATCGGTGACCAAGGACCATGTTTGGTTGTGTTGCGTAACTATTTTACTCCAAAACTCGACGAAGGTGATCGATGGCTACGCCACAATATTTTTCAAACCACTTGCACAATTGGTGGGAAAGTTTGCAAGCTTGTGATTGATTCGGGGAGTTGTGTGATAGACTCATTTTTGTGTCTAATTTGATCTCAATACTATATATTGTTGGCACTCGATTTTGTATTAATTTTGGTGTTTTATGTGTTTGTAGGCATCTTTGGGAAATAAACATTTTTGGAAAATTTGGCTTGAAAAGTTGATTTTGGTACCCGGAGGACACGTGTTATTTGGACTCTTATTGCTGGTTCACGGGCACCTCAATTACTAAGGGGCACCCCAGTTGCTATTCGCACCCCACACCTGGATAGGGGGACGCCTATCTTCATC
This sequence comes from Papaver armeniacum, assembly GCA_023531295.1. Classification (NCBI taxonomy): domain Eukaryota; kingdom Viridiplantae; phylum Streptophyta; class Magnoliopsida; order Ranunculales; family Papaveraceae; genus Papaver; species Papaver armeniacum. The sequence goes on from JAJJWW010004809.1 coordinate 492,521, forward strand.
ACCGTGAGAATTGTTTTGGCGGGAAAGTTTTATTTGAAATATCCTGCTACAGCGTGTATTTTGGGAATGATTTGGGATAGATTTTCTGTGATATTCTCGTTGATTTGGTTTGTAATTATCCTGTTACACTAAAACAGGGGAGGTAATTGATTCATGCACGAGAATAAATGAAGATATGGGAAGATTTCCCAAAACAGGGGAGGAAAAATAGTCGGAGTTAGTTGAAGATTTTGTGATGATTTTGTGAAGATTTTGTGCGTGCTTGGATAAAGTTGAAGCACTGCAAACGCGTGAAGAAGATTTAGAAGGAAATATCGGTGATTCCTGTGAGAGTAAAGAGAAAATATTCTTGCATTCAACCGAGAATATCTCGTCATAACTCCGAATATAGGCGTCCCCCTATCCAGGTGTGGGGTGCGAATAGCAACTGGGGTGCCCCTTAGTAATTGAGGTGCCCGTTAACCAGCAGTAAGAGTCCGAATAACACGTGTCCTCTGGGTACCGAAATCAACTTTTCGAGCCGAATTTTCCAAAAATGTTTATTTCCCAAAGATGCCTACATACACATAAAACACTAAAACTAATACAAAATCGAGTGCCAACAATATATAGTATTGAAATCAAATTAGACACAAAAATGTGTCTATTAAATACCCCCAAACTTATTATTTGCTAGTCCTCGAGCAAATTTATTCTAGAAAATAAAAATCATTTGAACGCCTAGATGGCCCTAGTGGCGGAGTGTTGTCTCCAGAGGGCTTACCAGAGGTGTACCCACAAAACCTTTACTCCAGACCCTAGCTATCTACGCAGAACCTTGGAAGGCACTAAAGAATCTCCTTGGTTGGCATACTTATTGACTACAGGAGGAAGTACCCTGATGCGAAATTCCAATTGTTGTACACGAGTTTGCACTCAAGCATATTAAAATTCATATAAAGTGACAGAGCTCTACTCAGATAGTTTCTGGACATCATAAACCGGAGTCAACCAATCACATGGATAGATTAAGAAGATGGATGTAGAGAAAAACGTAGATGATGTTGACTAAGGTGAACCTATCCTAATGGACTGAGATACTGGTCTGGACTAATATCAACACACTGGCATATACAAGGGAACCAATGGTCGATAATCCTAACTCTAGGTCAACTCAGCTGGCATATACAAGGGTACCAGTGGTCGACTTTATTGTATTTTTTTTTTCCTCAGCCATTCTATTTCACCCTAGCAATGGTAAAAGGAAAAAAAAAGAAGTGATCAGGATTCTTTCGACGTTTCCATCACGAGGATATGGCGAAAATACCATGTTTTCTTTTCTAACACCTGAGCTCTATGCTTTTATGAATAGACTCTTCTAGATGTTTCCATCTAATCAGATTGGTTCCTCAACTCCTACAACCAAGATGTTCCCATCCACTTAGATTAGTTAGTGCCAACCTTAATAAGCATAAATTTCTAGTCTCTGGAGTTTATTTATTGCAACTAAAAAGTTTCTCCCATACCCCCAAAATTAAATCTAACATTGTCCTCAATGTTCTAAAGATGATATTAAAAACATGAACAAGGAGAAACCGTTACCACTTGAAGAAAAGAGATAAGGAAAGATATTACCGTGTCGCATGAATATTAGGTTACCTCCCAAGAAGTGCTAAGTTTAAAGTCTTCAGCCAGACATTGGAAGAGATTAGTCACCTCGAAGAATCATAAAGCAGCAGCCGGAATAACTTCGGGTCATCTGGATCAAAAAGTGCGCGCTAACCACAAGAAGAGGAGACTGCAACAGACCATGAAGATATCCAACACACCATTATCTATTTTTAAGACAACTACATCTAGTTGTGGTTCGGGTTCAGGCTTTATAAAAGGGTCTAGATAACAAATTTTCATGGGTTGCGTTTCCTCATGAGTTAGATCCGAATGTTCAGGTTCTAGAGTCTGGAAAAACTCAAATAAAAACTTAGAAGCACATAATAACCTGAATAATTGAGGATCCTCTAAGTCAATCAGTTTTGACTTACACAGCTGACCACAATAAGATTGGTGGTCTTCCTTAAGCAAATGTGTCGACCCTAATATCCTAAAGTAATTAGGTTTAGTCTTAAAACTTAATAATTGACACATCTGAAACTTGTACATTCCCACAATTGGAAGGAAGGTTTTTGGTGGGAAAAGAAAGTCAATCGTGGTATCATAGCCTGGGTTAACCACATCAACCAGAGGATGGGTTTCTAACAATTGAACTTCTTTATGGACACAACTAGGTTCAGGAAAAAGTGTATGAAGATAGTCTTGTAAAATGGTTGAGGCACGGATGTCCAGTCCTAAGTGAGGGGACTTTCTGAGAGTTAAAGGTAAGGCACTAGGAGAGTGATAATCACCCCCAAACTTAGAGTTTGCAGTGTCTCTAGATAGACTAGTCACAATTTCCCTAATTTCTAGAACATCAGAATCCTGAAAATGGTCAATTGATTCTTCTAACTTATTATCAGGTAATGCATCCTTACTCATCTCTACGAGTTTATCGTCTTCTAAGACTAGTGTTTCTAAATTACTGGACTCTAAAACAGTATTCTCAGGGTAAACTCTTTCCTTTAAACCATCATCACAATCATATAAAGGATTATCAGCGAAAGTTTCTAGTAAAGGCCCGTTAACTAAGGTGTTAATCATAGTTACTTCCTCTGATTCACTTATAGGCACATCAAATAATGGATTATCCAACATATTGCAGGCTAATGGATCATGAACTACATCGTCTAAAACGGTGGCATCTCTAGTCAAATCCTCGTCCTTTCGAATAGGTGAATAATTATTAAAATTATTGGGATTTGAACCATAAATAGTACTATCATTATAAAGTTCAATTGGAGTAACAAATTCCTGATCACTATGCCTACATATTTTAAATTCTTCATCAACACTATCATCCTCATAATCATAACATGAAAATCGTTGAACCTCATCTAAACAAGTAGTGTTACCATTTCTAACCTCGTCATCTTGATTATGCAAATAAATATCCTCATTTTCATGGGTATTATTGGAAACACTGTATTGGAAATTAAGATTATTTCGAGCAAGTTTTTCGACAATCCTATTTGTACTTTCAGTAAATTGCTTAATAGTCTCTTCTAAAGACATCCTAGTTGACTGCTCTGGGGACTCATCTAGAATATTTAAGGTTTCCTTTACAAATAAAGAATGACTTTTGAAAGCCTCTTCTAGAGAAATAGAGGGATTTTGCTCGTATGACCCGTGCGTGTGTGGATAGTAATTTGGCACATCATGGTATGAGCCATAACCTTGAAAAGGTTGATGTTCCCAACCAATATTCACACTATGGTCAAAGTAGTAACGTCCATTTTGAAACTCAGTCGGATAATCATTGTATTGGCTATTATAATACCAGTTTGACATCCTAACTGCAAGGGAATTTTACAAACACAAACAAGGCTGACTCGACCACAACAAACCTACTGATTTCTAGCAAACAAAAAGCATGATGGCTCCACTTAGATTGTTTTCTAGACCAGCTTCTAATCTTTCGAAAGGGAATTCGTTACAATCTGAGCAAACCCCTCTGGAATCAATCCGAGTTTAAGTAAGTTGAATAGAGGCGAGGGAAGCTAAGTGGAGCTTTGATACCCAAGGCCTCACCGCATTACAAGGCGGCGCAGTCACGCATTCAACTCACAGAAACCATCATGAACTTCTAAGTATGCTTAAAAGAGTAACCAATATTTTTTGAACGACTTTCCTATTAAGCTCGTTACCCTATCGGTCTCGTTCTATTCAAAATTTTAGGCTTAGGTTCGCGTTTGGTTTCGTTTTCCTAAGGCGGGCAAGAAGAGAACGGTGATGAAATCCGAACCCTTATCTTGTATGGCCAGTCCTTGCCCTTTACTAGGAAATTAAAACAGTCGTATTCAAGACCTCAACATATATGCATACAAAATCATCCAGTAAACCCGCTGGCAGGAGATTCGCGGGTGTTTAGAATTTTTACCTCCCGTTCCAGACGGGGGATGAACCGTTGAAGTCGACTCGGGTCACTGACTCCTATGTCAATGTACGAACCCGAGGGGCCGAGACGATATCGTAATCGTCGTCCTTCCCTGTGCAGTTTATATTTAAATAACCCTTCCTTAGGGTTTTAAAATTAATAATGTCCAATGTTCAATGTCCAAAAATTAAAAAAAAATAAAAAATAAGAAAATGAAAATCCAAAAATATAAAAGATTACAAAAATAAAAGCCTATTTACAGTTTCTAAAAAAAATAAAAATAAAAAATATCTAATGAAAATAAATTAACTATACACAAATATATTCTTCTTTACTCCTTTGGATTTTCTCTCTTCTTTCTTTCTTTGGCTTCGCTTTACTTTTCAACACTCTCTCTTTTATATAAGCTCCGCACCAAGTCTAAAAGCAAAAAGAAAAAAAAAAAAAAAACGCGTAAAAAGGAACAAAATAATAAAAAAAAAATAATAATAAAACCTAAAAACAAATCTATACACAAGTCCCCGTCGGCGGCGCCAAAAATTGATGGTATTTTTCAATGATGTTGTAGTGGTAAGAAAGGTTTGTCGTTCACTCGGACTTGATGAAATTGAATTTTAAATTTAAATTATAAAACTAGCAAATATATAAAAATAATAACAATGTTTCGAGAGGTACTAGGACTAGGATTCCACCAAATATTCAAATTCATGTAATTCACTTATTTATTCGAGTGCGACTATGTGCACCCCTCTCTAACCCGGGGTGCACATTCCTCCCTTCCTTATTGGAGGACTTTCTAACCGGGGTTAATTCACGTTAATATTTTTAATTGATATTTACGTTGGAGTTTGGATAAACAAAAAACTAGGTAGTAATCCTATTATCATTTATACCGCTCTCTGGTCTATTCACATTTCTGATTTCTCTTTTTCCACTTCTTAAACTAACAAGCCTATTTGATGAGTAAAATTTCTTGTAAACATGATGTATCTCCTTCTTCATCAACTTGTAATGGAGTAGATGACTTCAATCATTGGATAAGAGATCCATAGATTTTCCATATCCACAATCAAACTAGTAGGAATATTAATTTAACCATCATTGCATTCCCTCTTATTCTTTAGATAATCATCTAAATCCTAATATAGTAACAATCCAAACCCAAATCACAATACATTTAGTTTTCTTTGGAGGCATCAGGCATCAAATCTCCTTGAATATTCAGATGCAAAATACCCATTTGATATGTTGTTTTCCATTTGCTATGGAATTTTGAATGAGTTGCGTTATAACAACAATAATACTACTAGTCCTTATGTTTCAGTAGTACTCGTGTTTTTATACTGAGATTGAGAATCTAATAATTTTTTATTTTTTTTTTCGAATGAGAAATTGATCATGCATTAATGAAAGATGTTGAATGCAGTGTTTATGTTAATTTGAAATAGCCATTCTAGATTTCAATATACCATTGTGATACATGTGAAAGTAGTGTTTGTTTAGGTTAGAATTTGCTTGCTCACGAACAGGATCAAGGAAGTAAAATCAAAGGTAAGAAACGGAGTAATTAATAAGACCAGGTCTATAATGGAGAAGAAGAGAGAAATTACAGAGGGGCTAGACAGAGATTTCGAGAAATGGGTGACAAAACTTAGAGATTGGCTTGGTATTTTTAACGAGCCATGAAGATAAGATGAACTAGGAAGTCGAAGAACTGTAGATGAACAAGAAGAAGAGAGAGGTGGAGATAAATGTGCCTTATTTTTTGGCTGCCGATTTCCCATGTTATTTATCTAATTATAATATTAAAAATAATAAACAAAACAGATAACTAGAGTTAGTGACCAACCAATAATAGAAGGAGGAATGTGCACCCAGGGTTAGAGACGGGTGCACATAGTCGCACTCTATTTATTCTAAACCATTATACCTCATTCAATAAGAATTTTGACTCTATTTCTTTGCCTAATGTAGATTCTTAAAATATTAATTGTAAATCTTAAGCATGGCATATCAAAAGAATAAATCCTAAGCATAAACCATCAAACGAAATGACAATTAATTAAGAAAAATCTTTTTCTAATTTTATTTTAATGCAAATAGTCATATAAATAATTAAATGAATTTACCACATGACGAATTTTGGTTTCCTCCGTCGTCCCAGAGAAAGGTTTAGCTCCACATAGTTCAAAACACGCTCAAAATATATTTTTGTAGCTCAAATTGTGTTTACAGAGAAGAAAATGGAGGAAAATAATATGAACCAAAAGTTTACTACAACTCTCGATTCTCTCCCCAAAACTCTCGATTCTCTCCCCTGAGTCCCGTAACCTCTTTATATAACCAACAGGGGATGAAAATATCTCGTCATAACTCCGAATATTCTCGGTTGAATGCAAGAATATTTTCTCTTTACTCTCACAGGAATCACCGAGATTTCCTTCTAAATCTTCTTCACGCGTTTGCAGTGCTTCAACTTTATCCAAACACGCACAAAATCTTCACAAAATCATCACAGAATCTTCAACTAACTCCGACTATTTTTCCTCCCATGTTTTGGGAAATCTTCCCATATCTTCATTTATTCTCGTGCATGAATCAATTACCTCCCCTGTTTTAGTGTAACAGGATAATTACAAACCAAATCAACGAGAATATCACAGAAAATCTCTCCCAAATCATTCCTAAAATATACGCTGTAGCAGGATATTTCAAATAAAACTTTCCCGCCAAAACAATTCTCACGGTGATAAAGATATGAGTCCCCCTATCCAAGTGTGGGGTGCGAATAGCAAATGGGGTGCCCCTTAGTAATTGAGGTGCCCGTTAACCAGCAGTAAGAGTCCGAATAACACGTGTCCTCCGGGTACCAAAATCAACTTTTCGAGCCGAATTTTCCAAAAATGTTTATTTCCCAAAGATGCCTACAAACACATAAAACACCAAAATTAATACAAAATCGAGTGCCAACAATATATAGTACTGAGATCAAATTAGACACAAAAATGTGTCTATCATTGTGAAAATATCGTTTCCGAAGAATAGAGACAAAAGACCATCCTTCTCCATATTCTTTATCATGGCTTAACCAAGGAAGCGAGGTAAAAGTCACTAAACGTTGTCTCATTAATTTTTCTATTGGTAGCAAATATGTAGACAATGTTTGGTGTGATGTTGTTTTGATGGATGCATGTCATTTACTTCTTAGGCGCCCTTGGAAATATGATCGGTTTGTGAATCATGATGGGAGAACAAACAACTATTCGTTCATGTGGAGCAATAAGAAATTGACTCTTGTACCCAATCGTGAGCTTATGCCTAAGCCACAAAATGGTCATGGTAAAAATCTACTTACTAATCAAAAGTTCATAGAAGAGTTGGATGATTCGGAGGTTTTCTATATACTTCATGTTAAAGAATCTCCATCGTATGATTCCGTGCCACCGCTAGTCAAGCCAATTATCGAAGAATTTCAAGATGTTTTTTCCTATCGACTTACCGGATGTATTACCACCATTACGAGATGTGCAATACCAAATTGATCTAGTACCCGGTTCAAGTCTTCTCAACAAATCCCACTACCGGATGAGTCCCAAAGAACATGAAGAATTACGTTGCCAAGTTGAAGAGCTTATATCCAAAGGTTTTATAAGACAGAGTCTTAGCCCTTGTGTGGTACCGGCCTTGTTAGTACCAAAGAAATATGGTTCATGGCGTATGTGTGTGGATAGTAGGGAAATCAATAGAATCCCATTGAAGTACCGATTTCCAATTCCTCATTTGGATGACTTACTTGATCAATTAAGTGGAGCATGTGTTTTTAGCAAACTTGATTTTAAAAATGGATATTTTCAAATTCGTATCAAGGTAGGTGATGAATGGAAGACCGCTTTCAAGACTAGAGACGGTTTGTATGAATGGATGGTTAAGCCATTTGGGCTATCAAATGCTCCAAGTACATTATGCGAGTAATGAATCAAGCACTTCGGCCGTTGATTGGGAAGTGTGTGGTTGTTTACTTTGATGAAATACTTGTTTATAGTCCCAATATGGAATCTCATATACGTCACCTCCGTGAGGTTCTCATGATTTTGCGGACACAACAATTTTATGCTACCTTGAAGAAGTGTGCATTCATGACCGATAAAGTTTTGTTTCTTGGTTATGTGGTTAGTAAGGATGGGATTTCGGTAGATGAAGATAAAGTGGAATGCATAAGGAATTGGCCCAAGCCAAAAACTTTGTTTGATATTCGAAGTTTTCATGGGTTAGCTTCTTTTTATCGTCAGTTCATTGCAAACTTTAGCGGAATCATGGCTCCAATAACCGAATGCATGAAGGGTGGAAAGTATTCATGGACTCAAGAAGCGGACGAAGCCTTTGAATTGATGAAAATAAAGTTAAGTACATCTCCAATCTTAATATTAACAAATTTTGATAAACCATTTGAACTTCATTGTGATGCTTCTAAACTATGCATTGGGGCGGTTTTTAGTAAGGAAGGGAAACCAGTGGCATTTTATAGTGAAAAGTTGAATGGGGCAAGACTTGCATATAGCACTTACGATGTTGAGTTTGATGCTATTGTTCAAGCACTCAAGCATTGGAGGAACTATCTTATTCACAATGAGTTTATTTTATTTTCGGACCACATGGCATTGAATCACATCAATTCTCAAGACAAGCTTTCTACTAGGCATGGTAAATGGGCTTCTTATTTGCAACAATTTACTTTTTCCATCAAGCACAAGTCGGGCGTACAAAACAAGGTAGCGGATGCCTTGAGTCGACATACTTCTCTTCTTACACAAATGAGGGCTCGTATTTTGGGATTCGATGATATTCGGGAGCTCTTAAAGAATGATACTTATTTTGGTCCTCTTATGGTTGATGAAAGGTCACTCCAAAACGGCGATTATGTTCTTTTCGATGGGTACCTTTACCGGAAGAATTGTCTTTGCATTCCGCAATCAAGCTTGAGATTGAAAATTATTAAGGAGCTTCACGATGAGGGGCATATGGGGACTACTCGTACTTGGAACTTGGTTTCTAGATCATACTTTTGGCCGTGATTGTGGAAGGAGATTCATCGATATGTGAAGAGATGTCATATATGTCAAGTATCTAAAGGAACGGCCACTAATGCGGGATTATACATGCCACTTCCTATTCCTTCTCGTCCATGGGAAGATTTGAGCATGGATTTCATCTTGGGATTACCGCGTACTCAAAGAGGTATGGATTGAATATTTGTAGTGGTAGATCGTTTTTCCAAAATGTCTCATTTTATTGCTTGTAAAAAGACAACGGATGTGGTCATGGTAGCCCAACTCTTTTTTAAATAAATTTACCGTTTACATGGTATTCCTTCTTCCATCGTCTCGGATAGAGATAGTCGTTTTGTGGGGCATTTTTGGCGCACCTTATGGAAGTTAGTCAAGACCAATTTAAGTTCTAGAATCGCTTATCACCCTCAAACGGATGGGCAAACCGAAGTGGTAAACCGTTCCCTAGGTAATCTTCTTCGTTGTTTGGTTGAGGAGAATTTGAAGACATGGGATCAAGTTTTATGCAAGGAGGAATTTGCTTACAACCATGCAATGAACCGGAGTAGTGGTTATTCACCATTCATGGTGGTATACGGGTTCAATCCAAGAGTAATACTTGACTTGTCCTTAGTACCGGATTTCAAAAGTCCAAATGCTAAAGCGGAAGACTTTGTTTCTCAACTTCACCTTATACATGAAAGCACCCGAAAGCATTTAGAAGCCTCATCAAGGAAATACAAGAACAAGGTTGATCAAAGACGACGCGTGGTTGAGTTTGAAGTAGGAGATCTTGTTTATGCGGTTCTTACTAAGGAACGTTTTCCCGTGGGTGAGTACAACAAGCTCAAGGCAAGGAAGATTGGACCATTTCCAATTGGAGAAAAGATAAATGATAATGCTTATCGACTCAACTTACCAAGCTCAATTCATACGCCCGACGTCTTTAATGTTAAGCACTTGGTTCCATATTGGGGTGACAATGCTATGGATGATGAGATGGACAATTCGAGGGCGAATTTCACTTAAGGAGGGAAGGATGATGCATAATGGTATTTCATATATACCATTTATGCCCTTTTATTTCGTATTTACTCTTTTACCCCCTTCTTTCCCTTATTTTCTACCTTTGTCCTTTTTGTTTACTACTTATTGTTTAAACCCTAGCTCTTCTAGTTTTCAAGTTTGGTTTTGTTTAGAAAAGTGGTGTAAGAACCCTAAATCCTTCCTAAGAGAAGAGCCTCCAACACTTTGTTATTTCCAATTTGTAATTGGGTAGAAATTTCAATTTGTAAGAGATGCATCTATTATCTTCTAGTTTCCAATCTTAGAATTGGGTAGAAATTTGAAGATTATTAGAGAAGAACCTCAAATCTTTGTATCTTCCTTGTTCCAAGGGTAGAAGAAGCATCATTTGAAGGTTGGTTATTTTTATTTCATGGTGTTTTGTTATAATTTAACATCCAAATTCAACTATAAGTGTTACTTTACATTAGAAACCGAACCAAAATCAACATGACCTTCCTTCGATTTGATTGCAAAATCAAAGCCGAGTTTTGAAGTGAACTGTGCCCAAGATGCCCGTATTCCAGCATGTTGGTTATTTAAATTTTTCATTATGATCATGTCCTTGATGTTTCTGGGTAATGAACGATAATTCCATTTTATTTTGTTTATAATAGGATCATATTCTTACTATTTCTGGATAATGAACCATATTTCGATTTTGAAACGCCTAGGTTTATACTCTTAAATGCTTCCTTTATTTGTTTGAACTTCACGAGTTCAGGTACACTCCATGCATACATATAAGTACCTGCATTTTTTTTGTGCAAATCACATGTAACAATCTTGGCTAAGTCGCTCTCACAGGTGGATTGCAGAAGATTTGAAACCAAAAACATAGTGGAATGAACAGGTGTAACTTTCATCTACGAAAATATAATCACACTTCAGACAACATACATTGCAAACATCACTCCAGGCCCAAGCCACATACATACACATCTTTTTACCTCTGGAAGGCTGTCTTCAATGCAGTTTCTGATTTCTACAGTTAAACTGATTCTCTTTTCAGATCAGCTTACAAAACCATGGGAATCCTTTTTTAATATGGAAGAAAATATAAACTACAAAAAAAATTGGAACTGCCACATAAAGCCCTGTGAATATTTGTTGATACTTGTTGGAATATATGACATATATGACACATATATTAGCCACCGAGGTGATCGAGGTTGTCAGTTCTCTTACTTGCATTCAACGGATGTGTGAAGAAGTTATTTACAAGACCAAGCGTCGTGTGGAAGACTATGTAATCTAACAAATCTAGCTAGCAAATATCTAGATAAGTTTCACCTAGTCAACACAGTTAGCTTGTTCTAGGTTTACTCATTCTTGCTTATCATATTACTCCTATAAATAGGAATTACTTGACTGAAGACCAAGTCGACAAAACTGAATACATAACAATCACATAAACAAACTACCAATTCACCACTTTCCCATATAAACTTTTCGTAGAAACAAATGGTATGAACAAAACCCTCATGTTACTTAAGCCCCCAATTTCCGAAGTTCCATCCACATAAGTAATAAAACACCTAAATTTCAACTTACACGCCACCCTTTTTACCAAATGATTATCCCAACTATAACATATACACCTAAGTGACTACCCATACAAGTAACAAAAACCCCAAGATATCGACTCCCAAATCACCACATTACACTAAAAAACCACTACTCAACTACAATGTCAACTTCATTCTAACCAAACCTCGTAACATCATCAAAATTATCACATTTCATTAAACCCCCACTAAATCCCACTTGAAATTAGAGAAATTGAACATAAAAGAACTCTCAAGCAACAAAAGAAGGTTTATCTCGGGCACATCAAAGTAGAGCACAGTCATTTGTACAAATCCAGCCTAAACCAAGAAATGGCCGTTCCAGACTTGCTTCGGTTACAAAGTGAAGGAGAAGGGTTGGTTTTGGGGAGGGAAGCGAAGAAAGTTTTGATACCAGAATAGTAGATTCTGGAAGAGTAGTTGTTTTACGACTTGTATCAGAAAGAGCTTTACAAGTCTCTTAACCACCCAAAGCAGCTAGTGAATTGGAATCTTAACGGGACTCATCCATTTAAAGAGTTATGGATTGGAATTTCTTGCATTGTAGTATCGCCAGTTTTTAGTTTTCACCAACATCTCAAAGCATAGTATAACAACATTAATGCAGATACGGTGATATAACGGTTGACATTGCCCATTGAAGGAACAGCTGATAGAGAAGGTATTTGGTGGTGGTCTTTTTTTTTTGATCGGTCAAGTAGAAAATTCATTGCAAAGAGGCACTTAAGAGGGGTACCTCAACCCAATGATTACAACCGAAAAAAAAAAGGGGGAGCCGAAAGGGGATTCGGCTACCCAAGAAGAGAAACAAAAACTAAGGGAGCCGGTATAATGAATCCCATAAAGAAATCAACATATTTGCCGTAAGCTCGAACATCTTTGTATTCGATTCCGCCCAAAAGAACGCTTGTAGTTTGATATCTCTAATGAGGTTCACCAAATTTTTCTTTTTGTTATCAAAGATTCTTGCATTCCGCTCTTTCCATATGCACCACCATATAACAACCGGGATGTTGTTCCATATTCGACTAAGTCTTTCATCTCCCCAATTGAACTTCCAAGATTTTATAGATGTAGTGACACTAGGGTCATATGTCCAACGAAAGTGGCACCCTTCGACAAAGTAATCCATATTCTCCGGATTCTCCAACACTCATAAAACAAGTACGAGCTCGTTTCATTATCTTCTTCACAAAAACAACATTCATTAGAAACATCCATACCTCTTCTTAAAAGTTGTGTTTCTATTGATCCTGGTATGGATTACGTGACTAACCTAAATTAGTTAAAGAAACTTAAAACTTGTGTTTCTATTCTAGTTGGGAAGGACTATTTGCGAGTGCAGACAAAATTTATGTTGCTAATAAAAAACAAATTTATTGGATGCTTTAGTACGCTCTTTGTACATCTCTATTTTATGTTGTAGAGTTTCTTTTCAATTTGAATATATGCAAAACCATTGACCATATTAGTCTCTTTCATTTTGTGTTGTTGATATGGAGAAGCAAGAATTAAGGACTAAATAATATTTCAAACTTTGTTTCTTTCTTTTTATCAGAAGGAAAGAGTTATACATGTAGAACCCCGTTGAAAAAGAAAGCTAAGAATCACAAAGCTGCAAAAGCAGCAAGCCAGCCCGGCAAACTTTAACTTGGTATCGAAGGGCCACTTGGTCTCAACAAATCTTGGCGTGGGTGAACTACACCCTTGCTTGAATAAAATTCACTAAGTTTTGACGTGGGTGACTTACACCCATGCTTATACTTACCGTTGGTCCACGTGTTTTGATCTGGTGTTTTTATCAAAGACTAGGCGGTTGGGGCTACCCTTGGCTTAAGGGCAGCTCCACATCATGGTTTAGGAATGTTGCGCACTTATGAAATTGCTTGTTTTTTTACACTCCCTTATGATGATTATGTTGATTTTGATTCTGATTTTGGTTCTTCTTCTTCTTTCTCTGTAAGTAGTAGGATTTTGGTTCTCTGTAAGTAGTAGGATTTGGGGATTTAGAAATACACCCAGTGTGATTCTAATCACGGTGTGGGTACAAGCTGGTGGGCATATGGGGCTACGCTTGGCTTAAGCCTTAAGGGCAGCTTCGTCTTTGAGTTTCTGTATTAGACTTGGATTAGGGGACGTTTGCTCTAACAGGAATTTGGATTGTTATAAATAGAGGTACAGAGCCATAAAATCAATTGTTTTTCTAAACTCAACTGCTGGTGAAATTTTTATCATATGGATCATTATTTTGAGTATCGTCATTGTGCCCACATAAACATCACCTGTTCTTGTGATGTTGGATATTGTATCCTTACCCCTACTAGTGCACAAGAAAAAAACCCATCACTTCCTAATAAGCTCGAAATTCAGTTGCTGTGCATCCATGATCAAATCGAAGATGGTACGGCCGTTACTGTGTCTAGTCAACTCAATGCGGGTATGGATGTGATTAAGAATTTTAAATCGTACAATTTAGTTAGAGGCACAATAGATAATATGCTTTCGGACTTCAAAGCTCCGTCGTGGTGTTCTGATTTCGTTACCGATTGTGTTTTGGATTCCGCATCTAAACTTCCAGAAATAGTACGTGGTTCGTTTCTCCTTGGTGCATCTGTGAAGATTACTATCGAAGAGAATTTAGATGTACAAGAAGAGGATGATTTGATTCATGCTGGGGTAACTGAATCAATGGAGGAAGACAGTGTAAGAAGGATTCGTGCTTCGAAATCGTTTATTGATGGATTGAAGAAAGAGGAATATAGACATAACAATGGAGACAGCAGCAGTTGTGCAGTATGCTTGGAAGGGATTATAGATGGATCTAAAATAAGCAACATGCCGTGCTTGCATATGTTTCATTCTGCTTGTCTGGTTACTTGGTTGCATGAAAGCAACTCTTGCCCCATATGTCGACGTCAGGTCGATCCAGCTGAGTAGTTAGTTTATATAAGTTATAACTGTACTAAGCAGCTCTCTCCGTCAGCTTGCAATGGTTGTTATGTAACCCAGACTTCGGTAATCTGGTGCTGATCATGAGTCTTTTTTTTTCTTTTTTTGAACATTCTGCTTTGTTCTCTGAACTGTGAACCGTTTTAGCATTAAATAATTCTACAAGGTTATACTAAATAGACGTGCAATCATCTTTCGCCAACAATCTTTACCGCTGACCATTGCCAAAGGAATCCACAAACTGTATTTCCTTAACCAGGTTGAATCACTTGCTTACTATACCTCTCCCCAATACTTAGATGCAGATTCTTGATTTCTAACTATACCTTTCCCCCAATACTTTGATGGAGATTAATTCATGATTTCTTTTGTTACAGTAAAACGGCTTTGAACAAGGATTCGGGCAATACCCGTGACTGTTTTTCAAAAAAAAATGTTATTTTTCATAGTTCTGGCGAAAAGCATATTTAAAGAGGTTGATGACAGAACGTTGGACATACCATGGCACAGGTTGTGACTCTTAAATAAAACACGCCCGGAAAATGGTTTATTATGAAACTTTGGGTATTTAGATAGCTAATTTACTACTAGTATATTGTAGGTGTAAATAATCCACAGGGATAGGTGGAACCATCCTAGGCGACGATGTACAAAAAGCAACAAGCACCAGAAGCATTGAATCATCTCATCAGGTTTGGGCGCGAGAAAAGAGGAATCGAGGTAGCCCGTAAAATCGACACAAAGGAAGAGGAAAGTTCTGATGTGATGCTCATCGAGTTCGAGGATAATAAATGCACTGACAAAGTTGGTGAAGAGATAAGAAGAGCTCGGTCAAAGTAAGACTCGGCCAGGGACCTATAGGGCGACGTCGGTCGTCTCCACCAAGCAAACGACATCGGATGAGAACATCACTCGGCTAGATATCTCGACTTGAGCAAAGGCGAAGATCGACTGAAGTATCAGCTAATCACCCGAGAAGAACATCAAGGAAGCTACACCAAGCCCAACACCATAATACCGATGTATCATCACCTGTGACTATAAATAGAGATCATATAGAGAGGTAAAGGCCAAGTGAGAAGAGAGAAAGGAGAGCACATAGAGCATTGAGAGAAGCATACATCATGTAATCGTGAACCGAGTAATAAGATCATCCTTTCACCCCGTGGACGTAGGTAATCATACCGAACCACGTATACCTTGTGTTCTTCTACTTGTCTTGTTTGTTTTACTTCTTTGTGCATGTTTTAAGATTCTTTGGATGTGGTAGTAGAATTTTCTACATCTACATATATAGTATATCTTTGATAGAAAAGACAGAAAGATTTAATCAAAATAAATAAAAAATAAATAAAGAGATTTGATCAATAAGTCATCAAACTAGGTTGTTTGCTTAAGTTGTCTAAGCGAGTTATTAGAAGATCAATAAGCTCCCAAAATAACATCCTTTGATGTTGGTAGAAGCTAGAATGAAGTTCCACCTCGCTGACCATTTTTCTTCATCTCTAATGGTTGAAATTCATGGGTTGCTAGATTTATCGTTTCAAGTTTATCGTTGTGGTTAAAAGCTCGATTTTGTTACATTTGCTTTTAATTACTTAAATCCTTGAAAAGCTCATGGAATCGTAGTTTAAAAGGAAAAACTTGGTTAGTTATTTTCATCATCTTAATGTCATCGAATAAGAGTT
Organism: Papaver armeniacum; assembly: GCA_023531295.1. Taxonomy (NCBI): domain Eukaryota; kingdom Viridiplantae; phylum Streptophyta; class Magnoliopsida; order Ranunculales; family Papaveraceae; genus Papaver; species Papaver armeniacum. The sequence goes on from JAJJWW010004809.1 coordinate 508,842, forward strand.
GTAAGATCTCTTATCTTATGAGTGAGGGATTCCGGTCGGGCAAGTTTGATTAATCTCCTCACGTAGAGTTAAATGTTTTCGGTTGAGTAAAGCTTTTTTGGGTCAAAGATCGCCTTGACTTCGATCTAAGATAAACGTAATAACACCTCAAAGCTCCCGAATGGATCATCTTTGATGACTGGTAGAAGCTAAATTGAAATGTTATTGCGTCGTTTGGACCTTCTTAATGAGTTAAACCAAGTACAACAGTGGTGGAGGCAAAGCTAAATCGAAGTCATCGAGTTCAGTTTTCCAGAATCTACGGCTAGAAGGAATTTAGTGAGCGCTTCATTATTAAGTCCCATCTTGATCCTACACTAAAAGCCTCATAACATCAGTAGACGGTCGGCACAACAGTCGGTGAAGGTTATCGAATCACCAACCATAGTCAATAAAGAAATCTTCCGATCTAACGTACGGATGATTAATGAGTTATGGCACTAGGAATGTCAGGAAAAATAATGATTAAGGCATGAAGAAAGTACCGAAAGCGATGTGTTGAGACAGCTATTCAAAAAATTGTCCTTTGCGGTCAGAACCACTTGATTGCTGAGATCAACACGCTAGCATAAATAGGATTGTACTACAAAAACTTTTTCCACCTTACATAGAAGGACCGCTGTACTTCATCCTTAACCTTGTCGAAAACAGTTCGAAGTAAGTGTCGTGCACTTTGCTGACGTAGGGTAGGGACGAACGGGCGAGCCGAGGCACAAGAGCAATACTGAAGGTGATGGCGAGCACCTCCAGGACAATTAGGATTCTCAGGAATCGGGCCATAGCGGGATCTAGTGAACAGGAAGGACTAACGGGTTCCCGACAAGAGGACATTCGACAAAATCATCAAAGCGAGACTCAGGCACCAGGCAGAGGCATGGAAACTGTCGATGAGGAAGTCGATCTAGGACGAGACGGTGATCTCCTACCAAGAATACTAAGGATCGAACCGAGCCAGATGATGCGCGGAGACATGGAAGACGGAAGAACTGCATCGGATACCGAGGAAAAGGAGGATGTGCAAACGATGCAGGAGGAGCGGAGGCGAGAAAGGAAACCGAGGGATTTTCAGCATGCAATAGAGCAAGAAGGATAAAGGCTTAGAAGAGTGCGCCTAGGAATGGGATACCTCAACCGAGACATCCCACCATTAGCAACTGATCTTCCCGTATCTTCAAACACTCCCTCTGTTATCCCTCAACCGGCCGAACCTCCAACCGCACCCCCCAACGTAACAGGAAACCAAGTGAATGGCCACGCTAGCCATGAAAGCACTGACCCAATGCTACTTGCTATCTTGGCAAGCCAAAGAAGGAAGGAAGACCTTATGAGAGAGCTACAGAGAAGGAACCTAGCCTTGGAACATGAAAACTACCAACTCCGCAACCGGAGAGCCATGTCAAGAGGATCGTCAAGTCAAGGCGCTTCCAGCAACCACACCTAGCCAAGAAACGCTCCAACCCCACCCCCGGGCCGAGAGCGCATACCCGACCCTAATCACTCAAGGGAGGGTATGGTCTACCCGAAGATTCTTCGACCGAGGAAGAGGCGACAAACGAGAGTACGGATGCGACAACCAAGCAAAAGATCGAGCAACTTGAGCAGATGGTCAAGAAACTAACAGGAAATGGTGAGGATGATAAGCTGGAAGAAGTAATCAATGAAGCACAGAAGACACCATTTACCAAGAAGTTGGATCGGACTCCTTTCCCGCCAAAGTGTACGTTGCCGATCTTCCCATCTAGATTTGACAGCACGGGCTACGCAGGAGAACACATCAAAATGTACATCATGTCCTTGTTGCAATAGGTGAATTGCGATGTGGTCATGTGCAAATTCTTTCCAGCAAGCCTGAAAGGTGAGGCAAAGAACTGGTTTTACACCCTGCCCGATGAATCCATTGGCAGTTACGCTGTCTTGGTGAAAACCTTCCTAGAAACTTACATGCACAACAGTATAGCTCGGCCCATAGTAAACAAGCTCTTTACGCTTGCACGAAAATTCAGGTAACCATTACGGTCTCTGACAGACAGATGGAGGAAGTTGTGTACTGACATCGGGAAGGTACCAGTCGATCAACAAATCTTTGGGTTCAAAAATTCATTGGGGAAGTCAGATCCTATTTGGATAGCAATGTACACCGAGAAACCCAAAACGTAAAGGGAAATCAGGAAGATGCAAGAACATTACATCGCCCTAGAAGAAATACAAGAAGGAGCACAGGATAGAGGAATACAAGAAGCAAGCACAGCAGTAGAGGCAACCCCACGAGAAGATTCTAAGCGACCGGAGAAAAGGCCGAGCACACAACATCATGGGGAGAACAAGAAAGTTGGGGTCGAGAAAGGAAAGAAGCCTCGTCACGAACCCAGATCGTACACTCCACTAAACGCACCATTGGAAGAGATATTCAAGGAAGTCAAAAAGAGGAACTATATCCGATACCCTAAGACTAGGGGAATTCAGTTCGACGAGAAAAGGAACCACCCAGAGTTTTGCCATTACCACCAGTTTCGTGGCCATTCAACCAACGATTATCGGGAGGTAAAAGACATCGTCCAACACCTGATCCGAGATGGATATTTACGACATTTCGTCAAGACATTGCCGACACCTGATCAACCCGATGCTCCAGTGCATCAAATAAGAATCAATCGTGATACCCAGTTCGCCTGTAACACCATATCACACTCGGAAACTCAAGGGTTTGATTTGGGAACCGGCATCACTTCAAGAATTCATAAAAGGGATCGAGCGGGAAAGGAAATATTCAGTGTGGCCAAAAATCTGCCCATGGAGCCATGGATGATGTAGCCGATCACCTTCTCAGCGAAAGACGTCCCATTAAACGGTCAAGCACATGGGGATCCCCTAGTGATAACCTGCTTATCGAAGAATGGGGTGTCCGAAGGATATTGATGGACATCAGCAGTTCAGTCGAGGTCTTATTTTATGACACCTTCAAAAGAATGGAGTTATCCGATGACATCTTAATCCCGTCGACCTATCGAATCTACGGCTTCAACTGTACAATGACAGTACCAAAGGGAGAAGTCACCCTCAGAGTCTCGGACGGGGAGGGATTCCTCGACACACTCACCACCTTCTGTGTGGTCGACGTTGTGTCACCATACGAGGCAATCCTTGGTAGACCCTGGCTTGCGGGAATCAAAGGAGTCGCCTCGGCATACCACCAAAGATTGCGGTTTCCATCTTATCGAGGAGTAGTGGAAGTGTTAGGCGACCCCCAGGCGGCGAGACAATGCGTACAGATAGATATCCAACAGAACGAAGAAAGGCGATCGAGGAAACGCCAAGAAAAGAACAAAGCTAAGGAAATAAGGGCGGGAGAAGAGCTAGAAAAGGTGATGTCACAAGCCATCGCCACCTATGAAGCTGGCGAGAAGGAGATCTTATAGCAATCAAGGGAGCCGACAATAGTCGATGAACCAAAACCTAATTTCTTGGCCTTAGAATCTACCCGACAAGTTAATCTAGGCACCGAGGAAGAGCCTAAAATGGTGAAAATAGGGACTCTCTTGACAGACGAACAAACTCATCAGTCTATAACTCTTTTGAAAGAACACATGGACGTATTCGCCTGGCAAATGCACGATATGGAAGGAATTGACCCAGAAGACTGCTCACACCACTTGAGAATAGACCCCAAGTTCAAGCCAATCCGATAAAAGATGAGGAGAATTGCACCCGAGATACAAACAGCGGTGGAGGCCGAACTAAAAAAGTTGCAAGTAGCGGGAATCATTCGAAAAGCTCAATACCCACAATGGATATCTAACATGTTGATAGTCCCTAAAAGGAATGGAGGTGTTCGAGTCTGCATCGACTTTAGTGACTTGAACAAAGCGTGCCCAAAGGATAGCTTCCCCCTCCTCAGCATTGATCAACTAGTAGAATCCATAGTTGTGTATAAGGCAGTAACACTCATGGACGGGTAATCGGGGTATAATCAAATTCCCCTGGCCCCCGAAGACCAAGAGCACACATCATTCTTCACACCAAGAGGGTTATATTGTTACACCAAAATGCCGTTTGGGTTGAGAAACGCAGGTGCCACTTACCAAAGATTAGTAGAAGACATGTTCGAAGATAAAATACACAACACCATTGAGGTGTATGTGGACGACATGTTGGTCAAGAGCAAGGTGGCCACCAACCACAATGACGATCTCCGAGACATATTTCAAACCATGAGAAGGTACAAGATGAGGGTGAATCCTGCCAAGTGCACTTTCTGGGTTACCTCGAGCAAGTTTCTAGGGTACATAATTACTGACAAAGGCATCGAAGCCGACCCAAATAAGATCAGGGCAGTCGTAGAAATGCCATCACATGTGACAATTAAGGACGCACAACGATTAAATGGGAACTTGGCAGCATTGGGGCGATTCATCTCTCGATCATCTGACAAGTGCAAGGACTTCTTCGGGACATTAAGGAAAGGAGAAAATTTCAAATTGACCGAGGAATGCGAAGAATCATTTCAGAAAATCAAGCAGCATCTCGCGAGCCTGCCGGTATTACAAAGGCCCGAGCCCGAGGAGGTACTAACCCTATATCTGGGGGAGACCAGTTATGCCATTAGTGCCATATTAGTCAAGAACGTAGGAGGGGAAGAAAAGCCGGTGTATTTCATAAGCAAAACCATGAACCCAGCGGAGAAGAACTACACCAGAATCGATCAACTGATACTAGCATTGGTGTTTGCAACACAAACACTTCGGACGTATTTCCAAACTCATAAGATTCGGGTGCTCACAAAGTCCTCCATAAAATCAGTAGCCAGGTCGGGGCGGATCTCCAAGTGGAGCGCAGAAATCAAGCAGTTCGACATTTTCTACGAGATGAGAACAGCATTAAAAGCACAGGCAGTGGCCGAATTTCTGGCAGACTTTCCCCTAAGCGACGAATATGAAGTAGAAGACATCCCCAGAATGGAGGAAGACCAAGAGGATCCGCCTGACCTGCTCGAGACCTATAACCCGACACGATAGGAAGTTTTTGTGGATGGGTCATCCAATAAAGACGGATCAGGCCTGGGATTGGTCTTTACGACGCCGAAGGGAAAAAAGATGGTCCACTCGTTTAGACTTGAATTTAAGGCGACCAATAATGTCACGGAATACGAAGCGGTGATACACGCTCTGCGCCTGATAGTGGAGATGGGAATTCAAGACGTAAGGTTAACAAGTGACTCTTAGTTAGTCGTCCGACAAATCAGCGGGCAGTACGCTATACATGACCCTTTGTTACAGAAATATTGGGAACTCGCCCAATTCTACATCGGCCAGATACCAAGCATCAAGTTTCGGCATATCTTTAGGAAAGATAACCGCCACTCGGACGCCCTAGAATATATTGCTTCCATGCTAACGGACGCAGGCATTGAAGGCATCAGAATTATGAGATTCTTAATGCCATCAGTACCTGAGACAGTAGACATTGGCGCACATGTGGCAGCAACCACTACCGATCAATATCAGGCCGATGATTGGAGAAAACCAATCCACGAGTATCTCGAGATAGGAAAACTGCCCAATGGGCGACCCGTGATCAACAAAATCAAAAGCAAAGCAGCTGCATATGAACTCCGAGATGGCATTTTGTACAAAAAATCATACCTAGGACCATTGTGAAGGTGCCTGAGTAAAGAAGAGGGGCACACAATCCTGAACGAATTACACTATGGGGCCGCGAGAAACCACAGCTTAGGCCGCAGCCTAGCAGCACGAGCTAAAACCATGGTATATTTCTGGCATTACATGAATGAGGATGCAAAGCATATGGCCCTCATCTGTGACGAATGCTAAAAGTTTGGAAAGAAGATACATGCACCAGCTGTGACGCTAAACTCAGTAATCAGCCCTTGGCCTTTCGCCAAATGGGGGATCGACATCGTGGGACCATTGCATGTTGGATAGGGTAGAGAAAATACATAATTTTGGCTACCGATTACTTTAATAAATGGGTAGAGTCCGCTCCATTGAAGTATATTCGGGATAGGGACGTTTTTCGATTCATCTAGGAGCACATCATATGTTGCTTTGGGGTACCAGCAACAATTTTCTCGGACAATGGAAAACAGCTACATGGCAAGAATATCGACTTGCTATTCAATACTTACAATATCCTAAAGATCAAGTCCACACCCCTTTACCCTCAGAGCAATGGACAAGCTGAGATTACAAACAAGACCATCGCCGACAACTTAAAGAAGAAGCTTTATAGGGAATACGGGGAGTGGTGTGAAGAGTTTTACAACATTTTGTTGGCATATATGACAACTCGCAGAGAGGCAACCCGATTATCACCTTTCATGTTAACATACGGGACCGAAGCCATCCTTCCAATAGAGGCGATGATACCAACAACAAGGACCGAAGCGTGGAGGCGAAACATCTCAGCAGATCTTATCCTGGCCAAGCTTGACGACCTAGAAGAAGCAAGAGAGATGGCCATGCAAAAGATGAAAAATTACCAACGAAGAATACAACGAGAGTATAATAAGCGGGTACGACCAAGAGAGTTCCAGCTGGGGAAGTTGGTATTAAAGGATCTACCCAGTTATGAACGTGATAAAAGAGGCGGAAAACTAGCAGCACGATGGGGAGGACCCTATACCATTGTTGAGAAGGTCGGTGAAGGAGCATACAAGATACTAAAACCGGACGGAACACCCGAGCAACTACCGTGGAATGCTAAGCGACTAAAGATATATCACCCCTAAGAACAGGTATGATATATTGTCACATATTTCCTTGAAAGGCCACGTGGGGTTGGGAATGTGACAATTGCGTCTAAATGGTTGTTTCGAACCCGAGGCGATGGCATTGTGCAAGTGTCTGGGTGGCTTACACTCGAATGGTCATTTCGAACCCGGGGCGATGGCATTGTGCAAGTGCCGGGGCGACTTACATTAAGACGGGCTATTTGAACTCGGAGCGACGACAGTGTGCAAGTGCCGAGGTAGCCCTAGGGCCCTGGTGGTTGGAAACCAGTGGCCGATTGTCTAGGCATGAGTACTCGAAAGTCGAGCAGGCAACATTGCTCCCCTCGCAATTGGCCAAAATCACTTGCCCAAGAAATTTAATTGATAACTTCTTGGGATATCAATCCCATAGAAACTAGGAAGGACCAACTACCCTGCCACTAGATCTTGAAAGACGGTGATGAGATACCTCAATCGGGACATGGCATTGGGCCCGGTGACCCTCCCTGTTGAGTGTGTTCGACAGAAACAACATTTACGATTAACCAATCTACTCATGTTTATGTGTATACATAACTTAGTCGTAAAAATAAACCATACATCATCGGCATAGCATAAATAAAAACGGTAACGTGAATAGCAACGTCAGAAAGCAAGAAAAACAACCAAATTAGTGACGCAGCACCCCATTAAAAAAGTGTACGAGAAAATAAAGGTGTTCGAGCGGATTACAACCTAATACAAAGGGTGAAATAGCGACGCAGTGCTATAAAAGACGAGCCTACTCTTTAGGAGGAACTGGCCCCGGAATCGCCCTCTTAGCAGCAGCATCGGCTCGTTTCTTATCAAGAACCGCCTTTACACCGGCTTTAACCTTCGCAACAAGCTCATCATTAAACTTCGGCTTTTCAGCAGCAAGGTCGTGTGTCAGCTGCGTCGACGCCGCTTTGGCGGTGGCCACTTGCTCGAGCAATTGAGATTCCCTCGCTAACAGCTGCACCTCTTTTCCCTTCAATCGGGCGTTTTCCTCTTCCAGCAATGCCACCTTCCATTGCTCGGCTGCCAAAACATAGGATCGGTCAGTGACATAACAACAACACTAAGACAACGACAAGGAAAGCACAATACAACGTACACCACCTTCAAGTAAGGGGTGACTAATCTAACGGTCTCTTCAGACTCAGACAAGCTACACTCGAGAGAAGATATCTTAGACGAAAGTTCTAGATAGCGTTGCTCGTTAAACTCATTGGAGGGGTAGTATTTCTTATGATCACTCATTCGGCTGTCTGCCGAGAGTGTGCTATCTGCAAACCTGATAATTGAGCTCGAACCCACTCCAACTCCTCGGAAACTTTCTTGGACTCTCTAAGATTCTCAAGGGATTCTTGACTACACTTTTCGGCAGCATTCTTCTCCCCCCCAGAATCCGAAGGCGATCTGCGTGCAAATCTTGAACCTGAAGCCTTAACCGACCACACTGACTTTCTAAGTTATCGGCCAACAGTGTTTTATCGGCAGCGATACCTTGGAACCGAGCTAAGCTCGCCCTAAGATTATCGATCTCCTCGGGGACATACTCAAAAGTCTTGTAACGATGTAGTTGTGTTTGAAGACCCTCAATCTCGGTCTCCAGATGATCGATTTTATCATCCTTATTGACAATCCTTTGTTTTAAATTCGAAACGTGATCCCGTTCTATGTTAATTTTCCTCTTCAACAAGCGATACCCCGTGGCAGCGTCGGCCTCCACACTAGAAGTTTCGGCTAAGAAGGTAGTACTAAACTCGGGATATTGGCACTACAGAATCAATCATAAACAGTTGAAAGCTAAGTAAATACCTTGGGTCTCGGCTAGTTGCTTCTCCAGCCCCCGGGATCTCTCGTGCTCTTGCTGTAATAAGAGACGAAGACCCTCTCTCTCGGCGACTTCCCTGCGCTAAATGGCAGAGTTTAACAATGAGCGATTGATATCCTACAAACACCAACAGCATTAGCACTTACCCCATGGCATGAATGTATAACCTGGTCAACACAACTCACCAGCAGATCGAAAGTGCTCTTCAGACCAGCATCATACAGCGAGACGGCCTTGATCTTATCTTCATCCGAAAGAGAGGAAAATTCAGGAGAAATAAGAGCTCCAAGGGAGTTGCACATAGGGACCGAGACAGTAAAAGAAGTACTACTTCCTGATTTAGGAACCACAGGAGAAAGAGGCTCAAGCAACTCGCTCCCAAAAGTGATGTTCTCTTCATCACGAGTAACCATATTGTTTTCACCACCACCAGACTTCTCCGTTTGCTTCGGCTCCTCTTCATCACCATCGACCTCATCTTCCCCATCGAAAAGATCCTCATCATCATCACCATCGAGACTCAAGATACACAACACCATCGGCAAGAACAATCCCTTTACCAGCTGACTGCTGGGGCACAGTTTTTTCCGGGGAAGATAAGTCGCCCTTGGTCTCCTTGCCCTTCCCTTTGGGCTTTCCACCTACAAGGGTAGACGAAACATCAGAAGTTTTCTTAGGCGACTTCCTCATGAAATGCGATAAAGGCAGATGATCATCGAGATCCTCACCATCCCTTGCCGAAGTACCACCAACTTTGTCAACCTTCAGCTTCTGTGCATGAGCAGATGTCAGAACCATGCAAGGCAACAAATAGGGGCACGTACATGTAAGACAATAAGAAAAAAATATATTTGTTACCTTCCCTGTCTCCTCCTCGGTTCCTGCACCAGAACCCCTATCCCTCTTCCGAAGAACGAGAGACTCAGAAGGAACACTCTGGGACTTGGGCTGTAAAACACAGAAATTAAAACATCACCCTACAAGTCGCCCGAGCCGATCAGCTAAGTCAAAAACTGGGAGACACACTTACTCGATCAACGCTGACCACCCAGAAGGGATAAGACTCGGCCGGAGCAGGAAACTTGCCACTCAGAAGAGGACCAGAAATAGCCAAAGGAACTCGGTCCCAGGCCGCGTCACTAGTATGACGGGCATGTCTGTTGGAACTCTTCCCCTCGGGATCTTCGTCCAACAAAAGTTTATTGACACCCTCAGGAAGAGTCTTATGGCGATGAGGGCTAGCAGCGAAACCGGCAAGGTCACCATTGGTAGCAGTCCCGCTTGGATAATTATCAACAAAACTGGCAGGAGTATAGTCACCCGCCTAGGAAGGATCATAAGTATACCAAGCAGTAGAAGTATACTCGCCTCGACTACGTCTCTCCCACTCGGACAAGATACGAAAGGTGTTGCCATTCCATTGAGCCAGGGCACGAGACGGGCGGATCTTTGAGAGAGCTTCATACCAAAATGAACGGCTAGGATCGTACAAAGGAAAACGCAATCCAAGCTCCAACTGACCCCGGGTGACGATAGTCGCCTCGGCCGAATGCGGAAACTTTATAACATCATCTTTCTTCAAAACACCTCTTTGGCCCGATAATAGCCTGACGTCATAACCATGGAGGCTGAACTCATCTTTCAACTGTTGAACGAACTGCTCATCCGTCAAATCTTTTACAATTCTCTTATCAGTCCTACATGAAAATGAAGAAGGATTATCAGAAAAGATGGAATCCAAAGCATGATAATCGTGCTTAGAAGGGCTCTCAACAACAAACAGAGAATCAAGCGGTACACCGTCTTCGTCAGAAAAGACATAGCTCACGCACCTCTTTTCCGTCATAGAATGAGTTGAAGACGCCATGAGAGTTAGTTGAAGAAATGGTAGGAAAGGTGAAGATATGACCGGAAACGGAAGTTGCAGCGGCATGAAAACAGGAAACAGTAGATAAAGCTTGAGATGGTGAAGAAAGAGGGGAGGAAACCTGCTGAAAGTATAACCAATGACGATGAAGAAGATATGGAGAAAAACAGAGGAGGAGGGAGGAAAAAACTGCTAAGGAAGGAATAAAAGAAAAACAAGGTTTAAGGGTCGGAATTATAAACCTCATCTGTGGTAACCGGCGAGGAAGGTAAACCGGTTGCAATAACTGAAGAGAGTGGGGAACAACATGGCGTAAAACCCGGCATGGCCGAGGACGTGGGAAGACGAGGCGGTTTCTTCCCCTCGTGCCGATCACACGAGCGGAAGAAGGGGCATAAATATAGGTGTAAATAATCCACAGGGACAGGTGGAACCATCCTAGGCGATGACGTCCCAAAAGCAACAAGCACCAGAAGCATTGAATTATCTCATCAGTTTTGGGCGCGAGAAAATAGGAATCGAGGCAGCCCGTGAAATCGAAACAAAGGAATAGGAAAGTTCTGATGTGATGCTCATCGAGTTCGAGGATAATAAATGCACTGACAAAGTTGGTGAAGAGATAAGAAGAGCTCGGTCAAAGTAAGACTCGGCCAGGGACCTATAGGGCGACGTCGGTCGTCTCCACCAAGCAAACGACATCGGATGAGAACATCACTCGGCTAGATATCTCAACTTGAGCAAAGGTGAAGATCGACTGAAGCATCAGCTAATCGCCCGAGAAGAACATCAAGGAAGCTACAGCAATCCCAACACCATAATACCGATGTATCATCACCTGTGACTATAAATAAAGATCATATAGAGAGGTAAAGGCCAAGTGAGAAGAGAGAAAGGAGGGCACATAGAGCATTGATAGAAGCATACATCTTGTAAACGTGAACCAAGTAATAAGATCATCCTTTCACCCCGTGGACATAGGTAATCATACCGAACCACGTATATCTTGTGTTCTTCTACTTCTCTTGTTTTTTTTACTTCTTTGTGCATGTTTTGAGATTCTTTGGATGTGGTAGTAGAATTTTCTACATCTACATATATAGTATATCTTTGATAGGCATTAATAAATCTCTTTATTTATTTTTTATAGAAAACTAACATCTTTGGCTCTTTTTCAGTTCCAATATTCACTTCTTTTGTTGGTTAAGCTGTTGTGTAGGCCGCCTTTGACTCTCCTATTGGTGTTTGCTCTTTTATCGTTTTTATCGGTTTGTCTCCTCCTTGCGAAATTTCGCTTGGTATTCCTTTTCCTTCTTTTGATTTTATCATGTAAATTCTAAATTCTTGTTCTTTCCTTGCTTCTTTCACCATTTTCCAGCGAAGTTTTCGCTTCTTTGCAGATGAAGTTTTCGCAAAGTTTTCGATTCTTTCACCTCTGATTTCACCTATTCCACTAGGCATAAGAAACTGGATACACTGATGTAATGTGGATGCTACCGCTTTAATTGCATGTATCCATGGTCTTCCCAATAACATGTTGTAAGGTGACTCCATATCCACTACACACAATGTCACGTGTGTTTCAATTTCTCCTAATAGTATTCGCACCACTATTTCTCCTTTAGGTTTTGTTGTAAATTTACCAAAACCATGGATATGATATCTTGAACAAGTCATCTCTTCATCTTTGTACCCATCCCTTTGAATGCATGGTAGAATATTATATCGACTGAACTTCCTGTATCTATTAGAGTTCTGTTCACCGCCCATTCTTCTATAGACTTCGATGGTTCATCTTTCTCTTTTCGTGCTGCAGTTACTGTGATTACCAATGGAGATGTGTGATTCAAATTTTCTCCTGGTATTTCTGTTGCTGTGAATGTTGTTTTCTGTTTTTCCCACTCCTTCAATGGTGACACTTTTTCTTCTGTCATAATTTTCTTTCCTTCAAAATCTCGTTTATGTATTCTTCCTTTGAGATTTTCATGAAACTCATTAATCATTGTCTTTGTAATTAAGTTACATTCCAATTTCTTGCCGTCTTGTTTGATTTTGATGATCTTTTCCTCAATCAATTTACTGACTTGCTTCATCATGTCTTTTAATTTCAATAACTTGTTATACACCTCACAAATTCTTCATCAAATACTTCAAATTCTGTCAAATCATAATATCCTCATTCAATATTGTTTTCAAATAATCTCCAAATTTTCAATCCCTGTTTCTAGCGCCAATATGTGGTTGCAGGATTTCCTACAACCACACCCCTCCAAGATTATACACTGTTCTAATCAAATTCCATGATCAATTAATAAAGTTTTATTTATCTTTTTGGTGAATCTTACAAAACTAATAAGAATACAAGGAAATCAAAATAACTCTGGACTTTCTCTCTACTATTTGTTCTCTTCTCACCCTTCAAAAAGATCTCTCCCCATCTCGACTTTGCTTGGTCCTTTATATAGGATATTACATAGTGGATGACAGCTAAGCCAGCCTTTATTTTCGGACCTGATCTGCGTCATTTTCGCAAGCTTACAAGGGTTTTCTTCGCAAGGTAATCCCGATCTTCGCGGAATCTTCACACTTTCCTTATTACTAAGCTGATGTCACTCGCTACATCACTTCTCTAACACTCTGCGATGACTTTCGCAACCACCCTTTAGTTAAAACTTCGCTGAGATATAACTGTTGCGAGATTTTGTTCCTACAACTCTTACATTTTGTGTGACATCTGGAAGCAACAATGTTATAGCAGAAATGACACAAGATAGGACCAACTAAAAACATTTGAAATTTATATATTTTTTTCATCACAAGAAAGAAAATAAACTAGAAAAAAATTTGAACAACCACATAGAGCCTTGTGAATATTTTCTGATACAATTGATTTTTTTTTTTTTTTCCAACTCTAACTAAAAAAATCGGGATTTTTTACACAATTGATAGAAATACAGAAACACACAAAATCGAGAAAAGGAAAGAAATAACTCACCCAGACCCCTAGTCAGGCCAACGAACCACTCCATCTTCTTCATCTAAAGCTACAAGTATCTCGACGCATACATTCAACACAGCTTGCATTTACAAAAAAAAATTAGGTTGAGTAAAGAATAACAGCATGCCAGCTTCTTTCTTCAACTTCTTTGTGTGCAATTTGATTTACTTGGTAACGGATTCACGACAAGAGGAACAGCAAAAGAAAATGCCAATAATAATAAGAGAGGCTGATTTCAGGCATTGCAGAAGAAGGGTAGTGCTAATTACATATGTACAACTGGTAAGACAAGGAGAAACCGCAACAATAACTTAATATTTTATTTTACAAGGCTATAGAAACAGAACATACCGTGGGGTGCAATCCTCAAGAAAAGAACCTTCCAGCGCCCAATTTCCCCACACATCAAAGCTGTAACATGCAAGTAAACCAAAATCTATGAGGAGTCCACCGCACCTAGTGAGACTAATTGGTTGGTACAAGCTGGTGCTTTAATCAAATATTAGGGCGGTTGGGGCTACCCTTAGCTTAAGGGCAGCTTCGTCATTGAGAGTTTCTGTAATAGACTTGGTTTAGGATTGTTTCATGACATTATTATAAAAAGAGGTACAGAGCCATGAACCTTTCTTGTCAGTGTTCAACTGCTAGTACAAGTTTTACCATATGGATCATCATCTTTCTGCTCAAGTAAATATCACCTGTTCTTGTGATGTTGGATATTGTATCCTTACCCCTACTAGTGCACAAGAAAACAACCCATCACTTCCTAATAAACTCGAAATTTTGTTGCTGTGTACCCATGATCAAATCCAAGATGGTATGGCCGTAAATGTGTCTAATAAACTTAATGCGGGTATGGATGTGATTAAGAATTTTAAATCGTACAATTTAGTTAGAGGCACAATAGATAATATGCTTTCGGATTTCAAAGCTCCGTCCTGCTGTTTTGATTACGTTACCGATTGTGTTTTGGATTCCGCATTTAAACTTCTAGAAATAGTAGGTGGTTCGTTTCTCCTTACAGCAAGTGTGATGATTACTATCGAAGAGAATTTGGATGTACAAGAAGAGGATTATCTGATTCATGCTGGTGTAACTGAGTCAATGGAGGAAGACAGTGTAAGAAGGATTCGTGCATCGAAATCGTTTATTGACGGATTGAAGAAAGAGGAATATAGACATAACAATGGAGATGGTAAGGACAGCAGCAGTTGTGCAGTATGCTTGGAAGGGATTATAGATGGATCTAAAATAAGCAACATGCCGTGCTTGCATATGTTTCATTCTGCTTGTCTGGTTACTTGGTTGCAAGAAAGCAACTCTTGCCCCATATGTCGACGTCAGGTGGATCCAGCTGAGTAGTTAGTTTCCTTCTAATATCCTCCGGAGACAAACCAGATCAAGTACTAATATTATTATAAGATGCTTTGAACCACCATCAGTGGGTGTTGCATCAATACCAACATTGGGTGTTTTTGCAGGTGGATCTCTTCACTGGGTGTGCAACTGCAATATGAGACCTGTGACTGTGGCAGCTTTTAATTAGGAACATGAAACGTTTGAATTCCTTCTATTGTCTGTGACGCTAATGTTGGACTCATGGTATTGGGAGGAAAATTGTGTGTTCTACAAGTAGTTCCCAGTAAACATGTCAAGAAACAGAACTTAGGGTGGTTTCTACAATTGACAAGCCTGCACTCCTCAAGAAGAGAACCTTTCCAAAGCACAATTTTCCCACACATCAAAGATGTAAAATACAAACTCCATTCATTCTTCTATTTATCTGAAGTGCCCGAGAAACAAAATAAGGAAAAAACAAAGCATCACATTTTCTGGACATCAAGAGCAAATATGAAAAAATATAGTTTGAAAATTACAATAGTAGAAAGGGAAAGAAAATAAGGTTGCTAACCTGGAAGAGTTTACACACATTCAACTTAATGGACAAATTTTTAAAATTCGTCTTGTCCTCTTTCTTTTTCTTGTCTCCCAAGTTGTTCAATTTCGTAACCACTTTCATTTTCCTCAGCATCCTCATAGCGCACTGCATTCCTTTTGGATAACCCCACACCCAAAAGTAAGACTGCAATATGGAGATAGCTTTTTCACTTATCTCCATCCACAGTGCTTCACTGCAATCTGCACTGCAGGGATATATCAATACATTCGGCATCTTCTTTACCTGAAAGTCAAGTCAAGATACCATGAGCCGTGACCACATATAACCTATAAATGAAAACCCAGCACATGGACTAGTATATCTATTGAAAAGCAAACTTAGCGAAATTCTTTACGTAATCCAAATGTGAGATTGTTGACAAATGGAAGATAATGGATACAGTTAATAGGTTTACGTAAGAATTGAGGGATAAAAATGTGAATTTAAGAATCTAAGCTATTACAATTGGTAACACAGATTTGGCAAACTTCAGGTCTCTTCAGAACAAATTGGAACACCAATACTAAAATACAGTAACGTTACTATTCAGCACTATCCAGTGCACAGCGAGAAGTGGTGCCATCAATTAAAAGTCGTTTGAGAGCACCATCATCCAGCAACTGAGAACTATATTTGCAAAAAAGCCCCTAACATAGTAAAGCAATCAACAACTTACAAGGTTTTACTTGCTGCAGGAATTCAGCATTTACAATCTGAACACTTTCATCAGTGAGAGCATAGTGAAGGGCAATAAGGTCAGTTACTCCAAGCAACTCATTAGGGGTATCCATTCATCTTGCGCGCAGTAGGGGGGAAACTAACAGGTGTGCTTCCCATTCCCTACACAAAATTATACAGTAGTATATCAAACAATCAGTGTGAAGCTCGTTAAAGGAAAGTAAGACGCTCTTAACTAGATGTAAATAAAACTGAACACAAGAAACTGATGAAAGTTAACCAAATTCGATGAGGATTCCACGGCACCTAGTGAGACAGTTCTCTAAAGGTTAAGCCAGATTCGACAAAACTTGACAGCACAACCATAATAATGGTATTCTAGATTATCACAAAAAATCTTCAATTGGTTCCCCAACTTTTCCCCCAAATGTCCCAATCCCAACTTCAACACACCTAACAACTAACAAAACAACAAAATTTTACCCAATGATTATTCCAGCTCTAACAGATGCGCCTAGTGACCATCCATACAAGTAGAAAACCCCAAAACGTCTGCTTCCCAAATCACCACATTACAGTGAAAACATTTAACCAAAGCCTCATAACATCTTCAAAATTGTCACATTTCATTTAACCCCCACTAAATCTTATCTGAAATTAGACAAACTGAACAAAAAAGAACTTTAAAAACAATGGCAACGAAAGAAGGTTATCTCAGGTACATTAAAGTAGAGCACTCGCATTTGCAAAGACAAACTCCTATTAGCCAAAGACCTCGCACTTGCAGATGCCCCAACAATCCCAAACACCAATGTTTAACATCCCTCTACACAAAGGACACACACTCTCCGGACAACCTGATGCCCAAAATGAAAGACTACTCAACGGATGAGCCCCTTCTCAAATTTGGATGAAGAACTAGATATGGAGTACAAGTGCTCTTACATAGGTCTTTTTTTCCAATCACACTAAATTTTATTAGACAATCGTTGTACATATATAAAAGAGAGATTAAGAAGAAGCTGAAGGAAACAATATTGGAACAACATGAAGAGGTATCTTCCTATTAACCGTGAGTCCAAAACCTTCAGTCATGTCTAATTCCTCGCTGTTAGCACCGCCAGGCAATTCCCAATTGAACTGGTACAAGAGATTGGCAAGAAGAAACTCTACAACTGCAATGCCAAAACCCATTCCAGGGCACCCTCTTCTCCCAGAACCAAATGGGATGAATTCAAAATCCTGACCTTTAAAATCAACAGGGTTGTTCCTGAATCTCTCGGGACAGAACTCCTCTGGCTTATCCCACAAATTGGGATCTCTTTGAATTGCCCATGCGTTAATGAAAACCCCAGTATTTGTTGGGATATCATAATCTCCAATTTTAGCACTGGCAGTGGAAACTCTTCCAATCAAAGTCGGTAAAGGCGGATGTAGCCGTAAACTTTCCTTAACAATACATTTCAAGTACTCCATTTGATTAATGTCCTGCTCTTCTTGTGCTTTCTTCATCAGCCTTGGATTCTTTATAAGCTCTGCCATAGACCACTCAACGGCTGTCGCAGTGGTATCACTCCCACCAACAAACATGTCCAATATAATCCCCTTGATATTATCTCTGGACAAATTAAGATTATCTTCTTCAGCATGGAGAAGAAGCAAATCAATGAAGTTCATCTGCTTATCATCTTCGCTGTGTCCCTCGAAACGAAGATGATCGTCAATGACTTGATTAAAGAATGTATCTAATTCTTGAGATGTTCTATCAAGTCTCCCCTGTAATCCATTTAGAACATCAACCCATTTCAGGAATGGAAAGAAATCTTCAAAGCACATAGACTCTATCAATGTCGTGGCTTTCTTAATCAATCTACCAAAACTATCTACATGATCTTTGTTAAAATTGTCTCCAAGGGAAATTGGGGGATATAAAAAAGAATTGGGGGATATTGATTACTTCTCCCAACCCATGGTGTCTGCTAAGGGGTGACTTTTGGGTATGAAAATACTAAAATACCCTTCCCTCAAAATAAAAAATAAAAAACTTAAAATCAAAAAACAAAATCATATCCCCCATTTCCATCTCCACTTTGAAACCCAAATATTCCCCATTCCCTTTCAAATTCTAAACTCTCCCCACTCTCTTTCAAATTCTCTTCTCCTTCTTTGCCGGCTCCTCACTTTGGAAACAAATTTTTTTTTTTTTAATTCGTAAGTGATGAAGATCATGCTGCAAGTGATGAAGACCATGCCGGAATTGATGAAGACCATGCCGGAATTGATGAAGACCATGCCGGAAACTGGTGCCGGCATGGTTGGTAACTAACATTCAATGCCGTAACTAAGTACCGGCATGCTCAATAGAAATCTATCAATGCCGGTAGTCAAGTGAAAAAAAAAAATTGAAGTTTCCTGGATACTTTTCATCATGTGCCGGCATAGAAATTTAAGCAACATACTATGCCGGAACCCGGTCTTGAGAGCATGCTCGAGAATTAACTACTTGTCTTTGGAAGTGGGTGATTAAAACAGAAAAAAACTCAAAACGGAATATTTTTTTACATCGGGAAGTGATGAAGACCATGCCGGAATTGGTGAAGAACCACGCTTAGGAAAATGGTGCCGGCATGCTCGATAGAAATCTATCAATGCCGGTAGTCAAGTGAAAAAAATTGAAGTTTCTGGATACTTTTCATCATGTTCCAAGCATAGAAATTTAAGCAAAAACCATGCTGAAGTAGTTCCGGCATGCTCGAAAATCAGATAACTATGCCGGAAGTAGACTGATTAAAACCAGAAAAAATAGGTTTTGAAGATCAAAACAATTTATGAAAATTGGCAAACAAATGCCGGCATGGTTTTTTGGTTGAATACCATGCCGGCACCAAGCTTTTTCAGCTGCAACAATGGTGGATTCAAATAAAAAAAATCAAATTTTCAACCTCTTAGCAGCAATTCTCTCTTCACAATCATCCTCCACTTTCACCAAAAAAGTTCCCTCTCAATTTTTTTTTCCATCTTTTACTCTCATCTCATTCACCCAAATACAAATACACACTAATCATTTAACAAATACTTAAGATTTTTACCGATTATTATTAACCACCGAACCCGATTAGTGAGGGGTAGATTAGGATTTAAGAAAATACTTAGATAAGGGGTGACCCGAATTGATATATGGATCCAGTTTTTGTCCTTTTCTTATATCCCCCAATTCCTTTTTATATCCCCTAATTTTGCGTTCTTCAAAAAGGTGTTGGTGCTCAGCTTGTTGCTAGGTTACCAACCAAATTTTTGTATGATTCTACCGACATTTAGTCGTGTTTTTCTATATTTAATAATATACATTAATAATGTACTCCATAAAATACTAGTAAATTAATAAATGCGATATTAGTAATTAAATAAATCTAATATTATTCATATAAATCTAATATTATTTAAATTTATTATAAATATAATATTAATTAAATATGACATAAATATAACATAATATTAATTAAATATATTACCATATTAATATAATATAGTATAACATTAAGTTTTTTTTTTCTCTCTCATGCCTCCTTCTCCGACGATTCACTTCGGTGATTGGAAACTCATTCCAATCACGGCCTCACCATAAATCCGCCTTGCATCGATTGTTTTTGGTTTTTCCTTCGGATTTCTTTTCCACGTTTTTCTGTTTTCACTCCTTTTTTCCTTCAGTTTTTTTCAGTCGCGGATTGTTTTTCTTTAGGGTTCTAGCTGGTTTTCTTTTAGGGTTTTTTCATTCTTCTAATGTCGAAAGTCACACGCACTTCTTCCCGTGCATCGCTGCGCACGCCTTGCACCCAGATTTTCCCTTCCTCCATCACGACAAGCACGGACTCATTTTCATCTTCTTTTTGATCTCCGACAAAGATCGCCACTTTGTCCTTTCAAGAGCATTCATGGATGCCCTGATGGAGTTCATGGAAGAGGGTATGTCAAGGGGTCATTTCTGAAGCATCTCCACGACAAACATCTATTCTCGGAAGGCAGTAAGAACACGGTTAGAGACCTGATCGCTAAGGATTTGAGTGTGTATTTGTGCTTTGGAAAAAGCTCTCTGTAACTTACGCATGTGGTTATGCAGCAAGTGCTTATACCTGCATGCCTGGTCGAAATCTTGCAAAGGTCGTGAAGGGTCGAAACATGATTTTATTTCAGGGCCATTCAATGGAGATGGAGCAGACTTTTTGATCCATGGGATGGACAGACCTATGGAGTTACAGGTTGTGTCGCAGGTGGATGGTGTTGAAGATGTTATCGCGGTGGACGTTGCAGTTTCTGAGGGGAACGACAGTGGTAATGTTGAGATTCTCACCACTGATCTGCTTAATGCCGTGTTCCAATGGCAATTTCCCATTGTTAAGTGCATCCCCCACAAGTGTAGACTCGCTTTTTCGAGGGCATTTAAGGTCTGTCTTGATCGGGTTCTTGCAAGTTTGAGCTCCTTGTCAGGTTGGTTACGCTTGCTTCTCCTTCCCATTTGTACTCTATCCCTTTACCAGCCGAAGAGTCCTGCTGAAACAAAATCTGGTAATCGTAAGCGATTACAAGTGGCAGCTATTCTACACGCGCTCAATGTCTGGAAAGAGCCGATTGGCTGCTTTACTTTGGTACATAATCTGTTACAGCAACCGATTCGGTGGGGATCAAGGAAGTCAGACGAGAAGAAGGATGATGCGAAGAAGCGAGGGGTTGCTAACATTGCCGCCTGTTAGAGGAATATTTATTCTAGGCATTTCGCAGCAGCAATACGTGTCTTGTCATCGTCTGGGGTCGCACCTTTTGAAGAAAAGACTTACCTGGACTTGTTGGACAAGCATCCATTAGCCTCACCTCCGGAGGTCCCCACTGACGATATCACTGCGGATTCCAAGGCGGTTTCGAGAGCTATTAAAAGCTTTCTAAAAGGTACGTCGTGTGGTCGTGATGGTCTACGGGCGCAGCACCTAGTTGATGTTCTTAGTGGTGCGGCAGCTGCAGTGGCAGATGACTTACTTTTGTCTATCTCTGGGGTTGTCAATCTTTGGTTGTTTTGGAAAATGTCCTAGTGAATTGGGCGAATACATTGCTAGTGCCCCTCTGACACCTTTGCTTAAGCCGGGAGGAGGGCTTCGGCCTATTGCAGTTGGTACAGTGTGGCGGAGATTGGTCTCTAAAGTGGTTGCTTTTGCTGTCGGAAAGGACATGACTTCCTATTTAGGAGATTATAAATTTGGGGTTGGTGTTCATGTAGGACGGGAAGGTATATTACACGCTGTAAACCGCTTTTTAGAACTGAAGGGTCATTCAGACAAAATGTCAATGTTGCTAATTGACTTTTCCAATGCTTTCAATATGGTGAGCAGAACTCAGCTCATCAAGGAAGTCCGACTTCATTGTCCAGGTATTTCTCGGTGGGTAGAATTTTGCTACTTACGTCCACCTAAGCTTTATTATACCCAATATATTTTGTCTTCTTCTTTTGGTGTGCAACAAGGGGATCCCCTCGGTCCCTTGCTTTTTGCATTGACACTTCACCCCTTAGTGAATAACATTGCTTCTCGATGCAAGCTTGATTTGTACGCCTGGTACCTTGATGATGGCACAATTATTGGTGATACTTTAGAGGTAGCTAAGGATTTGCGTACAATTGAAACTGAAGGACCAGGCAGGGGGCTACATCTCAACATAAAGAAGACGGAAGTCTTTTGGCCTTCCATCGATCCCAGGAGTATTGCAGATGATGTCTTCCCTCCGAATATTGGTAGGCCTTCTAAGGGTGTTAAACTTTAGGGCGGTCCAGTGAGTTTAGATATGGACTTCATTAGCGACATGGTGTTGAACATGGTTCACAAAACTGTTCATCTAATGGATGCGATCAAAAAACTCAAGGACCCTCAAAGTGAGATGCTTTTACTTCGCAATTGCACTGGCGTGTCTAGACTATATTTTGAAATGCGAACTACAAATCCTACCGCTCTACAACCCGCCACTGATCTTTTTGATGACCAGTTATATCAGTATTTGAGGCTTCTAATTACTGGGGATGGTGCGGGTTTTGGTCATTTACAGAAGAGATTAGTTACCTTACCTATGAAGGATGGTGGACTCGGCATTTACTCCATGGCTGACACTCGTGCTTACTGCTACCTTGCTTCTCAGAGCCAGACTACTTCGGTGCATAAAGCGATCCTTGGCAATTTATTCTCAACGGACAAAGGTTCAGTTTATCAGTTGGCTCTTCGACCTTCACTCGGTATGTGGATTACCGTCTCTACTTACGTGTCGATGACCCCCCCCTCCATGCATTCCTTGGCAGTTGTTTATTTTGATGCAGTTAAGAAACAAATTCCAAACCAATTTCTTATGTCTGAAAGAGATTCTATCTTATGGCAATGCAATCGTGTGATGCATGCACAAGACTATCTTTTGGAGGTGCCCATTAGTGGGCTCAATCAATGTCTGGGACCTAGACAATTCAGAGCTGTGCTTTGCTATCGCCTTGGTATTCCTTTGTTTGGTGAGAATAGTTTATGTTCAAGTTGTAACAAGCCTATGGACACTTTCGGGGATCATGCGCTTCATTGTGCTAAAGATATTGGGTATAAGTTTCTCCATGATGTTGTTTGTGATGTTTTCTTTGACATTGGTTACAAATCCAATGTCCCTGCGCGCAAGGAAGTTTCTCTTGGTCTTCAGACGGATGATGGTAGAGATTTAAAACCTGCTGATATTCTTGTTCTTAACTGGGAAAATGGGCAAGACGTTTGTATGGATGTTACAGGTGTCTCTCCATTCACTGGTGATGGTGTTCGCTCTTTTGCTCCTGGTAAGGCTATTTCTGGTGCGGTTTCACGTAAACGTACTAAATATCTGGACAAATGTGCTGCACATGGCTATGGCTTGAGTGTTTTAGCTTTCTCTACTTTAGGGGAACTTGGTGAGGATACTCTTGTTTTTTTCAAGTGTCTAAGGAATTGTTTGGTTAGTTATGACGCTAGTAGTGGTTTAGGTAGTTTTATTTTTCATCGTTTAGGCGTTGCTATTCAAAGAGGAGTTGGGGCCCAGCTTGTCGCTAAGTTACCAACCGAAAGTTCTGTGTAATTTCCAAATAAATTTTTTATTTTGATAATATAATTAATATAATCAAATAAAATATTAATATATGATAAAAATAATGTAATATAATATCAATATTAATTAATATAATATTAATTTTAAACAGAAGCCAGTAAAAATGGTCCAGGGAGAAGATAACGAGTTGAACATCGTGCGTTCGAATCCCCACTTATGCGTATTTTAGGAGTTGGAGCCCAGATTGTCGCTAGGATGCCAACTAACCACTTGTAGAATACTTTGTTATTTGTTTGCAATAAAATGCCCCCTGGTGGCACCATTCATTTTAAACATAATATGAATAAATTATTATTTTAAATATCAAATTATTATATACTATATAAATGTGATTTTTGAAGTGAAAAAGTTATTTAAATTATTATTTTAAGTAAATATAATATTAATAATAGTCAGTCTTGGAATTGTTTAAATAAAACTACTATTTTTTAATGAAAAAATAATTTATCAATAATAATAATTAATTATGTATGTAAATATAATTTAGTGGAAATAATTTTATATTCGAATTGAAAATCTATTTAAATTATTAATTTAAATAAATATAATATTAAATAGTTTTGGTATTTTAAATAAACTATTATTTTAAATTTCAAATTTAATAATTTATCAACAGTACTAATGTATTTAAATAATAAGAAAATATAATTTTTTTCCATTTTGAATATGCAAAAAAACAAAATATTATTAAAGTATTAAATATTACTAATTAAAAAATATTATAAACTCTAAAATAAAATAAAATAAAATAAAATAATATTATATTTTTATTATCATAGTAAATTTATAAGTATAGGAAATTAATTATTGTTTAAAGAAAAAAAGAAAGTAAAATGTCAAAATGGTCAATGGGAGGAGTTGGAAGGATGGAGTTCCAAATTCCATGGGGGAGGTGTCATTTGATTTTCCACTGAATAAGGAGTTTCAACTCCCTGAGTTCCAATTCCACCCATGCCAAACACCCTTGGAATTCAACTCCATCCTTGACTCCTTCCGTTGACTGAACTCCACCTTCAACCACCTCCATGCCAACGCACCCTAAAAGATTATTCATGGCCGCAGTTGGAATTTATAGCATTTCTTAGTTTATATCATGTATCCTTCTGAGTGCCTTGTTCGGGTAATTCCTATGACAATGTTCAAATCCATTTTTTTGTTGAGCCAGGTGGATGGCCAAACTGGGTTTTCCACTACGTTCTTGGAATCTTGGGTTTTCCAACAAACAAAATCTTTTTACTTCAGGAATTGATTTGTGCATATGGTATATGCTATTATGCTAACAAGGATCCCGAGCGTAAGTCACTAAGTGCCATATCAATGCTTCGGGTATATGCTAATAAGGATCCGGGTGTGAGAGACTAAGTGCCATAAAATCAAAGAGAAAAAGAACTAGCTAGGAATTGCTGGGTAGGATTCTATTATGTGAGTGACTGCATGTATCTAGAAATCGAGAAAATTTTGCTGCTCTTATATTTTGTGTGACATCCAGGAGCAGAAATGACACGAGACATGACCAAATTTATATATTTTTTTCATCACAGGAAAGAAAATAAACTAGAAAAGAAATTTGAACAACCACATAGAGCCTTGTGAATATTTGCTGATACAATTGAATTTTTTTTTCCAAACTCTAACTAAAAAAATCGGGATTTTTTACACAATTGATAGAAATACAGAAACACACAAAATCAAGAAAAGGAAAGCAATAACTCACGCAGACCCCTAGTCAGGCCAACTAGCCACTCCATCTCCTTCATCTAAAGCTACAAGTATCTCGACGCATACATTCAACACAGCCTGCATATTTTCAAAAAAATTAGGTTGAGTTAAGAATAACAGCATGCCAGTTTCTTTCTTCTGCAACTTGTTTGTGTGCAATTTGATTAACTTGGGGAACAAGATTTTAACGACAAGAGGAACAGCAAAAGAAAATGCTTATAATAATAAGAGAGGCTGATTTCAGGCATTGCAAAGGAAGGGTGGTGCTAATTACATATGTATACAACTGGTAAGACAAGGAGAAACCGCAACAATAACTTAATATTTACAAGTCTATAGAAACAGAACATACCGTGGGGTGCAATCCTCAAGAAAAGAAACTTCCAGCGCCCAATTTCCCCACACATCAAAGCTGTAACATGCAAGTAAACCAAAATCAGTCCTCCGCACCGTGAGACTTGGCTGGTCTGGTGCTTTAATCAAATATTAGGGCGGTTGGGGCTACCCTTAGCTTAAGGGCAGCTTCGTCTTTGAGAGTTTCTGTATTAGACTTGGTTTAGGGGGCTTGGTTGTTGCTCCATCAGGAATTCGGATTGTTTCATGACATTATTATTATAAAAAGAGGTACAGAGCCATGAACCTTTCTTGTCAGTGTTCAACGCTCTTCTTTTTTCTAAATTCAACTGCTAGTACAAGTTTTACCACATGGATCATCATCTTTCTGCTCACGTAAATATCACCTGTTCTTGTGATGTTGGATATTGTATCCTTACCCCTACTAGTGCACAAGAAAACAACCCATCACTTCCCAATAAACTCGAAATTCTGTTGCTGTGTACCCATGATCAAATCCAAGATGGTATGGCCGTAAGTGTGTCTAGTCAACTTAATGCGGGTATGGATGTGATTAAGAATTTTAAATCGTACAATTTAGTTAGAGGCACAATAGATAATATGCTTTCGGGTTTCAAAGCTCCGTCGTGCTGTTTTGATTACGTTACCGATTGTGTTTTGGATTCCGCATTTAAACTTCTAGAAATAGTAGGTGGTTCGTTTCTCCTTACAGCAAGTGTGATGATTACTATCGAAGAGAATTTGGATGTACAAGAAGAGGATTATCTGATTCATGCTGGTGTAACTGAGTCAATGGAGGAAGACAGTGTAAGAAGGATCCGTGCATCGAAATCGTTTATTGATGGATTGAAGAAAGAGGAATATAGACATAACAATGGAGACAGTAACAATACCACTAGTTGTGCAGTATGCTTGGAACAAATTCTAAATGGATCCAAAATAAGCAACATGCCGTCCTTGCATATGTTTCATTCTGCCTGTCTGGTTACTTGGTTGCATGAAAGCAACTCCTGCCCCATATGTCGACGTCAGGTGGATCCAGCTGAGTAGTTAGTTTCCTTCTAATATCTGGAGACAAACCAGATCAAGTACTAATATTATAAGATGCTTTGAACCACCATCAGTGGGTGTTGCAACAGTGGGTGTTTTTGCAGGTGGATCTCTTCACTGGGTGTGCAACTGCAATATGAGACCTGTGACTGTGGCAGCTTTTAATTAGGAACATGAAACGTTTGAATTCCTTCTATTGTCTGTGACGCTAATTAATGTTGGACTCATAAATTTGGGTGTTCTACAAGTAGAACCCAGTAAACATGTCAGGATATGGGAGTTGAGGTATAGGAAGACTGCAAAATACACACAAATATTCCGTTGGCATACAAAATTTCGCATAGCACGGAATGACTGGAGCTGGTTTGCGCTTTTTAGTAGATACAAAGGTACAATTTTATTCTTTCTTGTTATGACCCTGTAACTGAAACTTTGAGAAAGGTAGAGGAGACTTCAAACAAGTTCTAGGAAGATCCTTTGGGATATGCCACCAATCGAGCAACTCCTTTCATGCATAGCCTTGTTTCTTTGAAACAGAATACGGAGGAAGAAAGAGTAGGAACGAAAAGAAAAGCTTCGTAGGAAACCAAAAATCAAATTAGGCAAATTTTCTTCTATTGTTTTTTTTATTTTTTTCTGCCTGATACTGTTTTATTTTTCTTACTTTGAATAAAAAATCTGGATTATTTTTACGGAGCTGATAGGAATACAGAAACAGACAAAATCTGACCCCTAATTAAGCCAAAGAGACATTCCATCCTCTTAATCTACAGCTGCAAGTAGCACAGCCTGCATTTCTGAAACCAGTTAAGAATAGCATTATGCCAGCATCATTTTTCGGGACTTTTTTCGGAATTTAAATTGACTAATGGGTTCCGACGAGACGAAATCTGAACGAAAGAATATCGTGGAACACCAAAATAAAATGCTTCTCACAAGAAAGAGAAGATGCCTTCAGGGCCTCAGGCATTGCAAAAGAGGGATTATTGATAATTATCCTTCAGTAGTGCCAAACTAGCAAGTTGTGGTATGATTTTTTTCAGATTTCTAATCCTCTCAAGTTCCTGGGGATGTAGTTAAAACAAAACAAAAAAATGGTAGATTGAGAAAGATAAACTTTTCAGATTTAGCCACATAGATGCTAACTACATATGCACAAGTGGTTCGACAAGAAGAAACCACAGACTAACTTTATAATTGCTAGGACCAAAGAAACAGAACTTAGGGAGGTTTCTACAATTGACAAGCCTGCACTCCTCAAGAAGAGAACCTTTCCAAAGCACAATTTTCCCACACATCAAAGATGTAAAATACAAACTCCATTCTTCTATTTATCTGAAGTGCCCGAGAAACAAAATAAGGAAAAAACAAAGCATCACATTTTCTGGACATCAAGAGCAAATATGAAAAAGTATAGTTTGAAAATTACAATAGTAGAAGGGAAAGAAAATAAGGTTGCTAACCTGGAAGAGTTTACACACATTCAACTTAATGGACAAATTTTTAAAATTCGTCTTGTCCTCTTTCTTTTTCTTGTCTCCCAAATTGTTCATTCTCATAACCACTTTCATTTTCCTCGGCATCCTCATAGCGCACTGCATTCCTTTTGGATAACCCCACACCCAAAAGTAAGACTGCAATATGGAGATAGCTTTTTCACTTATCTCCATCCACAGTGCTTCACTGCAATCTGCACTGCAGGGATATATCAATACATTCGGCATCTTCTTTACCTGAAAGTCAAGTCAAGATACCATGAGCCGTGACCACATATAACCTATAAATGAAAACCCAGCACATGGACTAGTATATCTATTGAAAAGTAAACTTAGCGAAATTCGTTACGTAATCCAAATGTGAGATTGCTTGACAAATGGAAGATAATGGATACAGTTAATAGGTTTACGTAAGAATTGAGGGATAAAAATGTGAATTTAAGAATTAAGCCATTACAATTGGTAACACAGATTTGGCGAACTTCAGGTCTCTTCAGAACAAATTGGAACACCAATACTAAAATACAGTAACGTTACTATTCAGCATTATCCAGTGCACAGCGAGAAGTAGTGCCATCAATTAAAAGTCAATTGAGAGCACCATCATCCAGCAACTGAGAACTATATTTGCAAAAAAGCCCCTAAAGAAGAAAAAGACAATTTTATAACATAGTAAAGCAATCAACAACTTACAAGGTTTTACTTGCTGCAGGAATTCAGCATTTACAATCTGAACAATTTCATCAGTGAAAGCACAGTGAAGGGCGATAAGGTCAGTTACTCCAAGCAAGCAAGTCATTAGGGGTACCCATTCATCTTGCAGCCAGTGGGAAAACTAACAGGTGTGCTTCCCTTTAACTACACAAAATTATACAGTAGTATACCAAACAATCAGTGTGATAAAGGAAAGTAAAACGCTCTTAACTAGATGTAAATAAAACTGAACACAAGAAACTGATGAAAGTTAACCAAATTCGATGAGGAGTCCACGGCACCTAGTGAGACAGTTCTCTAAAAGTTAAGCCAGATTCGACAAAACTTGACAGCACATCCATAATAATGGTATTCTAGATTATCACAAAATATCTTCAATTGGTTCCCCAAGTCTTCCATTTTTCAATGTATGCGACAAACACACTGATGAACAAAATTCACTTGATTTAAGACCAAGCCGACAAAACTGTAAGATTTTTGGGCTTCCAACTCAAAACCAATTGGCAATGAGTGGAGAGGCCCATAGTATTATATGTGTATAGAGGCTAGGTGTTTTAGGCAATGTGGGACTATTTCATCTCCAACACTCCCCTTCACGGGTAAGGGCGATTTAAGCCTCTTAACACGTGGATCGTATATCTGGTGGAATTTATACCACTCACGTATGGCCTCGCTCTGATACCATGTAAGATTTTTGGGCTTCCAACTCAAAACCAATTGGCAATGAGTGGAGAGGCCCATAGTATTATATGTGTATAGAGGCTAGGTGTTTTAGGCAATGTGGGACTATTTCATCTCCAACAAAAACATTACTATGTAATACATCACAACCCAAAAAACAAACTACATTTCCATATAAACTTTTCCCAATACAGATGATATCAACAAAATCCCACGTTTCTTAATGCCATTTCCCCCAAATGTCCCAATCCCAACTTCAACACACCTAATTACCATCAATTAGCTAACAAAACACCAAAATTTTACCCAATGATTATTCCAGCTGTAACAGATACGCCTAGTGACCATCCATACAAGTAAAAAACCCCAAAACGTCAGCTTCCAAAATCACCACATTACAGTGAAAACATTTAACCAAAGCCTCATAACATCTTCAAAATTGTCACATTTCATTGAAACCCACTAAATCTTACCTGAAATTAGACAAACTGAACAAAAAAGAACTTTAAAAACAATGGAAACAAAAGAAGGTTACCTCAGGTACATTAAAGTAGATACTCGCATTTGAAAAGCCAAACTCCTATTAGCCAAAGACCTCGCACTTGCAGATCTCCCAACAATCCCAAACTCCAATGTTTTACATACCTCCACAGAAAGGACGCACACTCCCCGGACAACCTGATGCCCAAAACAAAAGACTACTCAACGGATGAGCCCCTTCTCGAATTTGGATGAAGAACTAGATATGGAGTACAAGTGCTCTTACATAGATCTTTTTTTTTTTTTCCAATCACACTAAATTTTATTAGACAATCGTTGTACATATATAAAGAGAGATTAAGAAGAAGCTGAAGGAAACAATATTGGAACAACATGAAGAGGTATCTTCCTATTAACCGTGATTCCAAAACCTTCAGTCATGTCTAATTCCTCGCTGTTAGCACCGCCAGGCAATTCCCAATTGAACTGGTACAAGAGATTGGCAAGAAGAAACTCTACAACTGCAATGCCAAAACCCATTCCAGGGCACCCTCTTCTCCCAGACCCAAATGGGATGAATTCAAAATCCTGACCTTTAAAATCAACAGGGTTGTTCCTGAATCTCTCGGGACAGAACTCCTCTGGCTTATCCCACAACTTGGGGTCTCTTTGAATTGCCCATGCGTTAATGAAAACCCCAGTATTTGTTGGGATATCATAATCTCCAATTTTAGTACTGGCAGTGGAAACTCTTCCAATCAAAGTCGGTAAAGGCGGATGTAGCCGCAAACTTTCCTTGACGATACATTTCAAGTACTCCATTTGACTAATGTCCTGCTCTTCCACTTTCATTTTGTTATCAACCACTCTTCTTACCTCTTCTTGTGCTTTCTTCATCAGCCTTGGATTCTTTATGAGCTCTGCCATAGACCACTCAACGGCTGTCGCTGTGGTATCACTCCCACCAACAAACATGTCCATTATAATCCCCTTGATATTATCTCTGCTTAGATTAAGGTTATCTTCTTCAGCATGAAGAAGAAGCAAATCAATGAAATTCATCAGCTTATCATCTTCACCGTGTCCCTCGAAACGAAGATGGTCATCAATGACCTGATTAAAGAATGTATCTAGTTCTTGAGATGTTCTATCAAGTTTCCCCTGGAATCCATTTAAAACATCTACCCATTTCAGCAATGGAAAGAAATCTTCAAAGCACATAGACTCCATCAATGTCGTTGCTTTCTTAATCAATTTACCAAAACTATCTACATAATCTTTGTTAAAGTTGTCTCCCAAGGAACACCTAAAGATAATTGTATTCAACATTGTAAACATAATCTCTGTCAAATTAATCGACATACCTGGCTCATTAGCTGCACAATTTATCCTCTCCATCACTATATTAACTTCTTCTTCTCTTACAAACTGAAACGATTGGATCCTTTTGTGGCTCAGCAACTCAAGCACACAGAATTTTCTGACTTTTCTCCAGTAATCTCCATATGGAGCTATAGCTATATCATTTCCACCACAAAAGATGACTTTAGAAGCTTTTGTACTGAACCTATTTGAGAAAATCACATCATTTGTTTTACAAATTTGAGTTGCCATCTCTGCTGATGAAACTACAAGTATGGGTTTTGTACCCAGATTTAAAAGAATTAATGGACCATACTTGTTGGATAGATTGTAAAAAGATTGATGAAGCATTGGACCTAATTGATGAATGTTTCCAATGATTGGTATTCTGGGTGGAGAAGGAGGTAGATTCAGCTTGCACCCATGATCATCAAATCTCTTCTTAACCTTACTTAACAGATAAAGAATTGCAGAGAAGAAGAGAATTGTTAAGATTGAGAGTGAGATTGGGGGCAACATACTTAATCTTGCTCTAAAAATAGATGCAGGAGTGTGATGAACAAAACTTTCTTCTTCTAGATCTAACTGTTAAAGAATTTTCAAGTCAACTACGGCCAGGAGGAAAAGGTCACATTATTATACTCTTATTAAATAATTGTTTGACAGCTTTTGTCATATTTCTATTTTATATTATTATAATAAAAAATTGGGCAGTGCTAGACACACCCAAAGGGAATCGAATGAAAACATTAGTGCGTTGTCTGCACTGAGATAGAGAAGGGCAGTAGTAGGGTCCACCACACCTCTCACACGTTTGAATTTTGGGGTTTTTCCTGTGAGTTAATCATTTTCAAAACTCAATCATGGCTGCACTTTTCTGGGAAGGTTGTGATCTCGTGTATCCTTCCCAGTATCTTGTTAGGCCTATTCCTATGCACAAGGGTATAAAACAATATTTGACATACCAAGCGGCATGGCAAATGAGCTACGCTATTATGGGAAAACTATAGAGTGATAGAGTTACTGTTGACAGTTATTATCAACATCGCTGGTGTCATAGACTCCATCACGCGATTTACTTAATAATATCGCTGGCAATATTATGAATGTCGATCAACATCTTTTTTGTAAAGGCGATTTCCCCGCTGTTGGTTTCTATATATACGCTCTTGTGTTTCTTCAAATCACTCAAACCTACTTCTACATATGTTTCACCAATTTCTTTATCTGTATTCTCAATTTTAAACTTCAGAATCATCAATGGCGAGATCTAATGAAGAGAAGAATGTTATTATGAATCGGTTTAGATTATAGCAAGAAATGCATCAACGGAGGTTGCAACAACTTGCTAATGAGGAAGCTGAAGATAAACAAATAATCGACACTCTGATGCTTGTGTATTCGGTCCATATACCTAGAGTTACAGAGCCACAAGAAGTATTCTCAAGAAGATATACGTATCGAATGAGAGAATTTTACCACAAGAAGAAGTTGATGCACTATTATTTTCTTCCAGTTGTGAGTACTTTGATAAAGATTCCCAATGTCGATTTCGCGTTGCCTCAACACCGGTGAAAAGATAATTGATGAGCTTTGTCGAGTAGAACCTCAATTTTACCATCGGTTTGGTGAACTAAATATTGGAGGTCATAGTCACACAACAAAAAGTTACTTCGGCTCTAAGGATTCTAGGTTATAGCAAACTAGCGGATGCGAACGATGAGCACCTTCATATGAGTAAAACAACTTCATTCACTTATCTTTCATTGTTTTGCGAAGTAATAATTTATCATTTGGTCCAACTTATTTACGAAAACCAAGCGAGGAAGATGTTACACAAATTTCGGTGGAGAATGAGGATATATAGGGGATTCCGGGAATGATAGGTAGTCTTGATTGTATGCATTGGGTATGGCAAGGATCGCTGTTTATTGGGTAGGTCAATATAATGGTCATTATCTGAAACCAAGCGTTATCATTGAAGCATTTGCTTCTTATGATTGTTGGATATGACACGTTTTTTGGGTCTTCTAGGCTCACAAAATAATATCAATGTTTTGCACAAGACGATACTGTTTAAAGATCTAAGGTATGTAATTTCTCCCAAGCCCTACATTTTACAATGAACGGCCATCAGTTCACTCATGGGTATTATCTTGCGGATGGTATCTATCCAAAATGATCAACCTTGGTTCAATGTTACCGTCATCCCCATTCTAGTGCAATGGGCTATTCATACCGGCATTTTAATGAACGCCAAATGGCGTTGAGGAAAGATGTGGAACGCACTTTTGGAATTTCTAAGAGGAAGTTCGCTATCATTTGTGGGCCACATCGTGGTTTAAGCCCTCGTGAAATGCACCAGACTATTCTCATTTGTATAATTCTCCATAACATGGTAATTCAGGAAACCCGTTGCAATAAGAAGTGGGCTAACAATGAAAATGATGATCTGAGGCCTGACATCCAACCACAAATAGGCTTGCCTGCAAGAAATTATGGGAAAATGACTAATTACATTCAAAACCAGAATCTGTATGACAGTTTAAAAGAGGATCTGAGAGTGAATCTCTGGGCAGAGTATAGAAGATCGGGTGAGCATAATTATTAAGTTATGTATTTTAGCTTAAACATTTAATTGTTAATTATTTTATAGTTTGTTTTATTCAATATTAAGTTAATGATTGAAACTTATTTAAGTAGACTGCAACATTATTTCAAATTAATCAACTTTTCATTTCAAACTAATATTAAGTGGAATGAAACAACTTATCAAATTAAAATGCAACATTTCAAATTATTACATCAATTATCTAGAAGTTCTATAACATCGAAGTCATCCACATCATCATCACCACCAGCTTGGTTGTTATCAAATCCCTATTGTTGTTCAATCTGTGCTTGAAGCCTGTCAAATTCGATTTGCCACACATGTTTTTGCTGGGGATTCATAATTTAAGTGCCATCTTGAAGAATGTTATGCTTGTCATTGTCATTCACAATATTTTTTTTGAGACATACGACTTTTTTTAGTCTCACTATTTTAAAATTTCCTGTCAACCTCCCTTGCTTCTCAAAGGTCCATTGATGTTCCATAAACTCCGCCATGTTAAATACATCGGAGCTTCCTCCTTCTTGAGCTAATTTTCTAGCAAGTCTTGCTCTTTTTTTTCCTGAAAGTTTTTTGTTAGCATCATCATTATTGAGAACTAAGTTGACATTTGGGTTTATCTGGGTATCCGGTGAAGAATTTGATGGACCTAGTGAAAATGGAGAAGAATTTGGTGTTGAAGGAAGAACTATATGGTGACCTTTCAAGTACTTGTTGATTGTTTCTAACATACGGATTAATGTTTTTCAAAACCTTAAAAATATGATAAAAACTTTAATTGGAATTTTTTGTCATTTTTTGCTGCCATTTTATACGAACTGTCTTTCAACTTCAAGCTACACAAGGCCACTTTCTCGAGACTCTTTTGGCTTGCATTATCAATGCAACATAAGAGGAGGCTTCCTTATTGATTACAATGAAGCGTTGTGAGAACCCGAAGCATCAATATCATTGATGTTCATAGTTTGCTCGATATCTCAAAAATATGTTATCTACATGGTGTTACCATCTTCTTGTGCACCATTGATACAATCTTGGGTAAAATAAACAAAATTACGACAAACACATTCATCTTTAGTGATGTTGAATTTTTTCATCCCGAACTTTAAACTTTTTACCTTTACCTTTACCGTTGCCTTGACTTTGAAATTGTGAATCCCATATTACGAAATATTGAGAAATTAAGAAGTGTAAAGAATGTGTGATTAGATAATATAAGAAGAATATTGAGAGATAAAGATATTGTAGAGAGACTTAGAAATTCTGTTGTGAGTTGAAATGAATTTTAACTTGATTATCTATGGTGGGGAAAATTGTAGTTGTTGGACGAGGATCTGCTAAGCGATGATCTTATCATCGAAATAAAGCGTGACTATCGTTGGCGCCGCAGACCAATGAGCGATCACTTAACCATTTAGCGAGGGACATTCTATCGCTCGCGTGGAAATCGTATCATGTATGCATAAGTGGTATATTTGACACTTAGACACATTTTTTATCACTTTGTCATACCCATAGTGGGTGCTAAAGTGGAAATATGAGGAACTTGACATGTGCATATGAATAGGTCTTAGTGTTGTTGATTTAGTAATTTTGATTATAGGTGTTGATAGATGAAAATTGACTACCCTTTGGTAGGGACAAGAGGTTCCTAAAAGGTGAAGCCCAAGAAGTAAAATGGGGACATAAGGACTAAAACCCAAGCCCACCTATTGGGAAGTCCATGGATTATAGAGGATAAGGCGAAATTAAAGGGAAGATTAGAGGTCATAATAGAGGGAATGACAATAAGGGTAAATAAAAAGGTTTGGGCAATCGTAAGATGAAATCCTCTCAACAAAGATCTTTGGAGAAATAAAAAGTCTTGTAGGGGTAATCACGTTATTACTTGAAAGAACCCAAAACCCAAAGAAGAAGGAGGTTTGGGCTTTAGAAATCTAAGAATTATTATCGATCCTTGTTAGCAAAGTCGGCATGGAGGCGTATACTGATACGAGACTCAATGATGACCAAATCCCTTCAAGCTAAATACTACTCGGATGGCGATTTGTTTAACTTGAAGAAAAAGTCAAACACAACACTGGTCTTGAAGAAACATTAGCTCTTAGGCTGAAGTTTTGTTCTTAAGAACAAGCTGCTGGTGTGTGGGAGACCATAAGAAGGTTCTCATATGGAAACATAAATGGATTAAATAGATGCCTACTCCTTCTGCTCCTAAACAAGGAAGTTTCTCTCGATTACAATACAAGTACGTGCACCAATTACTTTCTTGGACTCTACATCTTGAGATCCTAATATTCTTTGAGATAATTTTGATGATAACACAATAAACTACGTCTCGACCATCCCAATTTATGTTAACCAAGAGGACAAATTAGTTTGGCTACTAGAAAGAAATTGTTACTTCTCTCGTAAAATCCTCTTACTTAGTAAGATGTATGAAGAAGAACATGGTTCGATTCGAGTGGGGACATAATGGTGAAAATATATAAATCCTTATGGAAATTCATTTATTATTGCCCAAGATTATACATTTTTGTGAAAGGCTACTTCTAACTTTGCTCTCTACAAGAGATGTGCTCATTTTTGAAGGTACCAGAATTGTTGATATTTGTCAGAGACTGTGAACAAGAACAAGAGACACCGCCCATCTTTTAAGAGAGTGTAATCTTCCTAGAATGGTTTGGTTTTCCTTTGTTTGGTTGGTACGCAAGTGTTAACTATTCTTTTGCGAGAATGGATTGGTTCATGGTTTGATGATCTGCATGCTAAAAAGATCACAATTGAGGAAATTTGTAAGAGAGACACTACAACTTGGTGTTTATGGTCCGATAGGTGTGATAAGGTCTTTCAAAATTTCTCGGCTTTGGATAAGTCTATCAAGAAGTGCAAGAGCTACATCGAAGATCACTCAACTCAATAGAACAATCATGTTCCTAGCAATAATAGATGTTGTCGTAGAATAACCCATTGGATATCTACTCCTACCGATTTTGTTACTATTAATTGTGATGGATCTTTTTTAATTACCTTAGGGGGTATAGGATTAATCATTCGAAACTGTGCAGGTACACAGCCGGAAGCAAAATGTATCCAACTAAAAGGCATAAGGAGCGTTGAGGAGGCTGAATGTATGGGACTGTGGGAGGTCATTAAATGGGCTCATTCTCTTAAACTAGAGAAGGTGCATTTCGAACTTGATCTTTGCTATATGAAAAATTCTCCGACAGATTGGCGCCTTTTCAATATGATTAAAGATATCCAACTCTTTTTAGTAGAAACATCCCTTGGAAGTGTTAGCACATTCCAAAGAGAGGAATAAAGTAGTGACATCTATATTATCTAGAGTCGATGGAATATCATGTACTTGGTCTAGTTTATCTCTGTTGAGATCAGAACTCAACTCCTTACAAATAGGCCACACTCATGTATTTTTCATAATTAATTCATCTTTTGCTTCAAAAAAAAAGAAGTAGGAATTACCTATAGGTACTAGTTTAGTGATACTAGTTAGTGGCAGGTCCACCCACTGAAGCCCAGTAACCAGAGGTCCATAGTTAAAAGAAAACATAAAAATGGACCTAACTTTTTAAGCCTAGGTCCTGCACACATGTGGGATAACTAATGCGAAATTTCTAAATACCTAAAATACCCTGCTAGTCCTAAATATATTTAAACAGGCTATTTCAAAGTTTCCAAAATTCTTTTTAGTTATTCTCCCGTTTCTGCTGCTCGAGTAGTTATTCTCCCGTTTCTGCTGCTCGAGAAGATTAGGGTTTCTGAAGATTTGTTTCGTGATTATTACAGGTATGTTTCGTAATCTTTTTTGTTTCTTCTTTCTTCTATTGTTTTTCTTTAAGGAATTATGGAGCTCGGTCGTTTTTGTTCTTGATTATGAATCTTTTTCGTATTTATTCAGTTATTTGGTTAGATTATCATGTTTTTAGCTTATTTTAGCTTTCTATTTCATTATCTTTCTGTTTTCGCTTCAAAATCGGGCTTGTTTGTAGTTTGATTGTATTATCCAGCAGTACATATACGGAATACTCATAGAGATCGGTCGTTTTTGTTCTTATTTTTATGAATCTTGTTCGTATTTATTCAGTTATTTGGTTAGATTATCATGTTTTTAATTATTTTAGCTTTCGATTTGATAATCTTTCTGTTATCGATTTGTTTGCACTTTCAGATCGTATTATCCAAAGATACATATATGACATACTCAAAGAAACTGCTCTTAGATTTATTTCTTTCATAGTTTTCTCACTTGTTTTAGTTTGATCCATCAGTACATATGTGAAATACCGTATTTTATGCTTCGATTCTGCTTTGTTTCTCATAGATCCTTAATTATTCTTGTCATGCGGTTGATTTGTAGTTCATGAGTCTGCCCCGGTACATATATGGCATACTCATAGAAAGCTGCTCTTAGATTCTGTTTCTTTCATAGTTTTCTCACTTGTTTTAGTTTGATCCATGAGTACATATGTGAAATACCGTATTATGTGCTTCGATTCTGCTGTTTCTCATAGATCCTTAATTATTCTTGTCATGCAGTACATATATGAAATACTCATTGAAACTGCTCCTAGATTCTGTTTCTTGCATAGATCTCTCACTACTTTTAGTTTGACCCATCAGTACGTATGTGAAATACTGTGTTTTAATTCTGTTACATCTTTGTCACATTTGCAGGTTCAAAACATGTCTGATGCAGAGAGTTCTAATCCAAATACTTATTGCTATGCATACATCTATTATAAGCATCATCATTTTGCTCACCTGGTTACCTATAAGTCTAGTATTGATGACCTGAAATTTCTTATTTGTGAAAACTGGAGAACCTAATCCCTTCTGAGATTATCATCACTTATGTTGAGAATGGTGTCAAAGTTCCTGTGATTGATGACTTTCAACTTCATGGTCTCGCTTCCTTGCATTTTTCAAAGAAATCGGCGTTCTTTGAACTGCATGTGGACTTTATTTCTGTTGGTGCATGTAGTTCCTCTACATTTAGCAACGTCGACAACAATTCAGAACAGATCAGGGCAGCTAGAGATAGTTATGAAACTGATGGCAAAGAAGTTGTTAAACCTCTTTTGTCCGATGGGTAGGAGAATGTCTTTGATGATCCGAACAAGCTTTTTCGTGGTGGTGTTGATGTTGTTCGGTTGGCTTTGTCAAAAGTATTGTTTGAAGACTGTGTATCGCGTAACAAAGGTGAAGAATAATCGTGAAAGTTTCACAATGAAATGCAGTAGGGTCCCATGCACTTGGATGATCCATGCAGTCGTCATTGATTCTACTTGCGATGTTTTTAGGATCAAAAGTATGTTGTGAGCACACTTGTGGAGCTGGTGTGAAGTTGAGAAGTCCTAAAGTATCGAAGAAGCTTGTACACAATCTTATTCATGATCGTGTGATGCACAACCCACTTATCAAGCCTCGTGAAATTGAAGATTATATAAAAGTTGGTGCTGGTGTTAATATCAAATATCATCATGCATATCATGGTTTGGAACGGTCACACCATGAAATTTTTGGGAATGATGTGAAGTTTTATTCTGATCTGGTTTGGTGGGTCAATTCATTAAAAGAAACAAATCCTGGCTCTTATGTGGATTTTCAGTTCAACGATGCAACTCAGACATTTGAAAGGTTATTCGTTGCAGTAGGCGCTTGTATTGAAGGTTATAAACTTTGTCGACCAATGATTTTTGTCGATGCAACTTTTCTTACCGGGAGAGAGGCACCCTTATGGCTGCGACTTGTCTGAATGGGAATCAAGGCAAGTGCTCTTTCTTACGTTTTAATTGTTATTGCTTACAAGTTATTCAACGCTTTTAATCGTTGGAATTTTTGAGTATACCCTTTATTTCTTTGAAAATTAAATAGTTTGTTACTAGTATACTATTTACGTCTTCTGAAAATTTATTGTGTCCAACACACACAGATTCATATATGTAAGCATAAGATCCTTTTTAGTACAAGTATGGATGTTATGTCTTTGGAAAATTCTTAGTCTATTTTCAGTTTCAACTAGTATAGAAACATAGTTTGTGACAGTATATGATATATGTACTGTTTGTTTTTTGCAGGTTTTTATCCGCTAGCATTTGCATTGGTCCCTGGAGAAGACATTGACAATTGGGATTGGTTTATGCGCAATCTTAGCTACATTGTTGATGACCGTCCTATCACCTTTATGTCTGATCGTCATGAAGGATTGTTGAGGTCTATTCCTGCACAGTTTCCTACTTCCCATCATGGCTATTGTTACTACCACTTGCAAGGAAACTTACCAATCAGGAAATCGGACGAGAAGTACAAAGAAGTTATGGCTTGTTTCAAAAAAAGCAACTTATGCTCTCACACCAGCAAGATATGAAGAAGCACTTACAGAAATGGAGTTAATGGGAAGGCCTGGGGTTGCGGAGTATTGCCGCAATATGCCTAGGGAACATTGGTCTAGCGCCTTCTTCACTGGCTGTAGATATGGTCAGACTACATCAAGCGTTGCTGAGTCCTTTAATAATTGGATGCGAAAAGACAAGAGGTTGCCTGCCTGCGCCCTTGTTGACACGATCAGGTTTGTGTGTGTTTTTTTTTTTTTTATTGGTGTTTTTTTTGTTTTTTGTTCATTTATTACAGGTGTTCTTTTTGTTCCATTCATAGGTTACGCGTTATGGAGTTGATGAATGAACGTCGTGAACTGAGTCTTTTGATGGACCCTGAGAAGTTCACTCCTACCTACGAGGCGTTACTTAAAGAACATATTCAAATTGGTCGAGTTTGGAATGTTACTCAGTCATCTGAGTATGAGTATGAGATTCATTCGCCTAGGTTAGCTTTATCCCCTAAAACAAGTTTTAATGCACTATAGCACACATGTAGCATTGAATCATTTACTTTGTTTTTCTGTATTTTGTTTTGCACTGCACTGCATATATGTACTGCTTTTAAGTTATTTGTGCTGAAAAGATTTTTGCGCATCTGCAGGTCTCACACTGTTGATCTGCTGAACAGGACTTGCACCTGCCAAAGATGGCGTGTTTATGGTTTTCCATGCTCTCATGCTACAGCAGCTATTTCTGCCAAGGGTGATAGATATATAGATTATATCGAAGACTACTTCAAAGTTACGAATTTTCAGCAGCTGTATTCTATTGCTATCAGACCAATACCTAACTACAACAGACCAGAGCAGTATCTGCCAGAGGATACTATTTTCCACCCCATCCACGAGTTCCACCGGGTAGGCCAAAGGGAAATCGTATCAGAATGCATGGGAGAAAGCTAGGAAGTCTGTTCGTTGTTCAAATCTGCAAGAAGAAAAGTCACCAAAACAAGGCAACTGCACTTTGTCATTCCTACCTACCCATGAGTTTTATATTTTCATTTATCCCCGATTAGTTCTATTGGTCACAATGCGAGTTGCATTTGCGCATTATTTTGAACACTTTTGTTAGCTTTTTTTAGAGTACTGAAATTATGTACTGTTTGGTATCTTTCTGGAACAGGGTACTTTGTGCTCATTTAAGACTATATAATCCACTTTTCAGTATTATTGGATTTTCAGTTTCTTTTCTAAGTTTGTTTTTGCTTTTTAAGTTTGTTTTAAGAGTGCAGGAGTTATGTACTCTTAAGTTGTTATGTACTCTGCATAAATATTACAACTATCTGGATAAAATGTTACAATATGTCACACTGCATAAATATTACAGTCAGTATGTACTCTATATTCTTCCAGGTCATTATGGTTGTTCAGGATATTTTGAGTGCATGTATTATGTACTCTCTATTCTTCCAAGTCATTATGGCTGTTCAATTTTTTTTTAGTACAGTTGTTATGTACTTTGTGTTCTTCCAGGTGACAGGAAATGTCATAAAAGATACAACAAACACAGAGACCAGAGACCAGCTATTAGATTCATATTCTCTCCCATCATGCTTAACCAATTTAGAGAGTCATACTTTTACCATCCAACATTTTTATAAAGCGAAACAACTGTACATAGATTAAAGACAAACACCATAGTTTCGAGAACAGTTACTAAACTTCGATAGTGTCTAAAACAAACTAGTAAACTCTGAACATATTCTCTAGGATAACTTCTACTATGCAGTCCTAATTCATGTAAGTACTGTCTTAAAAACCTTTTGGAGCATGAATATTCCAGCTCTCCTCAGGAGGAGATGTTGATGAGAGTATTTTGCATGCTAAAGAGATCCTCTTCTTATGCATTTTGTCCTTTAGTTCTTCTGGGTCTCCCAAGCTCATTCGCACTCCATCAATTACTTCCTCCTTTGCAACTTTCTTCATGATGTGCATGATATATATTGCACAATCTGGATGGTCTCCCTGTTGAGGTGTTGGGTAACTGATCATCTTTACTCTGCTTACAACTTGAAGTCCGAGGCTCGACAAGCGGGTATTAATTGCAAACAAGCAGTAATCTGCCATAAGATTAGCATCATCGAGACACTGCTGTCTGGATACGGCTTCCCAAGTGTTGTAGTGGAAGAATTCGCCTTTATCGCAATCATACACAAGAAGTGTCCAATGCACGTTTTGATGTGACATTGGAATAATGATCTTCCTGGTTCCTTCCTCCATATCCCTGATGGGTAAGAACACAGCATTGTTTGCTGCTACTTGATGCACTTGGTCACTTAAATAAAACTGAAAAAGTAAAAAAAATAAAAAGAAATATCAGTGTAGTAAATATGTACTGAGAATAATAGTGTCAAACACATATGAAAGCATAATTTTTTGTTCCAGCATTAAATTTTTTTTTGTTTCGTTTAGTTTCAGAGATATGCTATTCAAATTCTCAATATATAAAACAAAATAAGCATGAATTCGGGTTCAATGTAAAAACAAGATGACGAGATATGCCTTTGCACTTTACGAAGACATGATGCATGATGTTTTTTATCGATATAAATTGGAAAACATACCCATCCAGTTGGATCAATGTGAAGTACTGGAATGTACTTTGTTTGTCCATTCACCGGTTGCTCATTGTGATATGCCTTTTTTAGTTGGTATTGCCAGTAATTTATAAGATCCGCCTCTAAATCCCTGCCATGTACCAGATCTTCAAATGTCTCTGCAGATAATATGTGATGACCAATATCACCAGGAGCTTTCCAAGCACTGGAGCTGCAAATTCAAATAATCCAAATCATTTACAAGCTTGATTCCAAACGAACTACATAATGCTTGTAAAAATGCAAGGCACCTATCCAAGAGAGACTCACACTGAGGTTGCTTTGTCAAAAAAAGGAGAGAGAAACGCTCTTTGTGGTTGACTCATATCCTTATACAACGGAGATTTCCTTAGCTTCAACAACTTGCGTGCTGCCTTCGGTTTTTTAGGCACTTCTTGAAGATTTGGACCACCTTTGCCTTTTCTCTTTCTCACATTCTCGTCATCTTTTTTCTGAAGTTTCTCTGTTGGGCAATCTTGTTCTACCGAGGTTTGATTACGGACTTTGTTTTTCGCCTTTTAATTCCGAGACAATCCTTTGCCACTTGCGAACTCGGGATCAACTTTTTTGCGGGTGGCTCCGAGTTACTCGGCTTCGAGGGGTAAATGTGATTGTTGAGTATCTTTCTTCTCCTTAGCTGAGACTTTCGGATTTTTCTTCTCCTTGTCCATGGTGATGTTGTCGCCTTCTCTATTGATTTGACTTCATTACCCTTAGTAGTGAGCCTATCTTGGAGTCTCTTTGCGAGTGGTAAATCGTCTTCCTACGATGTTGGACTTAACCCAGACTTCGTTATCCTTCAATATAGCATAAACGTGAAAAAAACAAATGAGAGACTAAAAAGCAAAAAAAAAATGAACAGAATAGAACATACGTATTGTAGGATTCTTTTCAGTACAGAACTTATGTACTGGTAGTTTCAAAGTGAGTACAATACATATGTCTTGTTAAGTTTCCCCATTTTCAGAACATATTTGATGTTACTTTTCACTTTTTGCTAATTATAACTACCTTATCTAGGTCAGCAAGAATTTGTAGAGTCTCGGCATATACATTAGCTTTTTCTGCGCTC
Organism: Papaver armeniacum; assembly: GCA_023531295.1. Classification (NCBI taxonomy): domain Eukaryota; kingdom Viridiplantae; phylum Streptophyta; class Magnoliopsida; order Ranunculales; family Papaveraceae; genus Papaver; species Papaver armeniacum. The sequence goes on from JAJJWW010004809.1 coordinate 552,624, forward strand.
CTATTCTTCTTTAGTTGAGCTTCCTCCGCCTTTTCAAAGATCTAAAACTAGAGACTTCTGTTTCCAAATCGGCATGAGCATTAGTATATAAGTTAAAAGCATCATTAAAAACAAAACATAAATTCATTAAAGAAGTAGATTTAAGTACATACAAGACTCTCTAATTCTTTGTAGCTCTCTCCTTCAAATGGTTACATTGTTTCTGTCATTCTTCATTTTCTTCTTCCTTTCCACTTCATTGAATGGAATTGGATCCCAAGGTTTCCTTGTTTCCTGCGTTTGAAACAAATCAGAAAAAAAACTATTTGACGAAAATAAACATATACGTATTGATGGTTCTATGCATCAGAATCATATATGTACTAGGTTTTATAACATGTTCATACTTCTTGTTGAGGTTGCGGAAGATCATCTTTCATACGAGCTTTGACGGCTGCGGCTAAAATAATTTCAGAGGCTTCTTTAAGCGTATGTGCAGTATTGATTTGAGGTTGCTCAGCCGAGGGATCCATTTGAGCTTGATCTGATGCTCCTCTAACAACTGCAGCTTCATTGTGCGCACCTTGCATTTGCAAGATGGATTTGAGTTGGATCATTTGCACCTAGATCAATTGCATCTTTCTTTGTACTTCTTCTCCATTTTCAACATTTTGATCATTTGGTCCTAAACCCAAGTCAAAAGTTGGTCTTGAAGCTTATGATGGAGGATCCAGGATCTTTAACGTAATACTTATCAAAGATTTGAGAAGATTCCATTTTTTCCAAGCTTGGTAAACTACCTGGAATTCGACGGGTACTCCGAGAGAAAGAATTCCTAAGGATGGATAAGAATCTCCCATAATTTGACTTCTAGATACTTTGCGTACTCGTCGGGTATAAATATCCTTGCCATGGATGGCCAGCTCAATCGGTTTCTCCATCGGATGATGTATGAAGCTCTTTGAGACTCGGTAGCTCACACACCAAGGGCACAAAGTGCATATTCGGCAACATTTCTTTAATAGATGCACCCTACATATATGAAGTTCCAAATCAAGTCACCTTACAGTACGACAAATGATAAAATAAACCATAAGAAGTGTAACATTCAATTTGCTCACCTGTCTATCTCTAAGAGAACCAATTTCGTCTTCAATATTACCAAGAACTTGTGTTGCTGCTGTTTGTTGGAGTTCAGCCTTTTCAGTCTGTTATTCAACATAAGGTGATATGTTTTTAATCAGTAATGCAGATACGTACTTGTATGTTTTTTCAATATAGCAGATATGCACTGACAAGTTTTTGCTTTTTACAAACAAAACTAATACTAGAAGGAATATAACTTACCTGTGACGGTTCTAGCATGCTCTTTTCCTCTTGCAGCTCTTTCACCTTTCGTTCCAAATCAGTTCGAGCCCAAATTTTAAACTGTGAAACCTCAAAATCAAATTGTGAGGGATTTTCATCAGAGCTCCCCATAACAGGCATAGTTGGAGTAGCTTTCTGTGCATTTGGGGTTTCTTGTGCATCAACTTGGATTTCCTTTTCAACCTCTGTTACTAAGGGAGTTGTTGTTTTGAATCTTGTCGTCGTGTATTACCACTCAGATGAACATGGTCTTCTGAAACACTTCTAAATTCTTCATCTTCAGAGTTCGATTCTGGAGGTGGGTAAGCCCTGTAATATATATCACTCAAAAGCTCTTCTAGTTTAATCACATCAATGGGGAGGCCGCCCTCTTTGCTTCTCTGCAACTCGCCCCATTTTGAAGCAATTGTAAGCCTCAAATCTTCATGCGTCTCTTCCAAATCTTCAAACTTCTCTTTCCAATCTTCTTCCACTGGTACGTCTTCAACTGGAAGCCTATCAGCAATTTCATTCAACATTTCCTTCTCGTCCAGAGTATATGGTTTCTTAAATTCCTCGGAGAACTGGAAAAGAAAATGAAAATTCACCAGTTTTTGTATCAGTATAACATATATGTACTCAAATCAATAGTACATAACACACACACACACACACACACACACAAGCACAATCATTTCATGATACTGTCAAAACTACAAATCATTTCATGTATGAAAACATAAATAATTATAATTTAATTCACCAACTTTAATGAGTTTTTAGATATGTCTTTGGTGCATCATTGTTTCCTAAACCAAAACTAAAAGAAGCATAATGAAATAAAACTCATCCTAGTAATATGTATTATTTTTCTTAGGGACTTACTGTGTATTGCGAAGCCTCCATATCCTTTAGAAACTCAGCAGATATTTCTTTGATGTTCCACCTTGCCGCTCTTGGAAGGTATCGATTATCTGGTAACGCCAGTGGTTGAACCAAGTGAGTATGCTCCGCATACAACAACTGTGACAAAATAACATCAATAGAATCAAATACAGAATCTTAAATGACAGTAGAGTAAATATGTACTTGGTAAGAAACAAAAGCTTGTACTAGATGATCGATACCAGCAAATAGACGACACAACCAGTGATGTCATCGGGAGTGTTGTAGTTCTGATTGATTTTCTTTTCTAAGAAACTGTGTATCAGGTCAGGCCAAGATACATTCTTTGACTTCTCGAGATCATCAACTAAACCAAAGTACTTTTCTTTTAGTTTATGAGCATCTTTTGTTGTAAAAAACAAAGTAATACACATAAACAGGCACAGTAGCTTGACCATATCTTCAATTGTTTGCTCAGTTTCTACTCTTGGTATCCTGTACTCAATATCTTCATCGTCTTCACTATCCGGTACTTCTTCATCACTGTCATCATCACTGTCAGATTCAGAATTCTTCTTCTTGATTCCAGTACGCTTGAGCAGGTTCATGATTGCATCTTGTAGCATTGGTCTTGTAACCATGTTTTTGTCGCCAAAGTGTCTAATGTAGAATGGTTTCTGTCTCCATCCACCGCCTCCCATCAAAATGGTGTCATCAGTTCTTCTTCCTGCCATTCTTGGCATTCCAAACATTACACCCATTTTTTCTGGTGTCGACGTGATAATGTGTGTTTCACCTCTTCTAACAAACTCAAATGTGAGCTCATTCTTGACTCGACCCCTTTTGTAACACTTCAAGTACTTCTTCATAGCACCTTCCAACTTTTCCCAATGACTTTCTGTGTACTTAGTATGCCAGAACATCAAGAAAATCTGTCCATAAGAAGATTCGCCTATCTTTTGCAATGTGGCTTCACTCAAAGTATAGTTACTCGCCTTCATTTTTGCAACCAAGGCTATGTAATCTTTGTGAAACCAGACCTATACAATTTCCTAACAGATTTTGGCACAACCTTTCCTGCAACATTTAATTGGTTTTATTTCAGTATAGCAATTGTGGACTGTAATATTCATCGTTTCAGAAACACAAACAATCAGTATTGGCCTTATGTACTGCATATCAAAAGATCATTATCACCACATAAAGGAAAAATAGACACATAAACAAAGAAACTGATGAATTTAGAGAACATAAACACTACAATGTCTCAGTATTTGCAAATCTAGGCATGCCACAAACTGTTTTTCAATGAGTTTTTTTATTATCTTGACAATCCAAGATTATTGCCTCAATGAGTTTTTGAGATATCTCTGACAATGATAAATAGACTCATAAACAATGTTACCCATTCACTATTGGACTTATGTCTGGTAAAAATACCCTAAATCATAAAAAAACCTCAATTACTTCACATATGTCTTTGGTGGTTCTATGTATCGAAACAACATATTAACATTGGAAATCACTTTTGATTATTATTCTCTGGTTTTTTAGTTATGTCTTGCCAAATCTAAGTGCTAGAAACACAAAGTAGAAGTTGCATGTAAACTATGATGGGTATTCATCAATTTTTCATCAAGTACCTCACATATGTCTTTGGTGGATCTATGTCCCAGAAACACAAATAGCATACTAAAAGTGTTAGAAATAGTACCTTTTCTCTGATTTGGTACCTTTTTACTCGGTTTTCTTCCTTTTCGGGTTACTACATCTGGAGATTCATCGTCCGATGAACCTTTAGAAGCTTTTTTCTTTGGTGTTTCAAACTTTTTACTCTTTTTCCTCTTTAATTTTCGTCTTGAATTTCTTGAATTGTCTTCTGATGTTCTAGGAGCAGTGCTATCATCCATTATTGTTTCTTATTCTTGGATTTTTCTTGTGATTTTTCTTTTTGTAACCATTATCGGAACAAAATCTAGGTTTTTAGGGTTTTTATATGAATCAGAATTGTTGTTTTGATTCTCTGAATGAATCAAAAATTTTTCTCTGAGCTCTCTGAATGAATGGATTTTTCTCTGAACTCTCTGAATGAATGGAAAATTTGGGTTGGGTTTTGATTCTCTGAACTCTCTCTCTGAATGAAATTTCATTTAATGAATTCGACCGTTTTCAGCGGTTTTGGTACGGGAAAGAGAAGGTGGTGGAGTTTACACGTGAGTGGTGATGGGGTAATGTGGTCATTTTGCTTGTTTCAAATAATTATGGACCTAGTGATAAGTCTAAAATCCGGTTGGACCCTAGTAAAACTAACTTAATGGGCTTTGGACCAACCAGCAAATTTTCCAAAAAAAAAAGGAAAAGGAAACATATATTATTGTCACAGCAACAATCATTTAGGGTGGTTGTAGAAATATTTCATGGTCAACAACAGGAATTGGACGAATGAAGCATATCTTAATTGACTAGAATGAAACATATTTTAAATCCAATCATAATTCAATAGTTGATTATTACTCGATTAACGCCCGGTTCTTTAATGGAGTTGAGATCGGTTTGTCGATAAATCACGTGATAGATGTTTAAGAATGACGAGAATTCAAATCTATTGATGAACTATATATGATTATGATAATTTGAAATAATTGTTGCTGGACAAATTTGAGATCTTTGATGTAGTTGCAGGAAATCCCACACTACACCCCTCACTATAATTCACTAACTAATCCATTGAAAGATGAACAACAAAATGTTTATTAATTATTTTCTTCAAGTTATTACACAGAAAAATGGAATTACACTTAAGAATTACAAACACTCTCCCAGTTTCTCTCTCCTAATGACTTAATTTCCAAATCAAAAGAATCCTCCCCTTACAATGAGACCTTTCATCCCTTTATATAGGGTAATACATGGTGAATGACAACTAGGCTGTCCTTTATTTTCGGGAATGTCTCGCGAAGTGTCGCGAATGTACAAGTATTCATTCTCGCGACACTTCTTAACCGTCGCCAGACTTCACATCTTCCTGTCGTCATCCAATGCGTCATTCCTTTTGATTCCCTGCGAGTCCCTCGCAGCGCTGTCGTTTATTATCCTCGCGAGTCTTGTACATCGCGATATAATGATCCTACATCTTGCCTCTTTTTCCTTGAATATTGCTTGAAGAGCGATTTTTAAGGAAAAATTTGTTGTTGTAGTAATCTTTGATCTTCGTTGATGAAGGAACGAGCGAAAGAATACTTTTTTCTTGAAAAGTACGTACTTGCCTCTATTCTTTGGCGAAGTTCCGAAGCTTTGAAAATTATATATGAAGTATCATTTTTGCCTCAGGGGTTATGGAAAGTGATAAATTTCGCGATCTCATCTCGCAAGTTAAAAAGGGTGAGAATTTATCTCAGGGGTTATGGAAAGAATCATGAGAATTTATGTCCCCTTGAATTGTCGCAACTGCTTATCCATACCTATTTCAACCCCGTATTTTCACGCGGATTTTATTACAGATGTCTACTCTTCCATTCTATTCCTGACACGTCTCTTTCAACCGTCTATTCTTGACCATTCACGTCCCCTCTCACATTAAATGCTCTCGTTTTACCCGAGGATGTCTCTCTCTATATATAATTTTCATATCCTTCTCTTTTCCTCTTTCGTTTTCTCTCTGCAACTTTTCTTTAACCTTCTCCTTCCGCAAGTTGTGCTTCCATTACTGCAAATCTTCAATCTCTTCTCTTAATCTTCGATTTTTTATTCATTCCCATACTGATAATGGCTTCCCTTAGTCGTATGTACAAACCTCGCTTTATTGAGACTCAAAAAAGGTTGCAAGACAAAGGTTTCACCCTTTCTACCATTCCTGATCAAGAATGTTCATCTATACTCTTTGCTAAGCTTTTTTCGATCATCAATGTGATGATCACAAGATTATTGTCTCGCTAGGTCAACTTCTCGCGGGACTTCCCATTCCTTTATATGATCCCGAGATGCCACTCTTTTATGAAATCCTTTCCTATCCGAAATTCTCGCGAGTTTGTTTATCAACTAAGCGGCGATTGTATCCGCCTAATGCTTGAGTTCGCCAATCGTGGCGCTTGGCAAAGGATCTTTATACCCTAATAGTGTCGGACACCCCAATTGCCTGATTTAGAAATAATTCTGAAAAATATAATGCAGAAAACTTTTTTGAGAATTATGAAGTAATAGGCATGAGAAACAAGAAGTCTCATTTGGGGTGCTCATTTTGAGAAGAAAAGATAATGTTCCCGAAGATAAATTACTCATGCATGATATCGAGTGGCATTCGGGCAATAATACTACTCCTCGCCAATCCAAAGATGAGAAATGGTGGGTTGTACCCTTGTTTTTAAGTGGACCTTACATAGCCGGTTCGCATGTACTTCCCGAGAATCTCAGTTGGTTATCATCCTTGGGAATTTAAATGGTCGGGGAAGGCAAAAGAGGTATGTCTTCAAATTTTGTTTTTGCAATCCTTCTTTACTTATGTACTCATCGAGTTTGTAAAATTTCAGATTGACAAATTGAGGAAAAGCTTCAAGATAAATCCATTGGCAAGTACCCTGGAATTACTTCGATCGCTTACGGATGAAGTAAGAAATATCCCTTTTGTTACTTAACAATATTGTTGCCTCTATTTCTTATCTTCATTTGTATGCGAAGGTTGACGCCGAAGAAACGGAACTTGCGAAGGTTAAAGCCAAAACTAAAGCCGATGCTCGCAAGGATAAGTCTTTCGCTCCATCATCTAAGAAACGAAAAACTCAATCCTCTTCTCATCTTAGCTCAAGTTCGGATCTTCGACGAGAATGATGATGATAATGATAATGATATGAACTCATCTCTCCAAAAGGAAGCTCAATCATCCAATTCTCCTATGGGTCAACTGTTCAAAGATCTTCTCGGATTCTCTTCAAGGAATAGGGGACACTCGTCTAACTTCTATATGCGAGACTCTCGCCAAAGTGTGCAATGCTACATTGTTGGATGGCAATGACTCTTTCAATGGGGTTTCTAGATCTGTATCCCCTGACTTTTTAAATGCACTTAATTCGTTGGTATGTACAAACTCATATTTCTCTTCCAATTTCAACTTTTAATTTATATCTTAATAACCTTTTTATCTTCCCTCGCAGACTGGAAAAACTTCTTTTGTAGTTGCCTCAGATTTTGAAAGGAGGTATAACCTTCAATTAAAAAAGAATATCCAATCTTGTACAAAGATCAAAGAATTAGAAATCGAGTCTGCGAGCTCTCGCGAGAAAATTCAACAATTGGAGACTGAGCTTTCTGCCCAGAAGGACAAAGTTACCACTCTTCAGAACGCTAATCAGCAACTTTATGGTATACAATTTTTCTTCTCTTATTATTTTTAGTTTATCAGTTACCTGTTGCTACCTGACTTATCCCTTTCGCAGATATATATAACCTTTCCGAAGAAGCTATTCTTCTCCACACATTTCCTGAGCCTATGGATAATAACATTCTTCTTGCTCATCTCAACAACTCTTTAAATAGTTTGTCGAACAGAATTAATTCCCTTTCATTAAATGAACTCCAAACCAAATATCGCCTTTTAGTAATTGAGCATAGATCTAGTTTAAGTGCAGCCAACCAGTTTAAACAAATGTACCTCGAGTCTCATGAGGAAACCAAAATTTTAAGGAAGAAAATTAGCGATCTTATAGATGACAAAGATCGCATTGCTAATAATGGTGCCCAGGCATTAGCAACATTTCAAAAGTCCCTTCTCGAAGTACAAATGGAGCGAGATGAATTGCTTCGCCAGAATTCCCTACTTAATGAGCGAGAAAATCAAATTCGTTCACTTCTTATTATAAATAATGATGATGAATTCGCTTGGGATGCGAAAGTCTTAGATAACGCCAGGAATAATTTAGGTGTTGATGTTAGCCTTCATGCCGAGCATACTTCCTTGGTTAAAGATATGATATCTGATAGAGAAGGTTACTTATTATACCTTACTGCTTCTCATCTCTGTAATATTGCTATTAAGTTGCTAACTTTTCGTTGTTTATTTGTAGAATCCGAAAAGAGATTTCAAGCAAGGATTGAAGAACTTGAATTCGAGAAAGCACAACTCGCAAATAATCTCACCCTTCGCGAGAACAGATACTCCAAGTTGAAGAAACAATTTCAAACTACAGTGGCGAACTTTAATAATGATCTTTGTTCGTTTTCGCAATCAAGCCATGGAGTACGTTTGCAAAGATCACAAAATCCCTCTTTGTTCATATCCTTGGCTTTCTGAAGAAGTTCCTGAGAATTTGCCTGTCTCAGATGTTTCTGATAGTGAGGCCAGCGAAGAAGAAGAAGTTGGAGATGAGAATAATAGAACTGAAGAATCAGATAAAGAAGAAGAATCACCAAAGAAATAATTCCTTTTGTTTCCTTCACTGTCTGTAATATCTATACATTTCTGCATCTCTTTGTTGTAAATTTCTTGGATTATCGATCTTCATTTCCTTTTCTTGGTAACTCTTCTTTGTAATATAATTGGCTAACGTTATTGATGTATAGCTCTTTCATTAGAAGATGAATAACAATATTTCATCTTTTGCATTCCCATACTTGCCTCTGTTATTTATCTTCATATGAAAGATTTTGTTTAATTGTTATTGTAGAATGAAACCTCTGAAATTCACACTTATCATTTTGAAACTTATCATCGCGAGGAGATCGCAAGATATCTTCGTAAACGAAATAATCCATTGATCTCGCCTTATCATATTTGGTGGTCTTTTAAGCGCGACCTTCCTAGTTAAAGGTCTTGCTCTGCCACCCCTTTATGCGACAAGGTCGCAGGACGTTCTTACACTTGCATGTAAAAACCCATTGACCTTGTCTTATCATTTTTCAAGTATTTTTGCCTCTGCAGGATATTTTGTTTGCAACAATATGACAGGCCTAAATTTTCTTGCGAAAATAAAGCCCCATGACATTGTCGTCGTGCGACGAAATCGCAGGACGTCTTTACACTTTCATGTAAGGACCCATTGATCTCGTCTTACCCTCGCGTTAGTATTATTGCCTCTGCAGGATCATTGCACAAATATGACAAGCCTAAGTTTCCTTGCGAAAACAGAGCCTCATGACATTTGCGTCTGTTTTGACACTCTCCCTAATGGAGGGTGTCGCCCTTATCATCTCCCTGATTGCCCCTTCAAGGAGGCGTACATCGGCCATACAAGGCTAGCTCCTCCCATCCGGTCTTAACAACAACCAGTTGTTTTCGCAGCCTCTTATCCCTTATACCTATAGGGTTTATGGTTACAAGGCTGCACCCTAAGTGGAGTTTTCTTCGGGCGAATGCAAAGATGCGCCAAGACTTGTCAAGAGTGGTAAGGAAGTTCCATGCTCCCCGCACTCTTGACTCAACCGTGTACCTCGGCGCCTTGATCATACGCTGACTCCTTGGAAGAGACCCTCGGTCGCCCAACCAGGGTATAACCTACATATATAGTTGGGAATCCAAGGTATCTCTTAGGATAGGCTTTCATGGGCCCCAAATCTGCATGACTCAGTTCCAGGGGCGGTGTAACCTTTTCCCTGAGCCATGTTTAGAGATACCCCCTTATATGACGCACTTTAGGTCTTACATTTGCCTCTTACGAAATGTTATTCGCGAACTAGGGTGTACGCCATAAAGGTTCGTCCCATTCATTCACTCATTCAATCATTTGATTGCTTCAATCATTCAATCATTCATATTTAATTGCTTCTTGATATTCATCATTTAATTGTTTCAATCATTCATATTCATATTTAATTGCTTTTTGACATTTGCGAAGTCCTCGCAAAATTTTCCCCTATGTTGCCTTTTGACATTTATTTTTTAGATTCTCGCACATTTCATTTTGTTTACGAAAATCTCGCGAGCCAATTCTTCTTTTCATTGCCTTTGATATAACTTTTGTTGATTATTTACTTCTTATGCCTTTTGTTCATTGCACTCCTTGTCTCTTCATCATCCCAATCCTTGAATGGCTTCTTCCCATCATAACATTCACCTACTTTCATGCATTCACTTGCATCATTTCGCGACGTTTCTTCATTTCTTATCTCTATAACATCCACCATCAACTTCTCTTTTCTCTGTTCATCTTTCACATTCTGTTTCCAACCTTTTCTTTTAGCGTTTCTTTCTTCGCAGCTTTCTACGTCAACCTCATAACATTTCTGTCCTTCCTCCCAATCTCCTCTTATGATTCCAATACCATTTGGATGTGGGAATTTTATACATTGATGATATGTTGACGCTACTCCCAAGATTTCGTGCAGCCATGGCCGCCCGATTAATGCATTATAGGGCGAGTCCACGTCAACCACACAAAATAGAATATTGGCTGACAACCCTTGTAAAGGTATTCTCATGTGAACCTCTCCTTTTGGTTTGTTTGCTGTGCCGTTAAAACCATATATTTTGTATGTTGAGGGGATCAAGTCTTCATCCTCTCCTCCCATAGTTTTATAAGTATGGTAGAAGAGGATATTCACCGAACTTCCGGTATCGATTAGGATTCTATTAATCGCCCAACAACTTTCTGCTTCATCATCTTCTCCATCAACTGGTTTTGGATTAAGGTCCAGCTTTACCACCAGTGGGTTGTCATGTACTTCTCTTCCTTTGGGTATTTCATCTGCAGAAAAAGAAATAACCTGTAACTGCCATCCTTTCAGCTGCGACGTTCTCGCCAAATTCATTACTTCTTTATCATTAGCATCCCTCGCGAAGACTCTACTGAGCACGTTGTCATGGAAATCTTCGATTGTACGATATGAATGAACGATAGAATTGCAAAATAGATTTTTTGCCTTTGTTCCCACTTCTATTACAAATGCCTCTTTTCCCTTTCTTGAAACTGTTCTTTGCATTTCTGATGGTGATACTGTTAGTACTTTCTTTCCTTTCTCTTCATCTTTTAGAAAATGATTCAACTTCCCCTGATCAATCATTCTGAGAATGATTCTCTTTATGTTTCTGCAATCATTCGTTAAATGCCCATGAAAGCGGTGGTAAGAACAATACTCATGGCTCCTGTCACTCGGTGGTGGTTCACTCCCTGCATTCCATGGTGCTGGTATTTCCTCCATTACAAGTATAGCTTCCCATATCTTCTCCACACTAGCATTCAATGGTGGCATTCTGATCTCTTCCCATACCACTCTGCGATTTCTTGGCCCTCCATGATTATTATGCCTTCGTCCTCCATAGGTTTCTTGCGTATGATCTAATCTCTGAATTTTATTATTGTTGCCACGATTGTAGTAGTTCCTTTCCCTCTCAAACTCCTCCTGATCTCGGCTTCCCATAGCCACTATTTTCTGCTGTCCATCTTCGACCCTCTTTTCTGGTTGCCCTTGCGAAGTGCTCGCCACTGTGTTTAAGAATTTCGGTAACAAACTTGCATTCGCAACATTTGAACTTGTATTCGCAACTGGGTAAGATTCCATTTCATTTTGTCTTTCTTCTAAAGCGATATATTCTTCTTGGAGTTCTCGCAGTTCAGCCATCGTAATCGTATTTTTAATTCTAAAAATCTAAATGTATAGCAAACTTGTCGCGAATAGAGCATTTACAAATGATAAAATGAGATATCTTTCTTCTACCCTTCCAGCCATTTCACTGCACATTGTCCTCCATCTCATTGTCAAATGTCTTAAACTCTCGCCAATTCTTTGTTTTAATCCGAATACATCCTCAATTCCTGGTCGCGAAGAATTGTTGCTTATATATGCTCCCAAGAAAGTAGCTTGTAAATGATTGAATGACGAGATTGTGTTTCTGGGTAATCCTTCAAACCATTTCAGTGCTTCTCCCACTAAGCTTGATGCAAAATATTTGCACAATATGGCATCATGATTCTCCCATTGCAACATACATCTCATATAAGCCTTGATGTGTTGTATCGCACAGGTTGTCCCATCAAAAATGTTGGTTAATGAAGGCAAATTGCATTTAGGAGGTATTCCTCCCATTTGTACTTCTAGTGTGAAAGGATTCTTCGCAGCTTCCGCGATGGCTTCATCTAATTGTCTTCTTCCTCCTTCCTTTCTATTATTCAACAATTCTCTCATTTCTGCTAGTTCTTTCAAGATTTGTTCATTCGCCTCAGGATTTGATTCTGCTGGTCTTTTTAGCTCTGCTTCTCTCCTCCTACGCTCATGTCTGTTTTGACCTTCTTGTTCGTTATTTTCTCCTCTCCTTTCCCTGCGACTTTCTCCTTCGCTGCCTTCGTCAATTCGCACACCATTATATCTGTTGTTCTCTCTTCAGGCTGCCTATCGCCTCTCCTCATGTACCCTTTCGTATTCTTCATTAATATTTCTATTGACACGATTTTGTTCTCGCCTTCTTTCTCGGTTGTCGTGGTTATTCTGCCGGATTGCTTCTTCCATTTCTTGATTTTCCACTTCTGCTCTTACTCTCTCCCTCTCGCGAGCTAAGCGTGCTTGCTCAACATAATGCCTCTCAATATCATCCTCAATCTCTTGTTGCCGTCTCAGTGCTTCTCTTCCGTGCAATATTACTCTTCCTTCAGCGGCTGGATCATTCGTCCCCGAAATTGCCTAGCCCCTTGATTTTCCTCGTTCTCGCTCCTCCCCGGAAATTCTCGGGATGTGGAATATAACGATCTTCTGTTTCCTCTCTTCTTTCGTGATATTGGTTTTCTACCTCAGCATTTTCTGTTGGTAAGACTCTCCTTCTTTCTTCCCTAGTTGATCTTGAACTCGATCTCGCTGTGCTTCTCGATCTTCTATTTTGCAATCTCATGTTTTCCATCCTTAATTCATGATTCTGTCTTGTCAAATTTGCTCGCTCCTCTGCCTCTAGTCGCCTCTCTTCATGTATCGTTTGCCTTAGCGTTTCCAACGCTGTGACCCCTTCATTTCCTGGATTCATTTCTCCATTCATTTCTTGATCTCCTCCTCCTTCTCCATTGTTTACCAATTGCTGCTCTTCTTCCCTATCATCCTCTGAATCCGTCCTCCAAGTGTGCACACTTACTCTATCGTAATCCACATTTGTTACTGGGGGAATTAAAGCTTGGACATGATTCTCTTCATCATTCCTCGTATTCATCCTTGACGATTCTCCTCTTTCATTTCTCCTTTCTCCAGCAAGTCTTCCACTTCTTCTCACTGGTTGTTCAAGTACATTTCTTCTTCTAGCCATTTCTCTTTTGGTAAATTTTTTGAAGATTATCTCAAATTTCTTTCTTGCTGATTCAAATTCTTCCAAATCTCTATGCTTATCTTTTTTCAGTCCCTGTTTCTAGCGCCAATATGTAGTTGCAGGAAATCCCACACTACACCCCTCACTATAATCCACTAACTAATCCATTGAAAGATGAACAACAAAATGTTTATTAATTATTTTCTTCAAGTTATTACACAGGAAAATGGAATTACACTTAAGAATTACAAACACTCTCCCAGTTTCTCTCTCCTAATGACTTAATTTCCAAATCAAAAGAATCCCCCCTTACAACAGACCTTTCATCCCTTTATATAGGGTAATACATGGTGAATGACAGCTAGGCTGTCCTTTATTTTTGGGAATGTCTCGCGAAGTGTCGCGAATGTACAAGTATTCATACTCGCGACACTTCTTAACCGTCGCCAGACTTCACATCTTCTTGTCGTCATCCAATGCGTCATTCCTTTTGACTCCCTGCGAGTCCCTCGCAGCGCTGTCGTTTATTATCCTCGCGAGCCTTGTACGTCGCGATATAATGATCCTACATTTGAGGAATCCACCAAAACTCATGCTATGCTTCAAACCAATCGATAGTTCTTTATCAGTCAGAAAACATTGATGTTTTTGGCTTCCAAAGAAAGATAAAATATATGAAAGACAAAGGATATCTATTTTTTGATGTTCTTGGTTTCGAAGAAAGAAAACAGATATTGAAGAGGAACAAAACCACCAATCGACAAATCACATATAAAGCCGTATCAGGAAACTAAGCGCATTCTTTGAAGCAAATTCCATTTTATAATTGAATCTCATGTACTTAATGAAGTTTTGATGACCATTATGATGTTCTTAAATCCAAGTTGGTATGATTTTGAAGATTTTGACTAATAGTTTTTGATGTATTTTTTACAAATAATACATGAAATGTATACATCAGTACTTAATTGTTGGATGCAAGCAGCAAGATGTGTATATAGTTTGATCGAACAGGATGTACTCAAGATATATCTTGCTTCAAAAAAAAGAAAGAGTCAAGGTTGTACAAGGTACGTTTTAATTCCTATACCAGTTAAAAATTTATCATCTCATCTAGAGCTGAGCTAGGACCCAAGGCATGTACGTTCCATTTTCTTATAGATATGTGATAAAAATAGAGGTTTCATTCGGAAGACACATTAATTTTTTCAATACATTACGCCAGAAATGACCTTTGTTGACGGGCCAGGTCTGTCGTTAATAGTGATTATCGACAGTCCTTGCCTGTCGGACGCCCCGTCATATTTTAAGGTGTCAAAAGCCTTTATTGACAGTAACTTACTGTTAATAATTATCAAAAATAAACTACGAGTTTTGCTTGTCGATAAATTTTGACGCGCTTTATATGTCAATAATGTCAAAATTCATTTCCGACCAATAACTTATTTTTAGATAAATATTATCACCTGTTTGCTTAAATTGCAAATAAAAGTAACGCGAAGAACTAAGAACATTTTTAACCTCAACATAAAATGACATTGTAAAAGTTAATTTTCAGATGAAATCTTCGTCCAAACGTCCACGAATACGAAATCGAAAAGAAGAAGAAAATAAAAACAAGAAAATAAACCAACGCGAAGATAATTCAAATTTATTATTTACAAAATTATTCCTAAGTAGCTAAACCCCTGTCAACCAGCTGAACAATGACATTCCAGTAACTCAATCAAACCCTTTCAGACCAGGAACTAGGAGATGCTCCAATCAAAAATTCCTTTCAGGTTGCTCCTGCTTCACGATACCCAGTGCATGAGTCTGTTGAAAAAACGTACTAAAGAAACACAAAATAAGAAATCAAACCTTAGTTCTGACTTAAGATAGAGGAACATAGCTTGACGGAGGAAGAAACAAAATAAGAAATCAACCCCATTTATGGTAGTTCAGTTGAAGAAATTCTTCAGAACCTACACTGGAAACTGAGCTGTTCATTAGCTATCCATAGTTGAAGGTTGGAATCATTCAGACAGTTGTAGTTAACAAGTTAAGATGCTTCGCAGGACAGAATTCATCAGTTGATAGCTAAAGAATATTTGATGTTATAATGCATCAAGAGTTTGGATACTCACCATTATCTGCTTAACATTTATAAACAACATCCATAGCTACTACAAATGTGTATTCCCACATTGCTCGATAACCTTCTTGCTTTTGGAGATGATCCTGAAAAAAATTCCGCAAGCCAAAAGTTTGAGCATTTAGTTAAGTTTACATGAATAATAGAAGAACAAAGACATTGATAAGAGTACAGAATGAAAATATTTCTTCAATATCCAATTAGACAAACGAAGAAGTGAGGATGCGAGCAATACACCTTGTATGACCATGCTAAGAACAATAAATTCTTCAATGATATAAAACCATCACCCTTTATGAAAGGAAACAACCATAGAAGACACAACACATCTATAAGCAAACAATGTAAAACAGAACATACCTGTAGTCTGTAGATGGGTCTTTTGCTTGCCATCCCATGTCCTTCCATTGTTTAGATACTAAACCGTGAAGTTCTTTTCCAGGATATGAAGCATCACACAAAGCCCTCAATGTCTCCTGAAATCATATAATTGCAATAAGAATAACAGAAAAAGACTTTGCATAAGTGGATAGGTACATCTGAATCAGACACTGGGCAAACCCAAAATAGTAAGACTAAGGGACTAGGCGTGTATTTAAATACAGGAAACAAATGAATCAAATTATATTCAATCTACAGATGAGATTCCTTAACTT
Organism: Papaver armeniacum; assembly: GCA_023531295.1. NCBI lineage: Eukaryota > Viridiplantae > Streptophyta > Magnoliopsida > Ranunculales > Papaveraceae > Papaver > Papaver armeniacum. The sequence continues at coordinate 568,834 of JAJJWW010004809.1, forward strand.
TGATAAACAAACTGAAAATAAAGAAATAGAACCTTAAAAATGAATTCAAACGGAACCTTAGATTTTAACTTCCAGTAAGAGAAAGTCTTATGGTGGAAGAGTTCCATCTTCCACGCCACCTCCGCATTTGGAATTGCGGATGGAAGCGCAAGTGGAGTGGTGGAACAACAAAAACACTAATCTTAATAGCATTGAGCGCTAATCAGAATAGCGCTAAGAAAACGCTATTCAGAATAGCACTTAACGCTATTCAGAATAACACAAAGCGCTATTAAGATTAGCGCTTTTTTCTCAGCCATTAGATTTTCAATGGCTTGTTTTAAATCTACGGATAAAAAAAAAAGCGCTATTCTGAATAGCGCTTTGTGCTATTTTGATTATCGTTGAGCGCTATTCTGATTGGCGTTGAGCGCTATTCTGATTGGCGTTTTCCGTCTTCTAGAGCGCTATTCTGACAATCGTTTTACGCTAATCTGATTAGCGCTACCATGGATTCCACGGACCATCCCACAAAATCATGGAACACTGCTTGGATTTTCTATGGAAAACCCCAACTTGGAAGCCACTAGACTTGACATTCCATGATTTTTCCACACTTGGAATGGCTTGGATTCCACCATAAGACTTGCTCTAACCATAAAACACCAAGACATACAAGCTGAGAAGAAATTAAGATATCAAACCTTCGAGATGGAGGAAGAGAGATCACTCCTTCAGGGATTAAAGTGTTGCGAGATGGAGGAAGAGAGATCAATCTTAGTATAACAGAACAGGTTGATGAAGATTAAAGTTACCAAGCTTTTCAGTGAGGAAGGAATGTTGTTTCTTTAACCATATTTCTCGCTCAATATCAGCTGCGTGTAGCAACAAGGTACAAATACTTAGCTGCAACCAAGAGAACTGAAATCAAATTTCTATCATAAGTAGCAAATTAAATCTAATGTATCAAACTTCCACTATAATTCAGGGGGCCTAAGCGTACGAGGCCATACGAAAATGTATAAGACAATAGGATACAACTCAGGGGTTCATAACTATCATCAACATGATTAAAACCACCAGCAACAAGTGTAAAATAGTAATCCTGGTAGAATCCACATGAGCATACCTCCACCAACTTCAATTTTCATGAGTACTACAAGTGGGGAAAGAGAAATAAATGATCATAGTCTTATAAACCCATGTTGGAACTACAATTTTTAATAGCACTACAACCTCAACTTAATCCCTAACACTGCTACTATGTACCATCACCATCATCAAGTTCCTTTTGAAAATACAACTTCAATCTCAGGCAAACATAAAGGAACCCAAATTAAAAAAAAATGCAAGACAGAGAGATGTATATCCGCTTGTCATGCTAAAATTTAGGTCTCAACCGAGAAAATGTTCCATTAATGAATGCAAGTAGTATAAACAGGTTCAACTAATACACTCCCCATAACATTTCCCTGGTACAAATGTAAAAAGCAAATGTAACAAACAAATTAACACAGGAAGAGTGAGGAAATGAAATAGTTACCTGCACCAGCAATGATAAAAGTCAATTTGAGAAGTAATGAAGGAAGATACAGAGTAAGCAGCTTCTAAGTAATTAACCATTTGGATCCTGGATAATCCATAAATGAAACCGTCGATTCATCATTCACAATCATAATTTTCATTTGAATTAAACATAAAAAAAAATTAGAAATAAAACTTGCAAATTAGGTCGTAAATTCAAGATTAATACATAACGATCGTGAATCGTCAATTATTCAGATGAGAATAAAGATTGAGAGATAGATCGAATTGCAGAGATTAACTGCAAAAAAAAAATATGAAAAATTAGTTACATTTTTTTTTTTTGAAAATTTTAATTCAAAGCAAAGATAATGATTAGATTAGTATAGATCTGAAATCTAATTGTGAATCGGAAAAGATACTCGAATTGAAATGAAAAAAAAAATAGGTTTTTTTGAATCGTTATTATTTCTTCTGAAATTAGATTTCAATATCGAGAAATCAAAAATTAAAATGATAAGAACATATCACGTTTAGCTTTCAGATACCTCTGAATGATGTAATCTTCAAATTGATTAGTTGAAGGAGAAGGGAGATCGCTCCTTCTGGGTTGAACTGCGGAGTGAAACAAAGAAAAAGAAAATTGGGGAAGAAAAGGATCAGAAAGGAAATTAGCACTAAGTTATCTTCCTGATCCCCCGTCGATAATAGAAGCCCAACATGGGCCCATGTTCAGAATATTAATTTGATAGCAAAGGTCTATCAAAAGAACCATTTTTTTGGGACTATGGTTTTTTTGGGGGACCACGATTCTATTTTTATTAAGACATTTAGAAATAAATCTAGGTCACCCCTTATCTACATATTTCTATTAATACCTAAATTACCCTCCTGATTAATTTTGGGTAATGATTAGTTAGCGTTAATAATAGTTAGTGTAATGATTAGTGAAATGATTAAGTTAAAGATAATTAGTGAGATTAAAAAATCAGATGGGTTTTTTTTAAAAAGAAGTAGAATTATTGAGAGAGTAAAGTTAAAGAAGATGAAGAAGTAAAACATGGATTTTACCAACCACAACCGGAGGAAGAGTATTTGGGTACCCAGGTATGCTTCAAACTTAGATAATGTTGGTTAAATTGATCCAAAATTTCAAAAAAATGTAAATTTTTTAAGTAATTGGGCTTGTTCGGTTACCTTATGTGAAGAACAGGTAACCGAATACATCTGAAAGTATAGTTCGATTACTTTTTCCAAACACGCAGGTTACCGAACTCGCCGTTCGGTTAACACGCAAGTTACCGAACTTTGTTTATGGGATTTATAGAGTAATGTTCGATTTGCCCGCAATGTTGCCGAACTTCAGGGTCTAGAAGTTTGGTTGGTTCGCAACCTATATGTAAGAACTTCGCGTTGATTAAGATTTTACCAAGTGTACAAAGTTCGGTTGTTTCGCAAACTTCATACCAACCAATATCTAACCGAACTTACACACAATTAGTTAAGAGTTCGGTTTGTCAAGGTTTTTTGCGAACAAACCAAACATAGTGGGACAAATTCGGTTAAATTGAAACTCAACATAGTGGGCAAAATAGCACAGTTCGGTTACATTGGAATTTTTTTTTTTTTTTTTTTTTTTTTTTTTTGTAATACTGGTAAAGTTCGGTTAGAAAATAGTTTTAGCCTTCTTTGTGAACCAACCGAACATGGTAGGCAAAATTCGGTTAAATAAAAAAATAACATAGTGGGAAAAATATCACAGTTCGGTTACATTTGATTTTTTTTTTTTTTTTTTGTAATATTGGTAAAGTTCGGTTAGAAAATAGTTTTAGCCTTCTTTGCGAACCAACCCAACATGGTGGGCAAAATTCGGTTAAATCAAAAATCAACATAGTGGGAAAAATATCACAGTTCGGTTACATTTTTTTTTTTTTTTTTTTTTTTTTTTTGAAATATTGGTAAAGTTCGGATAGAAAATAGTTTTAGCCTTCTTTCCGAACCAACCGAACTCTGAGTTCGGTTAATAAAAAATTAATTCGTGATAACCGAAGTGTTCTTCGTGTTTTTGGTTTCAGAATGTTCGGTTAGCAAACTTGTTTTTTTTAAACTATTCCTAACCGAACATGCCACTGTAACTTCCATTTAAAGCATCTTTTGATGACTACTGCTCAAAATTTCAATCAAAAACGAATTAGAAGTATGGGTTTGTGGGAAAATACTTATGGATAGGTTTGTTTATAAAAGATTGATTAATCGACGATGAAAATGCAATGAATCGACCAGGCTAAAAATTTAATGATTTTGATTAGATTTGTATATGATCAGGGTTAGATGATCATAAATTGATGAAGAAGAGAAGAAAAAAAATTGTAGAATAGAGGAAGAAGAAGTTGTAGATTAGTTATAATTTTAATTAGGTAAAAGGGTAAATATGTTAATGATTTAAATTAAGTTATATATATAGAGGTGGTGGTGGGCGTCGGTGGGGGTGGTGGGCGGCGGTGGTGGGAGGAGGTGGTGGTTATATATATATATATATAGGTGGTTATTATGTTAGTTTTAAATTAAATTAGGTTAAGGGTAGGTTAGTCATTTCCACATTTTAAGACACCCCTTATAACTATAGGGAAGGTGGCCTAATAAGACCATGGTCCCCAAAAAAAACCATGGTCCCAAAAAATGGTTCTATCAAAAATGAAACTACCGGGCTTTCCTATCAAATTTAGTAAACAAATTATCTCAATTTTGGCGTAGTGATAGTATGTAATGGCTTTATAATGGTCCATTTGTTCGTATCTGTGTTCATCAAGTTATCTACTTTAAAACCAAATTCTACTCTTGGAATTGTGCGGTAACGAGAGGGAGATTGTACAAGAGATTAATATGCAATGGCTTTATAATGGTCCATTTGTTAGTATGTAATGGCTTTATAAGTGAAGGTCCTGTAAAATATGTACAAGAGATTAATATGCACACACCGATACCATATAAAAGGATAAGGTTGGGGCAATAAACCTTTCACTAAAAAAAAAGTTGATAGTTGTATTACGAATACAAAAGGAATCCATAAGCCAGATTTATATATGTGTTGCGCCAAAAATGGCGTCAGGTAACTTTAAATTTTGCACAGCTATAGATCATCATGTATAGATCATCATGTTATGATATTATTAATAATTGTGCAATATCCAAGTTATATTATTTTATATATATAATTTGAGTACAAATTCTTGCCTCATTAAAAGTTAGGCCAAAAGCTAGAATTCTAGAGCTCATGGCCCCAGCCAATAGGAATCAAGGATTTACATAGCAAAATAGAATGGGTGGGTAAATGAGTCACGATACAAAACATCTTTTACACAAAACCTTAACTTTTTATCTTTTCTTAGCCTCCTTCACCTCTTTTTACTCATGTTTCACCACCATCACCTTTCGCCTCCTTCACCACCACCATCTTGTTCTGACGGGGCAAAGAGAATCAATGATGTAACTAAACCTATTAAATACTCTTCATTATGCTTTTTCTTATATGGGTTTCCTTTGTTTCTTTAATTTCTTCTCACTATTTTTGAATCCAAAATCAGAATTTCACTTGACTCATGTTCCACCACCATCTTCTTCTGACGGGGCAAAGAGAATCAGTGAGGTAACTAAACCTATTTCATATTTCCTACTCTTCAATCTGCTTTTTCATATACGGGTTGATTCTTTAATTTTTGAGTATGGGTCCGTCTTATATGATTTGTTATCACTGATTACGATCTGGATTTTTCTTTTGTTGGATCAAAGATTTGATTTTGGGGATCAAATAGATTTTGGTCGAAAAGAAATTACAATTTTCAGCTGTGAGATATTAAGAAGAAGATGGTAAAATTAGGTCACTCTGATGATAATTTGATATGGGTTTACTTAGATTTCGTATATTCTGCATTATCGATTGATTAATCGCATTTAGCATGAAGAAATTACTCTCAGCTGGTTAAATTGTTAGTGAGTATTGTAAAATTGTTCAATTTTTATGCTATCTGTCTAATTTGATCATGACTTCTATCATTGTCGGGGATAAAGATACTAATATCACTCTGTATTACGCACAAACTCGAACAGTAACTACATTGTTGCAACCTACACTCCGTAGTGTTGTTACAAAAACCTTTGTTGTCCATTACAAGAAAAAATAAGAATTTGCCAATATTTAGTAATAATTCTTTGTTTCTCTAAGAAGAATGTGCCTTCTTTTGGTGCTGAATTCCTTCGGCTAGCAAACTCCAAATTTTTTCCCCATAATTTTTTTGGATCAGTTACTTCACAAAAAAATCAACATTATGACAAACAAACAGCGTGATAAGTCACCTGTGATGTATGTTGATGCTACTGCAGACCCAGCGTGCCATTCGTTGTCGTCCAATAGCAATCCAAGAGTTGCACATGTGTCTCTAAAAGTTGTATGAGTGGTTCAATGCGAGTTTTCAACTCTCATAACTTCGTGCCCCTTGCGCACATTCAATAGGATTCAGCTTTAAAAGAAGCAAGTTAGTGTGGTATTCTTAGATGCAAGATGCTTTTGCCAATTTCAGGGAATATTTGAGTTTGTTAACGAGTTCACAGCGTGCTGAAGGTCATAGGGGGTGCTGACATCTCTGCAAGGGTTTTGAGAAATGGCTACAAATTTTCAGTGGTATTTTCCCATAGATGCTTCTGAATCAAATTCATGATAAACGGGATATCAACTTTGCACATCTCTTCCATGTCTCCTCGAATCAAACCCCATTTTGTTTCAACATGAAGTCTAGCATCCATCTGTCTTTAGATTGTCCATGACGAGCAGCCTTATTTGCCTCTGCTGGGAATAACTCTGGAACCCAATTGAAGGAAAGTCTTTGTACTTCAACAACAATTTGAAGCCTACTGGCCTTTTGTTGTTTCTTCTACTGTTGTTGTTTACTTTGAATTCATGTGTCAAGCAATTAGATTTTGTCATTTGGAGCTCTCTTATATGCGAAAAAAGAAAAAAAAAATTCTTTGATTGTTCTCATGGCATATGACTAATATGTTTCCTCAATTGCGTAGCATCTGACATTAGTTTCATCATGTTCTGAATCGACTTCCTATAATTGTGTCTTTGCAGGGAAAAATCCTGCATAATAAAAGATCAAAGATGTTGTGCTAATGGCTCCAATAGATTGCTTATTGCGAGCTATTCTTGGATCCTTTTATCTCGAGATGAAGAGAATGAAAGTATAGGTTATATAAGAAATCCAAATCAAAATCATTTAGGTGAAAAATCAAAATGAAACTTCTGTATTCTTCAATTTAAATTATTTAGATATATTTGTTTATTTCTCTTCTATTCATTTGATGACATAACAAATGGAGATCTTAACAGTAACAACACTGTTTTTTTGGGTATGTATCAGGGATATTTAAGGCTCAAATAGAGGTTGCAGACTTGGATAGGTGCGTGCTTTGTTGGGTACGGAGCTGAGGGTTAGAAGCCGACTGCTCTTGATTCATGGATATTCTTAATTTAAATAGGTCTAATTTCGTTTTGCTTTCATGTATTTACTTTTGAGATGGTAGTTCAAATTGAACCAAAATGAAAAGAGTTCTCATGAAAAACTTGAATCACAACTAACACGCGTTGTCTATTTGTTAGTTATTTACATTATATACATCATATCTCAAATCCTTTCCATTATACCTTACCCACTTTACTTGGCTGCAACTTACTTTTCGAGTACGTGAAAAGAACACAGAAGATCTGCGCAAAGTAATTTTAACCAATCTTTGCTTATCTGTATGAAAGTCATTCCATAAATAGGTATTTCACTGAGAGAGATACAATACTTTTGAATTTCGTGGGAATTGTGGGTCGGCAGATTCCTTTTTTTATGCATGGAATCACTTGTCAATGTATAACGTTTCTCTATGCTCTAGAAAGCGATGATCTGCGTAATATCAAATACCTTATTAAACCGCAATTTTTAGATTGGGGACATATCAACAAAATGTGTAATTTTACCGGGCCCTATTAAAATTATTTTTATCCTATTATATAAGGAGTCGGGATGGAATTTAGGATTAACCTAATTAATCCTAATGTGGTTATTAGCATTCATCGCATGTTTGCAGCACTGGTGTTGCAAATTTATTGATGGTCATTAACTCTTTCCTATCTACTATTTTCCTTTTTTACCATTTTCTTTGAGTTGTCGATTAAGTTAATGTGAAGCTCATGAGTTCTATTAACAACCGTGGTACGACACAATGGTGTAATGCAGCTTATGGGGTTATAGCAAATAAAGTTATTATTTTGAAACCGGTTTATGTTTGGACTTTCATTTTCACGAACTTGGTTGTTGTGAGAAAGAATGAGCTAGCGGAAGAGAATTATATGTTAATAGCCATTTGAAATGAGGATGAGATTGCTACTATTTTTAATCTTGAGAAGATATTTCGAGTAATGTTGTCGTCTTGCACTACACGGGACAGACAAATATGAATAGGGAAATGTCAATTCGTAGTTAATCCAGAATACATGTTTAATTTTGGTGACTTGGGTTTATATTTTTTCGATTGTTGAGGTTCTTTGAGTATCTTGTTTTCTTGGTTGCAATCTAGCAAGGGGTTGGATTCACTCATGGCGTATGACTGGATAAAATTGAGGGTGTGTTGGCTCATGAAATGTTGCACCACTCTCATCCATGTCAGGAGCTGCAGAAATGATCTTTGAAGATGACAGAATACAACTATTAGCTGAATGTGTTAGAATTTGTACTTCTAATTGATTTCAGTGCTCTAAGAAGCATCTGTAATTAGAAATATAAATACTAACTAAATTTATGTTATTAGAAAACCCAAACGAGTTCAGCACCAGTACGTTGACGACCTTTCCATCATGTAGCTGTTGAAGGTAAATTCATCACTTTCCTTTGTGCATTTGTTATTTCTACCCAACACCCAGAATATACTCGAGTTATAATCACTTTCCTTTTTTTATCGGTGCTTCTTCTTATGATCATTAACTGGAAATAGTATGCAAATCAATCTCAATCTATTTATTAGGCTCAACTTTGTTGTACCATTATTAGTCACTCGATCTTATAAAACTATGAATTTGGTGGCACATCTAGATGAATGACAAACTTTGAACCAAACATTTACTTCAACTATTTCTTAATTTCACTAACCTGCTCCAAATTCCTTAACCTGCATATTTTTTTGTAGTTATGTAGTTTAGATTTTGTGTTTCTGTTCTTGGTTTTCATGTGCATCGGTTGTGACTTATAAATGGAGGACTTCATTTAATAAGATGGAATCCGACCCTGCATACTATGAAGGAATAAACACTATTCCTAACTGAAGTGAGTTAGTGGTTGTACATATACTCTACTATTTGCCTCTATTCTGCCAATTTGCTGAAGTTAGTACAATTGAATTCCTTGAATTCTAATACAACTGCCTAATGAAATATAGACCATTGGAGCAACTTATACTGAACTTAGATAACGGTGTCTAGAATGAACTCCCTAATTGTGTTTTTGTGCACTATTTTGATATGCCCTTTATAGGTGTAATACTAACCCTATATCATTTTCTAACTTTTATAGTGAATCACGTCATGGTTCCTTGACTCCTTCATCCGCCCGGAGGTTGCTAATATCGTCACTATTAAGAACTCGGTAAATTTATATAGTTGTAAGGGATATCCAAATGGCAAAAGTCGAGGCTCGGTGGTCAAATTAATAGCGGAATCACATCATGGTTCCTCGACTCCTTTATCTTCCCAGGTTGCTAATATCTTCACCACTAAGAAATCAAGACATTACTTTGATTGTAAGGGATATCCAATGCGGTTGAAGTCGAAGGCTTAGCGGTCAAACACAATAAACATCAAGAAACCAACAAATGAACTGCAATGGTTGATTTCCATGATATAAGTGTCCACGTGATATTGTGATCAAGGTGTAAAGTTGCAATTATCAATTTCTCTTATTTTATAACCCATAAAGCCATTATTAATTTGGAATTTTAGGTTTATTAGCTCTCTCAAATCCATTATTAAATTTTCAGGTCTTAATTTCTTATTCGGTCCATAAAATGTATCCACTCTTGAGCCAAAGGTAAACCTTAGGTGGAAGAATGATGCGTAGTGGTGATGAAGTTCACACTTAAAAAAAATAAAAAAATAGGACAATATATGACAAAGCTACCTTGATGAACTTTTTTGGTTGACAAATTTGGCATGATAAATTTAAGCCCGTGCAACACATGGGTTAAACACTAGTATATTTTTATTACATTACATCATATCCGGTGCGTATGCACCTGAAAGTTAGTGGCTTGTATCTATAAATAGGGAAAGAAAATATAATAATAGAAAGGAGTTTTTCTCTACTATCTCTTTCTTTTGGGGATTAAGTGTGATGTGGTTAGGACCTATGAAGCAATAATACTTCAAAATTGGTGACGTATCCGTATCGGCGCTGTAAATTATCATCGGATACTTGGGGATACCATGGGATACGTATCAGATACTCTATTTAAAGTGTCACATTTTTTTAATTACAAAAGGGTATGGGATACTCTGGGATACCTCTCGGATACTCTATAAGGGGATACTTCCTATAATCTAACATTTATTTATTTTTTATACAAAATCTGTTATAAACTATTGTTTATTTACTAAGATGCCCTTCATGTCTAAGTTTAGGGTTTACATATCTTGGACACCAAGTCTTCTATCTATATAAATAGAGGCCTAATCTCTTGTATTCTACACACATATGAATAAGAATTTCTCTCTCTCTTCCCCTCTACTTTGCGTTTTCTTCTCCTCTTATTCTATATCACAAGACGTTATCAGTCACGTTGTTCTACCAACTGATCTATGGAAACAGAGAAGATTCTTTATATCTTATATTATTTAACCCTTTTTTTTTCTTTTCTTCAATTGATTTTTTTTTATTCAATAGTTTATTAATGGGGTTCTAAACAAGTTTTCAATTGCTTTTTCTAGGTATACGAAAAAGGTTGCAGTATGTTTGCTGGGCCTCCCGGTATTGGTTTTCTATTTTGTTCCACGCTTTGGCAGCATAATTCTTTTTTTTCTTTCTTAAATCTGCGGTTAGAATTATGCTAAGCTTAAACTCTTCTTTAAGATATATTAGAATTATTATTTTGATGCTTATTTTTTGAAAAACTCATGTAGTTGAGTTAGCATCGATAAATATGTCAAAAGTTGTACTCTTTTCCCTTGGCTTCGGGTTTTGTCCCATGTGGTTTTCGACAAAGGTTTTAACGGGCAACATCTCATTGACGTTTTCTCCAAAATGTTGATATTTTAATGCTCTTTTTCCCTTGTCCAATTTTTTTCCCATTGGGTTTTCTTAGCAAGGTTTTAGTGAGGCAATTTATTCAACATGGTGGTCATCCAAGGGGAGTTGTATAATTTTTGTTATTTGGTGGATTCCTACCATTAACTAGGTCATTTGTTAGGCCAAATCAACATAACAATCCCTTAATAATTTGGATGTCATTCCGATCCACATAAGGTATGACCACAAATTCAGATTTTGTTCACTTATGGTAATTTATATACTTCTTGGCTCTATGTTGAAGAAACTACATCAACAACTTCGCAAATCATCTAAGGAAGCTAGCAATCCATGACACAAGTTCTCAATGTGTTGAAGAAGAAATGTAGACTCAAAAGTATTATCGAAGGCATTATTTGCTTGTGCAACACAAATGAAGACTTCATCAACTATCCGACATCTTCATGAAAGCACAGTCCTCTCGCATTCAAGAAATTCGTTCTTCAAAATTGGAAAGTCTCAACTCAAAGATTTGCACGCCAAGATTTGATCAAGTATTTATCGGGAGCGCCATCATCAAATTAAGGTGCATTCTTGGACTTTATCGCGTTGTACTCTTTTCCTTAGTCAAGGTTTTGTCCCCTTTGGGTTTTCCTTGTCAAGGTTTTAATGAGGCAACATTTGCGTGTCCGATTTTGAGTTTTTACATGCTTATGCAATTTCGAGTTTTTCTCTTTTGAGTTTTCTGGTATGCTTGTAATGACTTAGCCAAGTGGGTCATCGGGAGTGTTATAAACTATTGTTTATTTACTAAGATGCCCTTCATGTCTAAGTTTAGGGTTTACATATCTTGGACACCAAGTCTTCTATCTATATAAATAGAGGCCTAATCTCTTGTATTCTACACACATATGAATAAGAATTTCTCTCTCTCTTCCCCTCTACTTTGCGTTTTCTTCTCCTCTTATTCTATATCACAAGAAAATCTATATATTCATAAAATCTAAAATTCTAAATATTTATAGTAATTTGTAATCATGATCATATTGAATAATTATATCTAAACATAATAATTTGTTGATTATAAAGAAAAAAGACTTGGTATTTATTTTTATGGTGCTTAAAAAAAATGGTGCTAGAAAAATTTAAGGCTTATTGGGCAGTCATGTTTTTCATGTTGTTTAGAGAGAAATCGGAGTACATGTGATTTTATCCATTCAATTAACATAAGTAAGACTGAAACCTAAAATGCTGAAAATTTAATTAATATTTGCTCACTTTAATAATCAAAATAGTATCTATCGGATTTTTTTTTTATTTTATGATTTTTTAGTAGAATGAATTATTATTATATTAAATATATTTTTTTGATAAATACACGTATCCCACCGCATCCCGTATCCCCATTTTATAAAAATTAACGAATCCCCGTATCAGTGTCACCGTATCAGTATCCCCGTACTAGGCTCTCAAGACTATTCCTATTTGCACCCACAAACAATAAGCAAAGCTTTCTTTGACAATGTAAGAATTGGACACCTCCAAGGTTCATGACAAAACCATGTTATCAGCTAATGCATTGTGGATGTTGCCAATCAACACCTTAAATCTTTGTTTCTTCCTTGTTCCAAGAATTAAAAAAAAGTTTCTATTAAAGCTTGGTGATTTGTGTTTTATTGTGTTTGCTTAGAATTTTATATTTCAATTCAATCCCTTTACACTATCAGCCCATTTATTACTTCTCCGAAAAATTGTCGCATTTACTTGTTTGAACTTCACGACTCTGGTTATACCTTAAAGTTCAGTCTTTAACTGGTCAAACTCTCTCGAAGATAACGGATAATTTAGCAGCCTATGAATTAGAATTGTGGTGGTTATTTGTGCCTAGAAAACGCATATACAATGTTAGATTAATTGTGAATCGTCAAAAACTTCACTATAAAGTAAGACTTAAACGGAAGATGAAAAGGAATGGAAAGAGAGACAATCAACCAGTGTTGATATATAAGAATCTCGTTGTACCCAATGTAGTCGATTTCCGCCGAGGATCTCGCTGGAAATTTCGGTTTCGGCACTCGGAGTAGCAGAATTTTTTATTTCTCCGATACCGAATTTGTCCCAAATTGACCGGAATTGGGCAAAAACTTTGGTTGAATCTCGGTTGACTCATTTGGAATTGGCCTAAATTGGCTATGAATCTTGGTTCAAGTTCTTGAAATTTTTCTAGATCTTGAGTATCTACCATTTTGACTGGCGACTAGATTTTAGTTTTAAAAGTCGATGGTATTTCATTATATATATCATACATAATTATGTGTGAAAATGTTTGAAAAGTGCTTAATATACATATTATAGGTATAAAATTTGAAAAATGAAATTTCGGTAGTCACTTCAAGAATCTCCCTAGATAAAGGTGTCCCTGTGTTCGAGAGGACCAAATCCGACGTTAACTACATTTTTTTTTTTATAAAGGGATTTTTTTTTATTAGAGATGATACTTCATCAAAATGATGAAGCTATCAACACAAAAGAGATAGCTAAGCTGTCTGTGAATTACAGCTTGCCAATTACATATAAGGGTACTCAAACAAGAGCTATAAAAACAAATTTGAATTTAAAGACCAATTATAAAAAGAGCATTTTGAAGATATGATCATCTCGATCCATATTTCTCCTTGATTTTAGAAACTATCCAATGCGCTCATTTCCACCAAATAGCAAATGGCAATAAGCTCCAAATTGTTTCCTAAAATCATTTGTCTTATATCTTTTCCATTCCAAAAATTTCTTTTCGACAAGATTCCATGTAAAACCTCCAAGTGACACGAAAACTATCCAAATAGTAGTGCCACAATTTTCTAGTTTCCACACAATGAAGGAATAAAAGCTCTTGTGGTTCAGGCTCAACACCACATAAGACACACAAATTAGACTGCACCCTTCCCGGCTCTATGAAACATATTAACATCCATACAAAGAGTTCACACAAGAAATGAGACTTTCAAAGGAACTTTAGGATTCCGGACTTGTTTATGAGGAAAAACAAGTAAACCATCAACATCCGATTGCTTTGCACTTTGCAACAGAGAAATCACCTCCAAATCCCCATTTCATTTGTCCTCATCATCAATATGTGCAAAATCACCTAGTATACGTAACATATCGGCAATTTGACCTATTTCTTAATCCTTAGAGCTTCTTTTGAAGTTAAAATTCCTTGGCTCCATTAGCGTAAATCATATCTTTTACTGATTCTTAGTTTTTTCTTTGAGATTTTGTATAGTTCCTCAAACCTATCTTTCAAAACAACTTTGACCCACCCATTTGACACATGAAATTAATTTTCGTACCATTGTTGAGAACAAGATTAATGTTATCCTTTATAAACTGTCTAAATTTTAAAATGCCAGACCAGAGACTCAAACCCCTAGACAATTTCTGTTGTTTGTACATTACATGAAAAAGATAGTGTTGGTTATGATTGAACAATCGGTATCAATCATGTGGACAAGCAACAAACACCACATTCTAGGTAATAAATGTCCAACTATACCCAGACTAATTGACCCGTTTTCCCTTATGCTCATTGGGTTTGGGTTTTATCTGGCAGTTAGGCCGCCCAGTTAAGACCGTGAGTGTCGCAGACCGAAGTCCCGCCGTACGTGGCCCGACCGCATGGGCGCCCCAGGCGGAGATCCAATCCAAGGGGGACACTCTTCACTCAACCAGCATTTCCAACATCGTCCTTGTTTCCAAGGAGAGCAACCACTTCCTCGGTGACGCCCCTGACAAATACATCCCGCCCTACCGTTGATGTTCAGCCGGAAAAGGGGGCCCTGGTTTGAGTCCAGCGGGCGGCTTTTCGAGTCCGCTGCCAACATGGTTTGAGAGCTTGAATAGCCGCTCCGGCGTAGTCCCACGAAAGCAGTGGCTTGTCCCAAGAGCCGCTGTTAAAGCCCGGCCATCCCATCAGTTGTCAACTAGTCGTTTTTATTTTTGGTGATATATGACCCGCCAATAAGGGATTGACCGCCCTTACTTGCAATGATCTATCTCCGTATACTTGCAATGATAAATGTCCAACTATACCCATCTCTCTAAAATTTAAAACACGCCGTAAGAAGATTCGATATCAGAACTTTAGACCACCATTTCTTACGCTAGTAAACTTAATAAGTCCATAATTTTCTCAAAAATTCTTCTACATATTCACTTAGGTAGTTTTTTTTTTTTTTTTTTTTTTTTTTTTTTTTTTTTTTTTTTTTTTTTTTTTTTGATCAGAAACTTGGGGTAGTTAGGCTTCATATGAACATTAACGGAATGCTAACCCAGCTTAGACTTAGTGAATGGTTGGAGAAAAAGAATGATCCATAACTGAACATTTACAGTGTAAATTTATTCCATTAGCAAATAGTTATCCTATTCTCGTGAGAAACAAAACTTAACAGCAACAAACAACCCAAAAAATGCAGTAAATAGTAATTTCATGTTAACTTCCACATTTGCTTCTTAATGTTCTGAGTAATTTTTTTTTTTTGATCGGTTCTTAATGTTCTGAGTAATATACTTACATTAACCTTAATGTGTGTGTCAACCGTCAACACTATGTGTCTGCTAAATCATCTATCTTTAATCGTCCCCGGTGAACAACTTGAAAGAAAAGTGCCATAAAAGATTACTGGAACTTGTGTGCTTGTGATATTTCACCAAACAATAAACTTTCAGTCTTCTTTACACATCATTACTCAATGTGTTGAGCGAGTCAGTCACACAATTATACCTGAGTCAAATGTATGAACCGACTCCGATCTTGAGTCATACATCAAAGATTCGATAAACAACCGGACTTCTAATTTGGGCCGCGGCCCGCGTCCAAAAAAAAGCAAGGTGTAAAACCTAAAACAAAGTACAGTAATTAGGTAATACTAAACCTATCTGCAATTTTCGGTCAAAATATATGGTTAAACTGAACATTCCTTGAATGCGGCAAGAAAAAAAGTTTTTAAGAGATTCAGTTCAATTCAATGGAAAATTTACCTTTAGAAATCACAGAAAACGTACTTTCTCGCTTGCCTACTGCCTCAAAATCACAAGCCAGAGAAGTGTGCAAAACATGGCGAACTTTGATACCTAAACCCAAGAGGGGTTTTACTTTATGGGGTTTCAAGCTGCAGGGTAACTAAACTGGAAGAATTATACTTCTCAGAACAAAATATTGATAAGGTTGATGATAACTACTGTGGAGCACTTACAAAGTTAAACCACTGTATGACCTTGCGGTCCTTGCCATCCTTCTCCTCGTTTAAAACTTTCATGGTTGGTTCATATCACGGCTTAGTTTGTTATGCGGCTTATGCCAGTTACGCCGCATCAAATTCACGTGAAAGAATAACAGTCTGCATTTGCAATCCTTTCACTGGAGAGCAAATTGAAGTTCCGACTGCTTACAAACGGGTCACTTATGCAGAACTGGCGATTGGATTCGGTTATAATCATTCGAGCAACAAGTACAAGGTTGTTAGGATTCTTCAGGATAAAGATGATCACCAGGATGGAACCATTAAGGTGTATACCCTCCAGGGTGGTACTGCTTGGAGAAACAGCAAATCGTTATCAACAACTATTGTTCAAAAATTCTTTAAACCCCACCTAGGTCGTGTTGGACCAATACCATCAGTGGGTGTTTTTGCAGGTGGAGCCCTTCACTGGCTAGATAAGTCTGGCACTGTAATATTAGCTTTTGATTTGGAATATGAGACGTTAAATTTGCTTCCATCAATACCTTTTGGTGTTCGTGACGATATTGTCGGACTCATGGAATTGGGAGGGAATTTGTGTGTTCTACAAGTAGCTCTCACTAAACATTTCAAGATAAGGGAATTTAGGAATAGGAAAACTGTCAGATATACACAGAAAGGCTCTCCTTGGGTTACGAAGTTCACCATACCATGGAATGACTGGAGCTGGGTGGAGCACTTTTGTCTACCAATGAGCAGCAAATATTCTTTGTGGCACAATGTTATGCTCTCTTGTTATGACCCTGAAACTAAGACTTTATCTTTGAGAAAGGTAGAGGAGACTTCAAAGAAGTTCTTAGAAGATTGTAAGCCTTTCAAGCCTTCGATATATACAACCACTCGAGCAACTCCTTTCATGCCTAGCCGTGTTTCACTGAAAGCGAATACGAAGGAAAGAGTTGGAAAGAAAAGAAAAGCTCCTTAAGAAAAAGAAAAAGCAAAACTTACTTGCTGAGCCTACTAGGTAACTAATAATCACATTATCTTATATTTTTATTTTTGTTTTTGTTTTTGTTTTTCGTCGTCAAAATAGCAATTTGTAACCCAAGATATTCATACCAATGAGATGTACTTTTTTTTTTTGTCTTCTGCATAGGAAATGCTAGAATTCTTCTATGAAACCCACTTTAGTGCTGCAAGTCAATGTATCAAGAATCCACATGAATGTGCCTCTGCCTTTCCATTGCCAATATTCGAAGTAAACTGTTGCACTTCTTGTAAATCTAGTAAGAAGAAAAGGAGACCCAATGTAGAGAGAGAAAAGAAGAGAGAATTGTTATTATTATGTGTATAGATTACAATGTTTAAGCCTCTATTTATATAGATAGATGACTTGGTGTCCAAGATATGTAAACCCTAAACTTAGACACAAAGGGCATCTTAGTAAATAAACTTGGTTTATAACACTTCCCACGATGACCACCGTGGCTAAGTCATTACAAATATACCAGGAAAGCTCAAAAGAGAAAACTTGAAATTGCATAAGCATGTAAAGATTCAAACAATGTTGGACACGCAAATGTTGCCTCATTAAAACATTGACATGGAAAACCCAAGTGGGAAAAAACCTTGACGAATGAAAAAGAGTACAACGCGATAAAGTCCGATGAATGCACCTTAATTTGATGATGACGCTACCCCTGATAAATACTTCAGTCAAATCTTGGCGTGTAAATCTTTGAGTCGAGGCTTTCCATTGAAGAACAAATTTCTTGAATGCAGAAGAGGACTGTGCTTTCATGAAGATGTCGGATAGTTGATGCAGTCTTCATCTGTGTTGCACAAGCAGTAATGCCTTCGATTAATACTTTTGCGGAGTCTGCATTCTTCTTCAACACACTGAGAACTTGTGTCATGGATTGCTAGCTTCCCGAGATGATTTGCAGAAGTTGTTGATGTAGTTTCTTCAACATAGAGCCAAGATGTAGATAAATTACCATAAGTGAACAAAATTGAATTTGTGGTCATACCTTATGTGGATCGGAATGACATCCAACTTACTAAGGGCTTGTTATGTTGATTTGGCCTTACAAAATGACATAGTTAATGGTGGGAATCCACCAAATAACATAAATTATACAGCTCCCCCTTGGATGACCACCATGTTGAATAAATTGCCTCACTAAAACCTTTCCAGTAAAACCCAATGGGAAAAAATTTGGACGAAGGAAAAAGAGCACAAAATCAACATTTTTTGAAATTAAATTAAACGTCAACGAGATGTTGCCTCGTTAAAACCTTTTCAGGAAAACCACATGGGACAAAACCTGAAACGAAGGGAAAAGAGTACAACTTTTGACGTATTTATTGATGCAAACCCAATTATATGAGTTTTACAAAAAATAAGCATCAAAAGAATAACTCTAGTCTATCTTAAAGACGAGTTTATGCTAGCATAATTCTAAGTGCAGATTTAAGAAAGAAAGATAGAAATAAAATAGAATTTATGCTGCTAAAGCGTGGAATTTTGTGTTTTTAAGGACTCCTCAAGAGACCTATAACGTTGAAGTCATCAACTAATTAATCCGGATTTTCGGTTTTGTACCAAATTTCTAAAAACACATAGAGGATTGTTCAACCTGACATAATCAAGTCAGATGGCTGCCTGAATATGTTCCCAACCACATTTCTTGTGTAAATGCAGTACGATTCCTTCAAGGACTATCACGCTAAAAGCATCATAAATGAACAACAAAAATTTATTGAATCAATCCTTGGGTCTAAGAAGAAAAAAAAATAGACCCTCAAATCGTTTTTACAACGAACATATTTCTCATATAACACATTATGACTACACCAACCTGTAAGTAATAGGCTTGCAATTTTAAGGATTTAAGTCTTGGATCCAAAATCGGCGTTAAATGAGAAAATAATCCAACTTAATTGGATTGTATGCCAACCAATCACGTATGTCGATATTCCTCTGCAGAGGGGTTCACAACCACCATTTTTATTATTTCAGTAGCTACACTAAATGAATATTCGACAACATTTAATTAACTACGATCCCAAACAATTCTCAAACACAATTTAGAATTACTGGTACCAGTGCCCGCAGGCATTATAATCTCCCGATCTTCCAGTGAGGAGGTATGAACTGAGAATATGGATCTTTTTGATAGACTCTATTGGAGCACTATCTGTAGCTTATATAAAATGCTACATGATTACTAGATGTGATTGAATTTGCCTTTTCAAACGGCATAATTAAGCTTATGAGAAAGCTAATTGAGATATTTTCATGCCTATTTAATGGTAGCCTTTTTTGATTTGATCATGATGGAGAGAAATGATATAACCTTTTAAGTTAATTAATTTCAACTTCTAATAACATAGAGTCTCCCCTTGATTCTGGCGGAAATTGTCATCTCATATATGAAAATAAATTTCATAGAATATTATCCGATTAAATCAAGGACATATACTCGTAATATATTCTGGAATTTAAGAACAATACCAGGTGGACCATAGATAATGACTTCAAAAGCCATAAAAAAAATTGTCCTTAAAAATTGTAATCTGGAATACGATGGAGATAGGGGAAAAAGAAACCGGGATTGATAAAGACGACTTAGAGTTTCCTGGTCATCTGTGGCAACAAGTGAGATTAATCCTATATGCTGATAACTGTGTCTGTCTTTTTTTCTTTCTTGTTTACTGCTTTTTTTTTGGTTACGATGAATTTTGTTTTTGCGATGATCCCCTGAAATTTGTACCATTTATGAAGTTGTCTTATGGTATTGTGTTTGATCAACCAAGTTTGCTTTTCTTCAGTTTCATTGCGATTCCATCCTTTCACCCTTGTGTTAGTCATATATGGGGTCTAAGAAATATGTAAGAGGACCTAAAATCCCGTCACGACCCCTTGCCGTATATGAGGTTTGACAAGAAAGAATCCATTAACACGCAGTCCAAGACGTACATACTGAACAAGCAGAGAAGAATCCTTTGTTTGAAGTACAACAATGTAATCTATGTTCATTGAGTAGTTAAAAATAATTTTCTGCAAGCCTATGTTAATTTAACAAAATCTTTTTGTATGACGATTTTTTGGATTCTCTCATCTTTCTGGTCTTGCTTCTGGCTTTAAAAGTGCTTGTGAAACGATATATAAGTAATAATCCGTTTAAGTTAGAGAGAGTTGAAGGGCAAACGTAACAATATTATTTAAAGAGTACACACTAGCCTTAAGGAGAGCATGCAAAATTCTAAAAACAAGAACACAAAATATCCTAACTTAGAGCTTTCTTTTCTAAAACTCTACTTTTCCCACCGCCTTCCAAAACAGGTACCCAAATCTTTGAGGCCTCTTTAGTTCACGCTTCTTTCCCTTGTTTTGTTTCATTTTTTTTTTTCGTAAACCAATAAATAAACGTTCGATAAACTCTAAGATTGTGTGATATTGTACCTCATTTTTATTAAATCTAGTAATAAATTACAACAGGGTTAATCTCTCTGATACATCTATATGATTTTCTTGGGTTTTTTTTCTGTTGCGAAAATACAATAGTTTGACTTATCTTGAACCAAAAAAAAAAAACAAACAAACAAACTAAAACTACTATAGGAATACAAATGATAATGACTTGTCTTGAACCAAAAGATGACTTTCAGAGATAAGTCAGAGAATCTAAACTAAAATTTGGGTTTGCGCCGTAGATAGCTTGAGCACCATAAACATCGTCCAGAGATAAGTCTACCTTTTTGGTTCTAGGTAGTTCAGAAGGCCACATGACAGCATTCCGAATAGATGAATGATCCAGCCCTAAAAGATGCCCGATTTCATGTACCGCGATGCTTTCCAAATCATACGCATGCTGTGATGTCTCTGAATTGAAGTCCACTGCCCAAGTTTTTGCCGCATTGAAGTGTAAATGTGCACCTCGTCCCGGACCAGTCGCATGTGCAAGCACCCTGTCATGAAATGGGCTCCGATCCCCATGGTCGCCATAATAAAAGCCGATTGTTATGTTAGCATGCTCATAATCTTGAGTTTCTGTAAAATCAACTGGAATAACTGATGACCATCTCGAGAAAGACCGCTGAAGAACAACTCGAATGTCTGACATGTTTATGTAATCAATAATATTTTCTGGAGACAATGCGTAATTTAACGTTAATGAATCCCAAGGAAAGCGCTTCAAAAGCGAGTAGTGTTCAGTTGCGTGTAACTTGTTATCATCATCGTGATTGTGATCAGTTGGTGACATATTGTTTCTGGCTGGAACAGAAGGATTAATTATTACTTTGTTGGACGGTATCCTAATTGGTCTTCCATCAACTAAAACCAAAAGAATGAATAAAACCGATAGTAAACTGCAAACCACGCCTTTAAACTTTGCCATTAAAAGAGATTTTATATCTTCTTAATCTTAAGAGGAACTTGATGCAAACCAGAAACAAAGATGCAGTAAGAAAGAAAGAGATGCTAGTTGTGATCATGGGGTGGTAGCTATTTATATAACATAAGTCGCTCAGATTTGGAAGTAGATGACCAAAACAGGCAATTTCCTAGACTTCTAAAAACAACAAGAAGAAGATGTTAAACCCTAAAGGGCCTAAACCAGTGCATTGCTTCTTTATTCTCTCGGACTCGCCATATACCACCGATGTCAGTAACAGGAATTTACTTCCGGTTTTGAATCCAATCACGACCTATTTATATACTCCCTCCGTCCCACTATTAAGTGACCTATTTACTTTTAGATTTTGTCCCACCATTAAGTGACCTATATCACTAAACAAGAAGATATTTCTCAAATTATCCTTTTACTTAATTATAAGAAATATAAGAAATATGCATAATTTAATAGGCATGTTTATATTCGTTACGTAGGTGTTTTAAAATGCTTTTCAATGGTATGAAGTTTGCGAACATCCGTGTTGTAGTTTGGGAGATAACTCATTTCAAAATTTCACTAGTTATTATCAATAAGGGTATAACTGTAAAAAATGCTTAAATATACTCTTTTCCCTTGCTTTCCTTAAAAATTGTGCAAACTTGAACTAGGTCACTTAATAGTGGGACGGAGGGAGTATAAAATATATAGGACGGTTAGATTAGGAAGTACAAGACATACAACAGATAATTTCCTACAAGAATTCTAGCAAGAAAAGACAAAGAAACATCCTAACTTAGAGTTTCTTTCCTAAAACTCTATACTTCGTCCACCGGCTTCCTAAACAGGTGAACTCTCCATCTACAATACATTGGAGATTGGGGAAAAAGAAACCGGGACTGATAAACATGACTTGAAGCTTCCTTGTCATCAGCAGCAACAAGTGATCGACTCTGTGCTTGTATATACTAAGTAGTTGTGGTAGGACGTGCCCTTCTGAAGTTGATTTATGGTATTGTCTTTGATCAACCAAGTTGGCTTTCCTTTGGTTCATTGTGTTCGTCAAATAATACGTATACTTAGAGGTTTGGCAAGTAACAATATTTTTCAATGACACTAAACTCAAACAACATTGTGAGATAGAATGAGGAGAGGCCTCACAGTGGCCCCTAGTTAGCAATTCGGGGTACGAGAAACTTTCGGAACAGGATACGTACGAGTAATATACGGATTCGTAAAAGTCAAATTCGGTCAAAATCCGGTTAACGGTTCGTGATTCCGTAGTAATACGGAACATTATAATCTCATTTTAGTTTGAGAAAAAATAATAGACATCCATATATAGAAAGAAAGAAAGAAAAGGATATCCATGTATAGAAAACAATTAACCAACATACAATTGAAGGTTTTGAAAAAGGAAGATGTGTCTTATGTGATTACATGGAGTAAACATTCGTAAAATTAAGGTGAAAGATATATCAACCAACTTTTGCACGTCAAATTGATCAAGAAAATATCTATATTCAGGGTCCGAAAAAACTCAAGGATTTTGAACAAGGAAGTGAAAGACTTGTACTATTACGGAAAGGATTTTGCAGACACGTGACGGTTTCATGGAGTTTTTGATGGTTTTATGTTTTTAACTAGAGAGAGATAGTAGTAGAGTAAAACTAGTTACCTATGATGTGGTTGAAGGAAAAAGACACGTCTTCTGGCCACTATGGATGCCACGTACGATCAGCTGTCAAAGAACTGTGTTAGAGCACTGCTCGGTCAAACTCGCAAGCGTTGCTATCTCAAACTTGTTTGTCAATGTTAGTGATGAAAACTATAAGTCTTGATTTTTAGTCTACTTATAGCTATGTCGAAGACTAGAATATATTGTGTAATTGAGCATTAGACTTCACGGCGTTCATCAATTGAAGACGAAGAACTACTAAGGAGAGCTTGTGAAACTTCATCAACAAAAGGTATCACTACACCAAATTCTGGGATTAGAAACAGAACCAGGCCGTTACAAAAACGGGTTGTAACGGACCCTACTTTGTTGCAAAAGCGGGTGTTACATTTTTTTGTAACGGCTTTGTGGCGTTTTAATTTTTTTTTAACGGCCCTGTAATGTGCTTGAGCCGCTACTAATTTGCCACGTGGTAATTTCCGGGCCGTTACAAATTTTTTTTTACAGCAGGCTGTTGTAACAGACTCACAGTCAGTTACGAACTTTTTTTGTGACAAAAAATTCTGCGGTCAGCCTTGACTGGTCAAAATTGGTCAGATCTTGACCAATTTTGACCTGGTCAAGGCTGACGATTCATTTTCTCAGGAAATAAGCCGAATTCAAAAAACTACTCCGCATACACCTTTCATTTCATCATCCACAATCAACAATATTTTCTTCAATCAAATTCATCTCACATTCAATCAATTCTTATCACATTCAAATAGCTTAATACAAAAAAAGAACTTAAATTCTTCTAAGTATCAAAAATTTTGTTAAGTATGAAATACTGGGGATACTAAGTATCGGTTCATAGAAATTCTTATGTTCACAAACTCATCTAACTTAGAAACACATAGAAACTTACAAAACTTGCTTCGCTCTCCAACCTAATGACTTCCTTGCTTCGGGACCGGGGATAAATGCATTTACTTGGCGGGATGTATCGTTTGTGATGCTTGCAATAGCTATTGTGACAGAGATTGTTGGGAAGGCCCGGCAGTTCACTTTCTTCCAAGTGTGAACAAAAAATATGCCAACTACACCAGAACTAGAAAGAACTTACCTCATAGGTGGCTTGTTGAATATCTCCATACAAAGAACGCGCTCCATACTAAAGTCTCAGTAAATATTCACTACCTTGTAAATCGGTTCTCTCACTTCAGATCGAAACCAAGTAACCTCCATATAACCACCTCTCTTTCCGCTTTCGCCTTGATAACCTGGCATGAAAACAAGAGTTTTCGATTCGGAACTTAGATTTGCCATTACCAACTCTAATTCATGCATTTTCTAAAACTCATCAATTCCACTTTAGAAGAGAAATTTGATTCTAGAGCAAATATGTTTACCTCGATATATTATAGAAGTGGCAATTTCAGTCATGGTACCAACAATTCCGACCGCTGCGGATAAAAATTTAACAAAATCTCTTAGATGTGTGGATACCAATGCCGTCAAAAGCAAATATCATAATGCAAAAACAACAAACCTGTCCATCGGGGCGATAACTAACAAATAGTGACTATTTCCTTAATGTCGGTCCAATCAACAACTTGAGAACCATAGATTGTCCAGATCCGAACCTTTCCATCAATTGAGCTTCTTGATGAAGAAATCATCATTCACAGGATTGA
The DNA here is from genome assembly GCA_023531295.1 of Papaver armeniacum. NCBI lineage: Eukaryota > Viridiplantae > Streptophyta > Magnoliopsida > Ranunculales > Papaveraceae > Papaver > Papaver armeniacum. The sequence continues at coordinate 593,644 of JAJJWW010004809.1, forward strand.
AGTGAACACTTATTCTTGCATCATACAAACAACAATTGAATTTATTTTAATTCACAAAACACGCAATTCAATAGTGCATCTACACTCATTTCAAGTAATTTCCTTACCGTAATTATTATGAGAAGATCTTAAGGCATTGGTCTTGCCACACTTGCCATGACGACAGTATTATCAGCAGATGATGACAGAAGGTGCTGCAAAAATGAAGAAGAAAAAGAATGGGTTTAACAGAAACCGACGATGTAAATTAACTACCGCAAACCCACACAAATTTGAAAAACCGACCTTATTATTCGACCACGACAAATCCAAAACCTCACTGTTATGCCCATGAAATTCGTGAAGTGGTTTATCCGAAATCTTATAACTTTCGGTGGAAAAACAACACAAGCCGAATGTGATGAAATTCTCATGCTTTTAAACATACCACTCTTCTCCTTAGCAGCAAACAGCGGCGCCAATTCAGAAAAATGATTCACTTTGAAGTACACACAAGAAGGATCTATATCCGGAATCTCACTTTCAATCGATCTCACTCTCAACTAATTCCCATACACGAACAATCCCATCTTCGCCAGCACTAGCCAAGTACAATCCATCCGGGCTAAACTTCATAGTCAATATAGACCCTTTATGCGCATGAATCTCTTGTCCCATATATAGAGCTGACATTTCCTTGGACCGCTTCTTGAGTGGCCGTACCCTCACTCTCTTGACTTTCGCCCCCGGAGCTGCATCCGAATCCGGCAACTTCACTTTCGCACCTCTCTTCCGCCTAGCAAAAACACCAACCAGATGACATAATTTCTTCAACCAACTCTTCTTCACCCTCTTCCTTCTTTCCACCGGACGCCTCTCAACAGCAGCATCGGTTTCACGCACAAGAGACACCACGCCATCATCCTGACTCAATTCATCGACAACATACTCAGTCCCATCTTCCAAATTCCTAACTCTACACACAAAATTCTCCTCTTCTCTAGCCTCATTCGACCAGAAAGACCACGATGACCTACTAGACTCAAACCCGGTCTCGAGAACCTTTGCCCAGGCATCTCCTCCGGTGATTCTACCACTATCAATACAATTAAGCTCATCTGAACCTCCTAAACCCATCCATTTATGAAACTTATGACGACGTTCGTTTACACTACAGGGGTTTTCAATCCAAATTTCATACCTAGAACCACCATCTGATACCCAATTCTCAATCAATGGACTAGTATTTGAACCAAGATCAAATTTTTCTGAACCTGAATCAAATATTGATGTTATATCTTCACGGCTATCAAAGAAACTATCTTCTTCTTCTTCCAATTCGTCACTCTTCCAACTCTCCATTAAATTTCCTGATCAAAACCTAATCAAAATTCAATCTTTTCAATACCCCAGAATCCAAAATCATTCAATGGTCTTAAAAGAACAAGATAATTAAATAAAGCTCTAAGGCTAATCCCAAGAAAAGAGTCTTTGTTTTTATTAAAAACAGAGATATCTATCTATCTATTTTTCTATCCAACTTCAACCACTCAGTGTAGACAGAATCAAATTAAAAATTAAAGAAATGGGTTTTCACAAAATCTTGATAAAATCAAATTAAGGGAGAAAAAAAAATCTTGAAATTGTTCTCACCAAGGTTGTTCTGTTTTAATAAACCCATTTATCCATGGATTCTTCTCTATCCATTTTTATCAATGAGAATCAAAGGAGATGAAGAACAAAATCGATTATTAATAATGATAATTAAGGATTAAACAATCAAGAGATTTGATCGACACGGATAACAAAATCAGTTGTTAATTTCTACCTTGTACACCACACCAGGACTGCCATTACCAACTCTAATTCATGCCTGCATTTTCTAAAACTCGTCAATTCCATTGAACATCACAGACCATCATTAACAGCTACCCAGCAATAATATAAGACTTCATTCACTCCGTATCACCACTAGCATGAAAGGCACAATCATAAAAATCATTTCATTAAGTTAGGTTGGTCTAATATATGCATATATATTCAAAATTCTCTAACTAGCGGAGCATGACAAAAATCATCAAATGGAAATGAGTTGCTTAATGAGCTCATTTCTTGTAGCGTCAATCGAAGCTCAAAGGATTCCAAAATGCCATTGAGTTAGCAAAAATGTCTATGTAACTTAAATTCCAGTGGGACGCAACCACGATGACCACAAATTCTGGTTTCAAGTCTTTAGTCCCACTCTTTCTTTCAACACCCTTTCTCTTCTTCAGGCTATTCGCCGAACACTTTTGTCCTTGTGAAGGCGTGAGCCATGGGTTAAATCTCTCAAGAATTAACACAAAATGGAAACTTAATCTCGGTGTACAACAAATTCACCAGAGAAACAAAGAGAGAGAGGAAGAATATGGAATCGATTTACGTATTTATACATTTGAATTTACAAATCCGGAATTGAAATTCAAATACATATATCCCATTCCTTAGTATCACTAGAATTAAAGTTTAAATCGTCAAAATGGATAAACCTTAGCTGGTATGAACCCTAGATTTATTATGCTCATAACAACATAAATTCAAGGATGCATTTACAAAAAAATACCAAATCGAACATGAATCATGTGTAATGGCACAAATCCATCGATTGATAACAATCACATCGATCAATGAAAAGAAAATCAGTTGCTTCAAATCAAATTGCTTCATACTGAAAAACAAAAACAGAAAAATCCCCTTTCTCACTTATAAGCAAACCAACAAGAACCCCATTGACACTAGGCATAATTGTACCTCCACAAAGCCTACTAACTTTTCGTGGTTTCAGTTTGGTTTTACTTAAATTTCCGTCACCAGAGGAAGAGCAGAGGGAAAAGAAAATAAGAAAAAGAAGAATGAAAGAAAGGAAGATAGAGATTGATGTTTTCTATCTTTTCCTCAAAACTAAAATTGCTCATTGATATCTCCGTTTAGTTGTGAAGCGTGCTTAGCTGCATGGGTCACAGGGGTTTGGCTAAGGCAGATTCTCTACATAGGCACTAGAATTTCTTATTAAGAAACTCACCAGTATCAAGAGGCACTCAAGCATTAGAGTTTCAAGCATTGTAAATGTAGAATTTGACTAACAAGTTTAGTTAAATTCAAGAAAAATTTCAGTCTCTCACAGCTCAAGGGTTGGATCAACAGATAACCAATACACACAATTAAACAAAAAAAAGTCTCAAAACAAAATTCAAGAAATAGAAGCTAGGGTTTAAGATTTAACCGAAATTTGAGAATGACCCAATTGCAAACATAAATTTCCAATTCTTCGTCTCACAAGAGCATAGATCCATCTTCTACAAACCCTAAATTATCATCAGTTGCTCAATCCAAATCAGTTCAAACCCCTAAAATCAATTGAACCCATCTCTATAATCACCAGAAGAAATCCCTATTCAATATTCAGTTCTTCATCTCTTTCTCGCCATGAATCAACAGTAGAAATCTGAATTTTAATCCTATGTTCTTCACAGCATCAGAATCTATCGATCACAACACCCCTCTCTTACATCCGCTTCACCAATCATCAGAAAATAAAGAAGAAAAAGAAGGTTAATATTCGAAACAGGAAAAAAAAACCTATAGAGATCGACGGAAGAAATTGAAAAGAGAAAGAGGTTTCTGTTTTTCGCCTCTCTGGCTCGAGGTTTTCGTCTGCAAAAAAAAGAAAAGAAAGACCTTTGAGAGATAGGACTAGGGTTAGATAGAAATTTTATGATTAAGACACATCTCGAGAATAAAATTAAGGGTGAAGATATTAGCTTAGGAATAAACGGTGTAGATGAAACTCAATAACACGCATGTGAATGGCACACGCACATTCTAAAGGTGTTACGGCTCAAGTGTGACCAAGCGTGTGACTCGCACGCCTATAAAAATATTCAGTAACTGCTCGGCATTGTTACGAATTTTTAAGAAATTAGTAACGGCTTCAGCATGTTACGAATATTTTGTAACGGCTATTTGTAACGGGAATTTTGTAACGGCCACAAAGCCGTTACGAACTGCTGTTACGAATCCGGGAATTTGGTGTAGTGTATGTGGAGACTGCAACTCATCCATCACTTGGAAAGTCTATTTCTACTCAATCTCCTATATTGAGACAAAAGTCGTATAGATGCATCTTGGGTCTCTGAAAGTACTTCAACGCTGTAATCTTAAAGAATGACACATGTGAAGTCGAAGGAGGAAGAGCGGGTCCAACATCTAGGGCATACCCCAAGAGGAAGAGACAATGAGCATCCTACAAGCAGCTTCTTGGGCGAAAGAAAAAGGAATTAACAATTTTAGTATTGAAGGAGGCTCATAAAGCCTTTTTAATCATCTCAATGGAAAAACTTCATAGATCTCTTGGCCCAATAGGAATATCATTTAAGAAGCAGACAAAATAACTAGAATATATTCAGAGTTTTTGGGTTTATTTTTATTCCCAGGTCAGGAAACATGGCGGCGGTTACTCAACCAAAATTTGTCGAGCTTTAAATTGGGTTAACAATCACCCAACTTGTATTGCTCAAAAACTGCTAGTAGTCTAATCTAATATGCGGAGGAATACGTACTCAATGTCCTAGGTCTTTTTTTTTTAAGGTAACCCCATTTTATTTATTTAGTTGTTGTTTTTGCGAGTAAAATGTCTACTTGTAGTTGTATATACCAAGTTAGGGAGAGTTGAAGGGCAAACGTAATGATATTATAGTCTAAAGAGTACACACTATCCGCGAGGAGAATATATTAAGGAAAGCATGCAAAATGCCCAAGGAAGAAACAAGAAAACATATTTAAAGCTAAATACCGTAAAACAAAAGGAGAAAGCTAAATCTCTAGGTTGCATCAGAATACAGTAACTTGAGAGACGACTAGCGAAACTCAAAATAGCAATCCCCCACAAATTAAAAACAAGCTAGAAAAGGAAACACATTAGCAGACACCAACAGAACATGATAGACACAACATTAATAGCTCTTCTTCTTTTTTGCACCACCACCACCGACTTAGCCACTTTTTCCGACCAATACTCTCTCTTTTGGCCTCCTTGTTTCTTCTGCTGCCACCACCTCTAGTAGTGGTCTCAGCCACTTTTGCACTGACAATATCCTCCATGATTGACACAGACACCAGGAATGGAGAATTCTATAACTTCGTAATTCACCTAGTAAATAAAGAAAAAAAAGAGATGCTAGCTAGTAGTAGTGATCATGGGGTGGTATCTCACGGCCTATTTATATAACATAGGTAGGTCAGAAAATATCCTAACTTAGAGCTTTCTTTCCTAAGACTCTACTTTGTCCACCGCCTTCCAAAACAGGTGAAATCTTTGAGGTCGTGACCCGCAAGCAACGAAGAAGACCAGATGATAGGTGAGATTTCTACCATTGGGGAAAATATTGATTAGATTGAAGAGAAAATGGGTCATTTGTCCAAAAAAAAATTAAAACACGGTTCAAATGGACAAGTAAAAAAAAGTACGGGTGAAATAGCCAAAAAAAAATAGCAAGGATGAAACTGGATTCATCCTGGTTTATACTTAAAAAATAGCAAGGATGAAATTGGATGCATCCTGTGTAAAATAAAAATAAGAAAAAAATATTTGAAAATGGAGGGGATGAAATCGGGTTACATCCTGCCTATTTTTAAAATTTTGTCCATTTAAACAGTATCTTTTTAATTTTTGGCTATTTAAACAGTATCAAAACCTAAGTGTCTTTTTCACCCAAGAATTATTGATTTTGGTCTTTTTGACCAATTTTGTGTAGATTGAATAGAATGTCTACTGCTTTTATATATTAGTTAAGTGGTTGTACACTTCAGAAGTTGGTTTTGATATGGTATGTAAACTCCACAAGACTACAACTAGCTAGTTGCTTCTTACCCATGCATGTTAATAAGTTTAAATCTAGTAATAAACATAAATTACAACATGATTGATCTCTATAAGAAATGAAGACTATGACACTAAGACTATCCCACTCGGTGCGTAATTCAGTTTTGGGTTGCTCTGATTATTAGGAAGTACAAGCAAGCCAACAGACAATTTCCTAGAGTTCTAAAACAAGAAGAATAATAAGAAGCAACATCCAACTTAGACAGCTTTACTTATTTGCAACCGAATAACACAATTTTGTGAAAAAAGTGGGTGTTGTTTTCATGAGATTCTACCCAGTTGATACTTGCTCTTTGTTTCTAAAAATCATTGTGCATTTTTATATCTCTTTATAATCTTACTCTGAAGAGGCCGGTGGTCACACAATCTGCTGCTGCCTTCATATTTTCCTCTTGAAGTCCCATACAAAGGAATAACGTTGGAAGGTGCCCAGGCATTCAGAACACAGAAAAGCAAAAAAAAAAACGGACAAAATGTCGACATTGTATTTTTTTTGATTTTTGTTAGAGGGAGAGTAAAAATGGATCTGAGGAGAGCAAAAATCGTAATCAACTCAGTACTTATAACCTAGCCAATATATTTTCTTTACTCTGACAAAATTGCCCTTATTCTGTCAATCACATTCACACTGTCGCAAAGATTTGATACCATGGAATAACGTTTTTCATTAATGGAAGAACAACGTAGCATTCAGGCAAAACAGAAGCAACCAACTTCTTCAATGTGAATATTAGGAATTCAAAATTTATCAAAAACAATATACGCATCAAGATCAATGGGTCCATAAATTGAACTTCACGTAGGCACATACGAGATCTATATAATTGCAGATTATACTTGGATGATTAATTGCAGATTGAAGTGGACACCAAAACCACTAACCTTTGATAGAGATTGGTCAAACTGCTTCTTCATGTATCATCATCAAATGCAACCTAATACGCATAAAATCTTTTTTTTCCCACTGTCCGGTTCTTTTGTATAACTCTAAATCCTCCAAACATACATTGTATATTGGATTGGATTCCTCTTCCTAGCAGCACAAGTCCATGGAATCCCAACCATCGGGTACTTCTACAGCTTGCCATGTGGATGCAACTACAGCTTAATATAAGAAAACGCCAATGGCTATTAAGCAGAAACATTTTGTATATAAACAGCTATTAAGAATTTTTAAGAAGAATGAAGATTTTGAAAAACCATCATATTGTCCCCCCTGGGATTACATTTGCAAATTCATTGTTATCTTGTATCTAACGAGAATAAAAATCCTAGGGACATGTTTAAAAGTCATATGCTCTAGGATTTCTCAAAAAATAAATCCTAATTATGTCAGCAGATTACCCTACAAAGGATTGATTGCAGTTCAAATTTTAAGAGTTTGAAATAAGAAAAAACTTCCAAGATTAATAATAATTCTTAATAGAAAAATAGGAAAATACTACAAACAAGCTACAATAACTAAACTAAAGTAATGAATTTATGCAAAATAAGATATATATAATGGAAATAAGACAAGCCTCAAATCAAGAGAAAGTTTCTACTGTGCCCTAGCAGAAATACTCGCTAAATCACGTTCTTTAGTCTTCCTTTCTTAAGTTTATCAAAAGATTAACATAGACAAACCTAGGTGTATGTCTATACAGTGGACAGATTATAATTTTTGGGCCCCTTGAAATTTTGGGCCTTGGGCGGTCGACCTTTCCTTAGTTCCAAAATCCAGCTTTAAGATTGCAGGAAATAGTCATTCAGTTTACTTTACAAAAGGAAGAAAAAAAAAACTATCTTCAAGTAGAGTAAACTATCTGGTGGGAATTGAATAAATGCCCCTATTATCCATGGGCCTTCACAAATGCCCCTGGCCATTTTATATATACCCTTCCGACTTTTAGAAGGATATCAAATTTATTTCGATTCCATTATTACCCTTTGTATTTTCGTTACTAATTCATTCGCCGAAGTCTCCTTCCCCTACCCTAAAAACGCCAACGAGAATCATTGGAACCAAACTCCACCACCACCACCACCATCTTCATCGCCGCCATCAACAACCAAAGAAACATCTTTCTATAGAATCTACCACTACCTTCCACTGAAATCACAATCGTTATCAATGGATCTATAAAACCTTAGACGAATTGATTAAACCAAACTTCACCACCAGCTTCTCCATCGCCCACGATCAACAACAATTCATCACTTTCTTCCGCAAATCGCAATCGTTATTAATGGATCCAAATTCTTTTTATCGATTTTGATTTATAAATGATTTTTAGGTTTTCATTTTTGTGAAATTGGATGATTTATTCAATAAATTGAACCGTCGATTGCTTATATGCTGCAAATCATTCAACTCTTCTTGCTTATTATGTGTTTCAATACTGGTTTCTTTCTCTGAATCATTTCACTTTATGAAATTTTGCACTTTCTCTTGTTTTGGTCTAACCCTTTCTCAATATTTAACGTTTCACAGCTTCCCAGTAACATGCATGGAAGAAATGGGAAAGCTGGATACACTGACACTAATCATATTACATCCATTGCACAGAGGATTAGTGTGGATACTAGAGTTGTACTAGACAATGTAAGTGTAGTTTCTTTAACTCCCATTAACCTTGAACTGCTAACGGTGAATATAAACGTGTAATTTAAATAATGATTTTTTGTTTTGGTTTTTAAACGAATATTAGTAGATTGTATATGCACAGGGGTACCTTTACAAGCACCAATACAAACTTTTGCTTGGCACATTTTGGTTGTAACAAAATATTGGAAATGTTGTTTTTATTCTTTGAATCAAGTTAGCATATGTGTTAGTGATAATATGCCATAAACTATCTTATCAGTCTTTGCTGAATAATTTACAAGATACGTCGACCGGAATAAGTCATTGATAAGCTAAATCTCAAAACTAGAATCAGGCTAGGCTACTTGTCTATAATGTATGATTTATAGCACAATGATAATGGCACTCCTTACAACTTCCCACGCTGTTAGTATGGTAGTTTGAAGATTGATAACTATTTTCTACTTGCTGCAATCATGGGACACTTGGTTTAAATTGTATGTGCAAAAACTTATGGTTGGATTAGAATGCAAAGAAGCCAAGAATTTTCCTCTTGCTTGTCGTTGGAACGCCATTAGTTTATTTAATGTGTTCGAGATATAATGATGTAGATAAACTATTGCAAAGATACAGATCACTATAACAGAGTGATGGCGGATTTGGCGATGGCATAAATATTTGTACTATAATTTTTGCAATAACAAGTTCGGCAAACTAAGTCCTTTTAAGTTTTACTATATTACTTATAGCACTTTTATAGTTTCGACGGGGTAAGCATGAAATTATTGAAGTTTATCATTACTTCCATTTGTTTATAAAGTAGAAGAAGCTCTACATTTTTGAGCCATCTTTTGCAGGTTCATCTAATTGTTTTCGTTCCACCTGTTCATACAATATGTTATCCATTGGATATATGTCTTGTTGTTTTGTCATTATCGTACTCATGGTGCTTTTGTTTACTACTACTACCTTTTTTGGTTGCCTCTCTTTCACATTCTTTTCGGTAATCTCTATTGATGCGTTTATTAATTCAGTAATTTCATTTCTTTGAATAGCGGGACTAGAGAAAAATTAGACGAAACTCAGTACTTTCTTTTGCTTGAATAGCGTGACTGGAGAAAAATTTAAGTAGTTATATTAGACGAACCCATGGTGTAATGGTAGCACACCTGACTCCATGTTAGAAGATGAGTGTTCGATTCACGTTGGGTTCACTCGAATTTCGAGTATGTAGATTTTGGTATCAACTCGGATTGTTGATGCCACATTTGGGTGTCAACTTACGTTGTTGACACAAGATTATGGTATCAACTTTTTTTTTTTCATGTCTTTTCTTATGATTTTTGTTTTTGGGATCAACTTTAGTCGTTGACGCCATATTATGATGTCAACTTTGGTTGTTGATACCATGTTATTTTTTCTTCTTATTTTCTGATTTTTGTTTTCGGGATCAACTTCGGTTGTTGACACTATATATTGCGATCAACTTCGGTTGTTGACACCATATTATGATTTTTTCTTATTTTCTGATTTTTGATTTTGGGATCAACTTCGATTGTTGACACCATATTATTTTTCTTCTTATTTTCAGATTTTTGTTTTTGGGATCAACTTTGGTTGTTGACCCCATATTATGATGTCAACTTCAGTTGTTGTCTTGTTGACACATATTATTTTTCTTCTTATTTTCAGATTTTGGTTTTGTGGATCAACTTCTGTTGTTGACACCCTATTGTATTATTTTTTTTATTTTCTGAATTTTGTTCTTAGGGATCAACTTCGGTTGTTGACACACAAATTTTTTCTTCTTATTTTCTGATTTTTGTTTAGGGATTAACTTCGGTTGTTGACACCATATTTTTTTTCTTATTATTTTCAAAAAAAAAATAAATTGGGATCAACTTTGGTTGTTGATACCACTGGTGGTGGCGGCGGACTGGTGGTGGTGGTGGCGATGGAGGCGGCGGCGACTGACTGGTGGTGGTGGTGGCGGCGGCGGCAGACAAGTGGTGGTGGCGGCGGCGGACTGGTGGTGGTGGCGGTGGTGGCAACGACAGACTGGTGGTGGGGGTGGCGGCGGTGGTGGTGGTGGAGGAGGACTGGTGGTGGCGGTGGCCGTGGTGGTGGCGGTGGTGGAATGGTAGGTGAAGTGGTAGATTTTTTTTTTTGTTGTATTTTGAAATAAGGATATATACTATGTGAATAAGGGTATTAAAGTAATCTATTTTTAAAGGATAAGGTTTTCAATTGATAGGGGTATATTTATTTATTGTTGTATAAGGGTTATTTGTTGGGTGTCAAAATTAGGGGTATATAATTAATGTACCCAAATATCCGTAAGGAAAGGGCCTTTCCAAAATGTTCGCCCCATGCTCCTAAAACGTTAGAGACGGCACTGCCTAAAAGACACGTCTTCTGGTCACTATGGATCCTAGCTGTCCAAAAACTGTTATTGTGCTGTTCATACGTACGAATTCCATTGATAGGGACAGATTCACGAATTATACTTACTAACTAGGCAGGTGACTTTGAAACTGAAATACAATATTCTGAAGGGACTAAGAAGAAACATCCAGCTTAGAGCTTTACTTATTTGCGACCAAATAACACACTTTTATAACGAAAACTTTTCACTGACACTAACAAAAATCTCAGAGAAAAATAAAGACAAAAAACACTAAACTCAAATAGGAAAAGATACAACTTGAGACAGACCACTAGCTAAGTTAAAGTCATCCTGACGTTGAATACTAGCGCCGTTAACCTTATATCTTCCTCAGACATAGGTTCAATAGTATGTTGTCTAACCTTTTTCCACCACCACCGGTTGCCTTACTGTATGTCGTCTCTTTTCTATCTCTTTTCTGACCTCCTCCTCCTTTTTTTCCACCACAACCGCCGCCTTAGCCACTTTTTCAGGCCACTACTCTCTTTTCTGACCTTCTCCATTCTTCTGCGGCCACCACCACCAGTAGTAGTAGCAGGGAAATTGTGTATTCTTCTCCTTTGTTATTAGTCACGGCAACTTTTTTTCTTGACATCCTATGTATCTCACGGCCTTATTTATATGGGTAAAACAGTTTCCAAAAATAGAGTTTGCCCACTTTTTCCTAGTACAATTCTGATATCCAACTTAGAGTTTTTCCTTTTCTACTTCCTCACTTTGGTTCCACTGCCGGACATCCAACAGGTCAGTTTGGTTTTCTCGGCGAATGCCTGAGACTGTATTGCAGCATTTTAATGCTTGGGACACCAACGTGCTATCAGGAGGATGTAAGAAGTTATGAAGCATTCTACATTATGCTGTGACTTGGAATATCGGGAAGGAGCTCAACAATAGCTGTTTGGTTCTAGGCCAAAGGATATTGCTGAACTTTAAATTATGATAAGCAAACTGTTGCATTATTGAGTTGTAATTTGGATACTTCAAGCCAAATTCTCCATAAGTGGGAGACATTGTAACTCGTAATCTTCTAACCCTCTAAACCTCGTAAAGCCAGAATGTTTGGTTCTTTAGCGCTGCCGCTTGAATCAATTAGTCGGGGTTAATCTAGATTGTTAGTTAATGTGAAGTTACTTAGCTAATTAAGATTAGTAGTAGTAATTTAGTGAGTACACATGAGTGTTCCACATGCTTTGTATTAGGTCTTATGTATGCCTAGTATAAAAAAGAAAGAGAGAAAGAAAGAGAAAGTAATCAAAATGAAATGAAATTGAGTAGAAAAGGTAGAGAGTAGCCAAGAGCCTTCACCTCCATTCAATCAAATTACTTCAAATTTCCTTATTAATTCAATCATAAAACCAACAATTGGTATCAGAGCTTAAATCTATTAGATTTGATCTTGGTGAGTCAAAAAAAAATCAATTTCTACCCATTAAATTAAAAAAAATCAGCAACATTTAAAGTTTTCAAAATCTAGATCTAGAAAAGAAAAACCAAATTTCTTCAATCAATCATCAACCAAATCAATGGCAAGTAGTAGTAACTCAAGTTTCTACATTCAACAACCTTCAATACCACTTTTTCATGGAGAAAATTATGATTTTTGGGCCATCAAAATGAAGACCTTGTTCATGTCACAAGATGTGTGGGAGATTGTACAAAATGGGTATGATGAAGTTGAAGATACATCAACTCTAGAACAACCCCAAAAGGATTTACTTAAGGAGAGTAGAAAGAAGAATGCAAAAGCATCCATGTACATTCAACAAGGAGTTGGAGACACTATTCTACCAAGAGTAATCCATTTTCCTATAGCTAAGGAAGCTTGGAATATCCTTCAACAAGAGTATGGAGGTAATAAGAAGGTAAGAGAATTGAAATTACATTCATATAGAAGAGATTTTGAGAATCTAAAAATGAATGAGAATGAATGTTTGAATGAATTTTCTTCAAGAGTAGTTGAAGTTGTTAATAATATGTTGATGTGTGGTGAGAAGATGGAAGAAAGAAGAATTTGTGAGAAGATATTGATATGTTTGCCGGAGAAATTTGAACCCATTGTGGCGGTTTTGGAGGAGACAAAGGATTTTTCTACATTGAAGTCACAAGAATTATGGGCTTCATTGAAGGTGTATGAGCAAAGGTTGTTAAGACACTCCGAAAAGTCAATTGAGAGTGCTTTCCAATCAAAATTGAACTTGAACTCAAAAAATTCAGCAACAAACAAAAATGAGTACAAGGGTGAATCAACATCAAACTTCAAAGGAAAGGGAAAATGGAAGAAAGGAGGAGCTAATTCCAACAACTACACAAAGAGTGATTCGTCTCAAGTACCACGGTGCAATTTTTGCCAAAAGAATGGTCATTTGGAGAAGAATTGTTGGAACAAAGGAAAACCCAATGTCGCAATTGCAAGAAGTATGGACATTTGGAGAAAGATTGTAGATACAAATAAGATGAAGAACAAGCCGGTAGAGCGGAAGAAAAAGAAGAAAAACAAAATTTGTTTTATGCTTGTCAAAGTGCCATGGTGACTTCCAAGAGTGAAGTTTGGTTTGTGGATAGTGGATGCACAACTCATATGTCCGGTGAAAGAAGCTTGTTTGTTGATATGGATACATCCATAAACTCTCTAGTGAAGATGGGTGATGGAAATATGGTTCAAGCTAACGGAAGAGGTACAATTTGCGTGCAAACTATCAATGGAGCAAAATACATTAGAGATGTGTTATATGTTCCGGATTTGGCACAAAATTTGCTTAGTGTTGGGCAACTTGTGGAGCTTGGGTATGCGGTTCATTTTGAAGATGGATATTGCACAATTTATGACAAGAAGTACAACAACAAGAGACAAGTCATCAAGAGTATCAAGATGGAAAAAAATAGAAGCTTTCCAATTATCTTTGAAAAGGAGAAGAATGTTGCATTGAGGATGGAAACCATTGATGAAACATGGTTATGGCATAAAAGACTTGGGCATTTGAATTTCAATAGTCTCAAGGTGCTTTCTAACAAGAACATGGTGCAGGGACTTCCACAACATATCAACCACAAAGATGGAGTATGTGAAGGTTGTGCACTTGGGAAGCAACATGGCCAACCATTCCCAAAAGGTGTAGCATGGAGAGCAAAAGAACTTCTTGATTTGGTACATACCGATGTGTGTGGACCAATGAAGACACCAACTCATGGAGGTAATAGATACTTTATCTTATTCATTGATGATTGAAGTCGTATGACTTGGGTGTACTTCATGAGACAAAAGTCCGAAGTTTTTAGCATCTTCAAGAAGTTCAAGAGCCTTGTTGAAAAGCAAAGTGGTCACTACATCAAAGTTTTGAGAAGTGATAGAGGCAAAGAGTACAACAACAAAGAGTTTGATAAATTTTGTGAAGATGAAGGCTTGGAAAGGCAACTAACCGTGGGTTATACTCCTCAACAAGATGGTGTTTCCGAGAGAAAGAACCAAACCGTGATGGAGATGGCGAAGTCCATGCTTCATGACAAGGGTATTCCTAAAGTTTTTTGGGCCGAAGCCGTCAACACCGCCGTATACTTTATGAATAGGTGTCCAACAAAAGCCGTATGGGATAAAACTCCTTTTGAAGCATGGAGTGGGAGAAAGCCATCGGTAAGACATCTCAAAGTTTTTGGTAGTATGTGTTATTCTCAAATTCCGAAGGTGAAGAGAACAAAGCTTGATGAGTCAAGTGAGAAGTGTATATTTCTTGGCTATAGCCTCCAATCAAAAGGTTATAGGTTGTTTAGCTTGAAGAACAACACAATGATTACAAGTCGTGATGTCTTGTTTGATGAAGAGGCTTCATGGAATTGGGAAGAAGGTAAAATTGAAAAGATAACCATTATTGTTGATGAAGAGAAAGAAAATTCAGCAACAAATGAAGTTGAAGAAGGTGAAGAAGATGAGGAAGAACTACCTCAAACACCACCAAATACAAGACAAGGAGCATCTCCAAGTATGTCTCCAAGTACTAGTGCATCAACATCACCACCGTCGGCACCAAAGAAGTTGCGAAGGTTGAGTGAAGTCTATGAAAGATGTAACTATTGTGTGGTTGAACCGGAAAATTTTGAAGAAGCATCAAAAGAACCGGTTTGGATAAAAGCTATGGAAGAAGAAGTTTTTGTCATTGACGAGAACGATACATGGGAGAAGGTAGCAAGGCCAAGTGACAAAGAAGTTATTGGTGTGAAGTGGATATACAAGGTGAAGTACAATGCGGATGGAACGGTTCAAAGATACAAAGCGAGGTTGGTGGCAAAGGGCTACTCACAACAACCCGGTATCGAATACAATGAAACGTTTGCACCGGTTGCTCGTCTTGACACCATTAGAGCCGTGATTGCTATGGCTTCCCAAAAATGTTGGTTAATTTATCAACTTGATGTCAAATCGGCATTTTTGAATGGAGAACTACATGAAGAAGTCTATGTATAACAACCACAAGGTTTTGTGGTAGAAGGAGAAGAAGACAAAGTATACAAGTTGAAGAAAGCTTTGTATGGTCTCAAGCAAGCACCAAGAGCTTGGTATAGTGAGATAGATGGATACTTCAAAAAGCGAAAATTCAACAAAAGAAAGAGAGAGCCTACACTATATGTGAAGACAAAAGGTACGTCTATTCTCATTGTTGCCTTGTATGTTGATGATCTTATCTTTACGGGTAATGATGCTCATATGATAAAGCAATTCAAGAGAGAAATAATGATGAAATATGAGATGACTGACAGGTGTTAGCTCAAGTACTTCCTTGATATAGGAGTTCATCAAAGTGAAGATGGAGTGTTCATTTCTCAAAGCAAGTATACCGAAAAGGTGTTAAAGAAATTTGGTATGCTTGGTTGTAACCCCACATCTACACCACTTGTAGTGAATGAGAAACTCAAGAAAGATGATGGAGGAAGGAAGGTTGATGAGACTTACTATAGAGGTCTTATTGGAAACTTGTTGTATCTTACACATACAAGACCCGACATCATGTTTGCTTCAAGTATGCTTTCTAAATTCATGAGTTCACCTAGTCATTTACATCTTGGCGCGGCAAAGAGGTTGTTAATTAAGGTACATACAAGGAACAATGAATTTTGGAATCATGTATTCAAGAAATTTGGATGTCAAATTAGTTGGCTATTGTGATAGCGACTTGGGAGGATGTATTGATGACATGAAGAGTACATTGGGGTATGCCTTTTCTCTTGTTCGGGTATATTCACATGGGCATCAAAGAAGTAAGAAACCGTAGCTCAATCCACGGCGGAAGCGGAGTACATTTCGGCATCAATAGCTACATCTCATGTTGTATGGCTAAGAAGAATCATGGAAGCTGACATTCAAGAGAAGCAAGAAGAAAGCACCGTAATCTTTTGTGACAACAAATCGGCAATTGCTATGTCCAAATATTCGATTGAGCATTGTAGAGCAAGGCACATCAAACTCAAGTATCACTTCATTCGAGAAGCGGTTGAAGATGGTGAGATAGAACTCAAGTATTGCAAGACGGAAGACCAATTGGCGGACATATTCACCAAGGCACTTCCCAAAGGCAAGTTTCAAAATTTTAGAGAATTACTAGGAGTAGTAGAACATCACATTAAGGAGGAGATTGTTAGTTAATGTGAAGTTACTTAGCTAATTAAGATTAGTAGTAATTTAGTGATTACACATGAGTGTTCCACATGCTTGGTATTAGGTCTTATGTATGCCTAGTATAAAAAAGAAAGAGAGAAAGAAAGAGAAAGTAATCAAAATGAAATGAAAATGAAAAGAGTAAGAGTAGAGAGTAGCCAAGAGCCCTCACCTCCATTCAATCAAATTACTTCAAATTTCCTTATTAATTCAATCATAAAACCAACATAGATATCATGAAACATAACATTTTGTTCATTTCTTTGGACGCAAAGGTGATTTTTCTTTTTTGTGTGTTTTTTCTTTTTTTTTCCATTATATTGATGTTTTTATTCAAAGACGATTGAAACGACATTATGAGTGAGCATTGAGATATAAGAATGCTTTGTTTTGAGAACCCAACTTATTGATTCAGGGATCACAACCCCGTCCATCTTACAAAGTGTTGCGTATCTGATATTTTACAAGGCTGTAACGGAGCCAATATCATTTCCGTCAAAATGAGCCTCAAGGAAAAAGAATCAATTTCGTGCGCATACTCTTGAATAATTGCCATGACCCAGCAGGAAACTTATGAATATGCAAATATGGAGGTGATAGAGACCGGACAGCGCAGATTATGAATGGAGCGTCTAATCAAGATTTGGAGTACGGATATAAAGAGAGAATACAATATCTTGGAAATATAGAGTTTATTTGTGATCTTTTGAAGAAGAAAAGAATGTCTCAGAAGATTGTACGCTTAAGGATTTGTTGGAAAGGAACGATGTTGAGGTGGATGTGACGCAGTATGCTTATTGCTGAACACAGTTGGTAAGCAGTTGAATGAGTTATTCAGAAAGTGTCTTGTGCTGAATGGTTACTACGATCGTCTGAAAGACATGACAAGTGAAAACAAATCCCCATATGGAAACACGGCTTAAATTCATGATCGGTGATGTTCTGGATCTTCGAGCTAACAATTGGATCAACCCAAGGCATACAAATCAGGTAAAGGACAAGGTCATTAATGAACTAACCCGTCGTTTAGAGGTACAAAAGAAACTTGGCCGCATCCGCATAGTAGAAAGTACTACTGAACGAAAGGCAGCTCGATGCAGGGGGATTTCTCCCCATTAACTATGTCAACACCAACTGCAATCTGCAAGGTCATCAGTGGCAACATGTAAGATTAAATCCTACATGCTGCTAACTGTGTCTGTTTGTTTTTCTTAGTTGACTGCTTTTTTTGGTTACGCTTCTGATTGAAGATTGAGTAGAATCTCTACTGCTTGATTCAAATTGCTCTATCAAAATGATCGGTGAAATTAACATGATCAGTTGCTGGTAAAAGATACCCAAAGCGGTGGACGTATTTCTTTAATTCCGACAAGCCAACGATATCGCTACCTCGATGGGTACGTATACAAGAACCTATTGAACCCACTTTCTGTGTAATTTGTATTTGGGTTGACAGATAAATTACTTGTTGTGACTGCTGGCATGTTTCTTCCATCAACTATAAAACCAAAAGAATGAATAAAACGGATAGTAAACTGCAAACTACGTATTTAAACTTTGGCATTAAAAGAGATTTTGGATCTCAATCTTAGCTAAATCAGAGGAACTTGGTGCAAATAAAAAAGAGAGACGCAAGAACAAAGAAAGAGATACTAGTAGTGATCATGGGGTGGTACCTCACGGCCTAGTTATGTAGCATAGGTCGGTCAAATTAGGAAGTACAAGCCAGCCACTAGACTATTTCCTAGAATTCTAAACACAAGAAGAAGAAGTTAAACTCGAAAGAGGATTTCCAATGATACTAATTAAACTTAGAAAGCAAAAATCTCAGACTAAGTAACATCATCAATGTCAATAACAGGCTTTGTGCTAGTCCCTGCAAACATCTGTGCTGCTTCCTTTGCTATTCTCCTCGCTTCTTCGTCAAAAAATCTCTCGAACTCAACCGCATATGCAGCGCCAGCGGCATCGTTGTGAGGAAACTGTGTACAAACCTGTCTGCCGCTAACTTGGCTAATCTCCTTGCTGCTTCCATAGCCAATCTATCGACTTCATCCGCAGCATCATCAGGAAGCTGTGTTCTAGTTCCTGCAAACCTGTGTGATCTTCCCTTCACTAGTTTCGCTAATGTTTCTAATGTGAATCTCTTGGTTTCATTAGAGGTAGACCAAGTGGCGCGTCGTTGCCGTTACATCCGAAAGACATGCTGACAACACATCCCCAAACGGAAACGCAGCTGAAGTTCATGATCCGTGATGTTCTGGATCTTCGAGCTAACAGTTGGACCAACCAAAGCCATACATACAGTATCAGGTAAAAAACAACGCCATTCATGACTAAATCCATCGTTTAGAGGTACAAAAAAACTACAGGATAGAAAACAGCTCGAAGCAGGAGAATTCCACCCCATTAATTAAGATGAATTCTATATGCCGCTAAATGTCTGCTTGTTTTCTTTTCTTGTGTATTGCCTTTTTTAGTCGCGATGAAGAACTTTTTGATAGCCAGGGTTGAATAGAATGTCTACTTACTTGTATATAAAAATCTCACCGAAAAATTGAATCACTTATAATCAAAAAAAATAATAATCAGAATCGTCCTCCTATTCATCTAAGTCAGTGCTGCAGTGCAGTACTTCATTATTCTATCAGACTCTACCAAATATGGCCGTTGTCAGTAACAGGCTTTTAGTTTCGGATTTGAATGTTTATGATTATCTATAACTGCGATTCTACCCCACTGATCTTTAAGTCTTGTTACATTGTAGTCTTTTGATATCACTTTCCCTTCTATCTCGTCAGCTCCAATCCTTGTCCAAATGTAGTCACCCACATCATAATAATCTTGAACCCTTGTTACGTATGGTTTCATTAAACCACGAACCTCATCAACCAATCCTGCTACAGCAGAAGCTGCATTGTTCTTGTTATTTACGTGATCATCAGATCTCTTTTCCTTGGTATGGACCAGTTGTCGTCAATAGAAGCTGCATGCTTCTCGGCGTCTATATCTTCAGATCTCCTTTCCTTGGTCTCGTCTGCAGTGGACGTGTTACCAGTCATATAACCATGAAAATGGCTTTGTGTATACATTGCAGGAATGGCACACATATGCAACAGTGTGCAACGCTTTACTTCTTTTCTGTACACAGGCCGGTGACCGTTCCAGTCATAGAACCACTATTAAGGCCGCGGAGGCAATTTGGTTAAGGAATACGTTTCTTGAAGATGTACCACCACCAAGAACACGAATCCGAGAAGGGCCGAACTATGTAACTTTTATATGCCGTCTTAGCCTTAGCCCGGTAGTTACAAAGCACGCCTTGTCCATGTACCACCACCAAGAAATCCTAAGGGATAATTGGGGATACGCCCCAAAATCGACTGTCGTCTTGGGGATATGCCACAAGATTCCAGTTTTCGGGAATGTACCCAGCGTCCAAAATCTCAACCAAAACTGTTAAGTAGTCAACATTCGTATACACTTGGGATTGCATATGCTAGTTGAAAGATAGATATACTACGTACTAACACCTTCACAAGGTTCAGGAACATATTCAGACAGAAAAAACCTCGAAGTAATTAGAGCGAAAGTTCAGACACATTTATGATAAATTGACTATTTAACGGTTCCTTGATAGAAACCGTTACTTTGAGCATATTCCTGGAAATTGGAATTCTGGGGCATATCCCCAAGATGACGGTCGATTTTGGGGCATATCCCCAATTTCCCAAATCCCAATGGTACTGTTGAACGCTACTAGGCATGCCTTGTCGCAAAAGGTTTCCACCAGCAGGAGGGGCTACGGAGAAACATTTAGTCCTGTAATAAAACCTTGCACTATAAGGTTAGTTTTATCAATTGCGGTGATGAATCATTGCCAGCTACGCCAATTGGATGTATAGAATGTATTTCTTCATGGCAACTAGAGAAGGAGTTTATATTTATAAACAGCCAACATGGTATGTGGATTCAAACTACCCCAACCATGTGTGCAGATTGCATAAGTCGATGTATGGACTTAAACAAGCACCCCGGGCTTGGTTTTCTTGCTTAAGTGGTTACCTCAACATATTAGGATTCAAGGGTTCAATCGCTGACAGTTCCATATTTGTTCAGCAAAATAAAGACTCCATTACTTACGTATTGGTGTATGTTGACGACATAATAGTAATTGGTTCAAGTCCATACATCATTGATAAGTTAATCTCTGACTTGAGTAATTCTTTTGCAGTTAAAGACATGGGAACTCTGTCAATTTTGTTGGGTGTTGAAGTACTTAAGAAAGAAAGTAATCTTGTTATCACTCAGCGTTAGTATGCTGCTGACTTACTCCGGCGGACCAAACTGGATGGAGTGAAACCTGTTTGTACACCACTTGAAGATCAGGCAAAGCTACAAAAACAAGGGACTAGGAAGTTTTCAAATCCAACCTTATATCGTAGTGTCGTCCGTGTGCACTTCAATACCTACATATAACACATCCGGATATTGGTTGTGAACAAATCTTGTCAGTTTATGCATGACCCACATGTTGAACATTGGGATCTCGTCAAACGAATTTTGAGATATCTCATGAATACTGTTGACAATGGATTGGTTTTGAATGATGGTTCTAATATTGTATCTACTTTGGTTGTAATTTGATATCATGGAGTGCAAGGAAGCAGAAAACAATGTCCAAATCCAGCACCGAAACAGAATGTAAAGGGGTGACAATTGCTACATCCGAGCTTATTTGGATACAATTGTTACTAAAATAGTTAGGGATTACTGCATCATCACCTACACTGTGGTGTGACAACTTAGGCACAACATATCTGACAGCAAAACCTGTCTTCCATGTGTGGACCCAGCACATCGAGATTAACTACCACTTTGTTTGAGAAAGAGTAGCTGCCAAAGAACTCTAGGTCAAGTTCATATCCTCCAAAGATCAACTTGCTCATATATTTACAAAGGGCCTAGCTTCTCCAAGTTTTCAGTATATTCGAGACAAGTTGAACATTTGCAAACTCCAGCTCAACTTGAGTGGGAGTGTCAAGGACAGTTACACTGGTAGTCCTAGAATATCTCAAGAAACTGATTCAGAAGATCGCAACAATGGCTCAACCACTTAGTCTAGTCTTCCACCAAAAGTTACAGCTGGTTATTCTTTTCTGTTGAAACTGTATTTTGAAATTGTATTATGTAAACATACACCTAATGCAGATAAATAGAGAATCTGATCTCCACAAGTCTCTGTGCGGAGATTTTCCAAAACTATACTCCCGAGTATAGTTGCATCCGTTTCTGCATCTTTTGGATGCGATGATGTGTTATAACTGCCTAACATCATCATTCGGTAAATATATTGCTGATAATTCCACCATTTGCTTTTTTAAGTCTTGTTACATTATTGATATCACAACTCCTTTTGAACAAAATTTAAACTTTTCTCCATCAAAAAAAGAAAGAAAAAAAGAGTTCTGTATGATAACTCATTATTACTCCCTCCGTCCCAAATTAATTGAGTTATTTGTAGTTTGCAAAATTATTAAGGTAGGGAGAGAAGGGGAGTATGTTTAAGTATTTTTTACACTTATATCCTTATGGATAATAACTAGTAAAACTTAGAAATGATTCATCTCTTAAACTATACCACAGTTTTTCGTAAACTTTATACCGTTGAAAAGCATTTTAAAACACCTACATAACGAATATAAACATGACTATCAATTATACATACTAGTGATGCCACATGTGCGATGCACATATTTGAATTTTGCTCTTTTAACAATACCAAATTTGATAACAATGATATTTTTTTGGTAAAGTAAAATTTAATATTCTTATTTGTACTCATCACGTAGGTATTTTAAAGAGCTTTCCAAATATGTTAATTTTACAAAAATCCGATGTGTATTTCGAAAGATATCAAGTTTTTAAAAAAATTATGTATATTTATAACAATTTCATTTATGTGAATATGTGAATATATATATAAGGTTGTTTATGTAAGTATTGATTCAATGTACACTTTCACCCTTGAATACATATTAGAGCTGTCAATTTCTAACCCGGCCCGCGGGTTGGACCTAGCAGCTTGTTTCAACTTGACTTGGCTTGGCCCATTGTCTAAACAAGCCGGGTTAGGGTTGTCATATCTAGCCCTAGTAAAAACAAGCTGGGCTAGGGTCAACCAGCGGGTTACCCGCCAACCCGTCAATTTCCTGTGAGTTACTAGTTTAGGAATTTTAAGTTTCTAATTTAGTAATTTTAGGATGATTTTTGGGTTTTGTGCTAGAAATCAAAGTTCATATATTCCTTAAATGATTTAATACAATCCAAATTTCATTTGATTTAGGGTTATGAAGTAGTGGGTGCTTTCTTAGCGTTTTGTAAAGCATTGACCAACATAAATATACAATTATATATAAAATAACAAGCAAAAGTAATCAACAACCACGAAATGGAAGAGTGGTTATAGTTTTCAGATATGAACCAAGGTGGGATGAGTTCGAATCCCTCTGCTCAATGAGTTTTTTATACGTTTAAGTGATTTTACGTTTCATCGATCCCATTTGACAAGACAACCCGCAAACCGTAAGAGCCAACCCGTCTAGGGCTAGGGTTGGAGTTTTGGGCTTGTACATAAATAGTACTAGGGCTAGGGCTGACCCTAACCCGTCCATGGCTTGTCAAGCTAGGGCCGGGTTGACCCTAGCTTGCCTCGTTGACAGCTCTAATACATATGTATAATAGTGGTTGATATTTAAGGTCATATTAGTAATATCAAGGTTACACCAAGCTATTTTGTCATTTTGTGACCAACCAAAATACCTCTTTTCTTTATATTAGTATATAAGATTTCTTATAGTAACAATAATCAATTAAAAGGTTAGTTTTAGAAATACCCCTTGACTAGTGAGATAGCTCCATTATTTGTGGGACAAAATTTAAAACCAATTAACTCAATTAATTTGGGACGGAGGGAGTATTAAATATAGTAATAAGTTTACAACATGATTGATCTCTTTATATAAGAAACCAAGACTGTGACTAAATGTCTATCTGATTTCGTTGGGCTTTGTTACTGTCGCAATGATAAAACACTTTAACAATGAAAATAAAAAAAAGCTACTCCGGCGATAGAAATGATAATGATTTCTCTTAAACCAAAACAACTAGCTTGTTTTTTCGCCTTCAGAGAATCTAATTTAAAATTTGGGTTTGCGTCGTAGAGAACTTAAACACCATTGACATCGTCGAGAGCTAAGTATGTTTCGTTCTAGGGTGTTGTAATAGGTACAAATATCATAGTAGAATCGGCAGCCTGCTCTAGGAAGTAGTACATGGTTAACCATAAGAAGTTAGCTCTCAGTCTCTCAGTTGAGAGTGGACCCCTATTTTATAGACATTTCTTGAAATGAGAATGTCAAGCATGTATCCTTTCCTATATTTTCTTATCTTACATCTGTCCCTATAGCAGTACAAGTGTACCTTAGATTCTTCTTTATGAACCCACATGACTTGGACTGCGGACGTGCTTGTAAACAGGGAAGGGGCGCTATGTAGCGTTTTCTCTAGGATATGGGGAGGCTTCCCCAGTTTTTGGATGTAATACTCTCTAGCATCTCTTCTTGGATATGGGGAGGCTGACATTCTATTTTGACATTTTCCAGGTATCTACATTAATTCCCCTGGCTGTTTGGGCAAGGCGTTAGTCTTCTCAACAGTCTATCATCTGCCTCCTCGGCTCTTCTCTGTCGTTGCGCGGTTCTTGGCGCCTTTACCTTGAGACTTGCATAGTCTCCCAAGTCCTCTTGTTATAAAGCTCGGATGGTTTCGACTTGCACGCTTGCTACAAGTCCCCTAGTCAGTCGTATGCGCCTCTTGCTAGGTCCTTGCATATTTTCTCGCAAGTCCCCTTGTCTATTGATGATTTCTGACTTGTGCACTCGCTACAAGTCCCGTAGTCCTGATTCAGAACCGCTTGGACTTGCTCAATTCTTGCAAGTCCCCTAGTGCGGCGTCTCTCCGACTCGCTCTATTCTCGGCGTCTCTTGGACTTGCACTCTTCCTGCAAGTCCCCTAGTGGTATCTCTTCAACTCGCCTTCTCCTCAGCGTCTCTTGGGCTTGCACTCTTCCTGCAAGTCCCCTTGTGTGATGTATCTTCAACTCGCCCTCTTCTCGGTGTATCTTGGGCTTGCTCTCTTGCAAGTCCCCTAGTGCGATGTCTCTTAGACTCGCTCTCTTCTTGGTGTCTCTTGGGCTTGCTCACTTCTTGCAAGTCCCCTTGTGCGGTGTATCTTCGACTTGCTATCTTCTCGGCGTCTCTCGGGCTTGCTTTCTTCTCGGCGTCTTTTACGTTGTTAAAGGCTTGAGGGTGCCTTTTGGAGATCTATCCTTTATCTCTTTCCTTTCTTTTTTGTTAAAGGCTCGAGAAGCGCTTCTTTCTACTTTTTTTCTTTATTTTGTCAAAGGCGCAAGTTTCTGGTGAAGGGTTTCTACCCTTTCTCTTCTTTTTTTCAAAGGCTAGCCGTCTTTTGGTGATGAAGGTGGGTTTATACCTGTCTTTTGTCGGAGGCTTGGGAGCCACTTTCCTCGTCTTTCTTTATTTTTTTATCAAAGGTTCGAGAGCCGTTTTTAAGGGATTTTAAAAGCCATTTCTTCTTTCTTTCTAAGGCGCAAGAGACTCCTTTTGGAGTTGGAGAGTTTATACCCTCTCTTCATTCTTATCAAGGGCTTTTAAGAGCCATTTCTTCTTTCATTCTTCTTTTCAAAGGCGCAAGAGACACCTTTTGGAGTTGGAGGGTTTCTACCCTCTCTTATTTTTCGTCAAAGGCTTGAGAGTCGCTTTTAAGGGCTTTTGAGAGCCATTTCTTCTTTCATTCTTCTTTTCAAAGGCGCAAGAGACACCTTTTGGAGTTGGAGGGTTTCTAACCTCTCTTCTTTTTCGTCAAAGGCTTGAAAGCCGCTTTCATCATATTATTATTTTATTTTATTTATTTTTTTATTATTTTTTTTTTGATCAAAGGCTTAGAGAGCCGCTTTTGAGGGCTTAAGAGCTGCTTATGGAGTTGGAGGTTTCTACCCTCACTTTATTTTTATCAAAGGCTTGAGAGCCGCTTTGAGGACGAATGTTTCTACCATCTCTTTATTTTTATCAAAGGCCCGTGAGCCACTTTAGAGACGAAGGGTTTCTTATCAAGGGATTAAGAGCTGTTATTTATTTCTTTCTCCTTCTTTTTATCAAAGGCTTAAGAGCCGCTTTGGAGGGCTTAAGAGCCGCTTCTTATCTTGGTATAAGAGTCGCTTTGTTGCATCACTGGATGGGAGGAGGCCACCCTAACCCGGTAGGGGTACGTCTCCTTGAAGGGGCAATCATGGGTAATATAAGGACGACACCCTCCATTAGGGAGCTGAATTGTGTCAAAAGACGTCAATATCATGGGGCTATAACTCAAACAAGAGTATAGACCTTTCGTATTGGCGCATAAATATATCCTGTAGAGGCAATAATACGAAAGATGATAAGGCGAGATCAATGGGTCAATATGCGAAATCGTAAAGATCTCCTGCGATTTCGTCGCACGACCCAAATGAGTATCCTGAGGCAAAAATAAGTCCTATTAATAGGGGAGGCTGATTAAGACCTCTACTTAGGGAGGCTCAATAAGACCTCATGAACAAACCCAATAGACCGCACTAACGTTATTTTTGCAGGCATAAAAGCAGAGGCAAAGGGACGATCAAAACATGATATATAACCATGAAAGGGTAATTACAAAGGTAACTTGAAAAACTAATGATTTAACAGAGGCAATTACACTTGTGCGAATATCAGAGGCAAGAAGGGGATTATAAACACAATAAGAATATGATATTCACACTAGCATAATTGCCTCGTGTCAAACGTGATAGCAATTGCATATTTGCACATATGATAGGTTCCTACACATATATTATTATACTCGCATACATGATAAGCTCCTACACATGTATTACTCGCACATATGATAAGCTTCTACACGTGTATTATTATATTCGCACATATGACAGAATCATCACAAGTATTAGTACAATCGCACACATGATAGACACATGCGCATATATTGTCATATTCATATGAATGATGGACTCACACACATATGTTATTACGTCTGAACCTATAAGTTACCATGAAACTGATACAAATTATTAGATAGAAAGGCATCATTCTTTGATCAACAACCAGAAGAAGGCGGGAGAAGCATCGTTCTATTAAAAGGTGGAAAATATCCAAAGAGTATGTACAAAGAAGAAAATATCATACAAAGGGTATGAAAGAAAGAAAAAAGTGAAAAATAATTCTTCCCCACATTATCTCTGTCAACTTCAGAGTCATGATCCTCTTCATCAACTTCGGAATCATGATCTTCTTCACCAGAATCCTCCTATTCAAAGTCACTATCGGAGATTTCGGAAGTTTCTTCATTTTATGAAGGAGTCTTAAATTCATAATGCGAGGGAATGGGAATGCCATGTATAGTACAAATATCACCCACTTCTCACTTTATAGCCTCATCACGTATGTGAATGGCATCCTTGGTCAAATTGGAAACGGTGACTTTGAGCTTTTTCTTGAGACGGCGGTATTTGGTATCACGGACTTCATAATTTGCTTCCAGCCTTTGAATTTCAGCATTGGACTTTGTTCGCAGACTATCAACATCTCGCAGGTAGTTCTTCTCCTTTTCAGCAGCTGCGAGAAGACAAGAAAAAGAGTCAAAATCACACAAATATAATTTAAAAAATAGAGTAGGGACAAAATCATCAAACAAGGGTAATGGAAAACCTTCTTTTTCGGAAATGATGGTTTCAACCAGGGAATCATGGTCAGATTTTAAACTAACACTCGTAACCAGCTCCAACCTAGCATTATCAAGGTCTCTGGCAGTCCATGCAAACTCAGCATCATTCTCTATTAGAAGACGAGATCGAACCTCATTTTCACGAGCGAGAATAACATCCTTATCACTTATGGAACGATCGACTTGAATCTTGAGTTGGGCTTCATGAAACTGCATCAATACCTTCGCACCATTAGAAATTACTTGCTCTTTGTCAGCAATATAGGCATTCCTTTTGGCTTCTAAGGTTTTAATTTTTTTCATTATCCTCATGAAGACGGCGTTGGAAGGATCTTACACAACCTAGCATAGGTCTATGGTCACTAATAAGAGCTTCGTATTTCGACCTCCGTTCTTTATGACTAAGATTTTCTAAACTACGCATGGGGAAGTTATCCAAAGATGCGTTAAGAAGATCAAAAAGAGCATCGCTGTCATCGGGAAGGAGAGCCGCCTCATAGGTTAAGTTATACAGTTCTGCAAATTTAAGTAACAGAAGAAATATACGAAAACATGGAAAAATTTCACAAAGTATGAGAGAGCGAAAAGAAACACACCTACTAATTGATCATTTCGCTGACGAAGGGTTTCTGCCTCTCGCGTCTTGTTTAAAAGTTCCTCCCTAAGCTTCGCACACTCCGCCTCCAAGGAACGATTTTTCCTATGCGAGTCAGAGGCAACTGCATGAGAAGCTCGCGCCATCTGCAAAGACGAAAAAACAAGGGAATTCAAAATAAATAAGGTAAGATGTTGGCTTAAACTTACCCTAACTTACAGTAGAAAGAAAAGGCATACCATAGAGCCCATAGCATATAGGAACTCGGGAGATATGGCTGAGGCAGATCCTCGCAGAGATTCATGACTCAAGGTAGGGGCATCACATATGGAGGAGATCATTTGGCAGGTACGAACTAGGTTGTCATGACCCACAGTTGAGAGGGAATCCTTGAAGATATAAGACAATTGGGTCATGGGAGAAGCAGAAGTAGACTCATCAGGGAACGGCAACTCATTTCCTTGGGAGCGAGGGAATGAAGGAGTAGGAGATGAGGTAGTAGAAGTAATTTTTCTCTTCTTTGGGGGATTACTCTTCTTACTGACATTTTTCGCAGAAGACTTGGAAGCAAGAACTTGTCCCGTAGACTTCGCACGAGTAGAAGCCTCCTCTTTGCCTCCTCCAGAGTCTTCATCATAAGAGCCCTCAATGTGTAGTCCGTCCACCGTCGCACACAGATAAAGATA
Organism: Papaver armeniacum; assembly: GCA_023531295.1. Classification (NCBI taxonomy): domain Eukaryota; kingdom Viridiplantae; phylum Streptophyta; class Magnoliopsida; order Ranunculales; family Papaveraceae; genus Papaver; species Papaver armeniacum. Next base: position 622,316 of record JAJJWW010004809.1, read on the forward strand.
AGAAATAGAGGCAACAATATTGTTAAAAGCTAAAAGGTATTTCTTAGTTCATCAGTGATCGAACGTAGGGCATCTAGTGTGCCTTGTTTTCCCAAGGCTTTAAAATATTTATTCAACTTGTCAATCTGGAGATGATAAAATTAATGAATAAATGAAAGAAAGGAACACCACACCAAATTCTGGGATTAGTAACAGAACCAAGTCGTTACTAAAACGGGTTGTAACGGCTCTTGCCTGTTGCAAAAATGGGTGTTACATTTTTTTTTGTAACGGCTTTTGGCGTCAATTCACAATTTCTGTTATAACGGCTCTCGTAATGAGATGTGAGCCGTTACTTAATTTGCCACGTGGTACTTGATTAGAGCCGTTACGAATTTTTTTGTAACAACGCTGTGTCGTAACGTTGAGGAGCCGTTACAAAATTTTTCGTAATGACAAAAATTACTCGCCGGTCAACTTGACTGGTCAAAATTGGTCAATCTTGACCAATTTAGACCAGTCAATCTTGATTGGCAGTTCGATCATTGTCTACGAAATACGCCGGAATTCAAAAATAAGCAAATTTTTTTGATTCAATTCAACCTTTCACACATTCAACAACAATAATTACTTACTCTTTCAACAAGAAAGACTTCAGAGAATTCCTATGTTTTGAGGGAATATAATGGATGATTACAATATCTGTTTAGTACTTAAAGAGCATACAAGATAATACTAACAAATGTAGAACTGACATAACAGTCCTTAAGTTGCTAACCTATTTCTAAGTTTTCTCATGTCGCAGACTAATATGCACAGAAACATAACTCACATAACAGCCTTCTCATGCCGCAGATTGCTGAATTTGAAGCAAAATTTGGTGAAGCGAATGGAATCCAAAGCGACAGAAGCTTCGCATCTTCAATCCATGGCTACTGCTCTTGCAGGAGCTCTCTCTTCCAAGAAGAAGCAGCTACCCAGTACTTCATCTGTAGACACAAAACACTGTTAACAACGGTTTTAATAGAGATATTGTTGAACAAGAAAATTTGGCAAATGCAACAGCATAAACCAAATTCAGTTGATTAGAGATAGCATATAAAAATTACATATAGGACAATACGAAAGAGATAACAGAAACCACACATTCCTTACTTTTCAAGCTGTATATAAACATTGGCAATCATGGAAAACTATTCTTAATATGGTGACTGACTGATCATGGGAAAGAAATTGCAAGCCAGATCTTTCTGTTCTGCTTCTAAGTTTGCAAATTAATGGGTCTGAACTAAGTGACTTTGGATGCAATTTTTAATGCTATACAGACTAACAAAGTGGGAAGACAAAGCCAAAGTAAGATAGGAATATAGGTTCTATGATATGCTTTTGGTTTCTTAAGGGATGTATATACGTATATCCATTACCAGTTGAGCAGTTAAACATGCAGATAATAATAATTTTGAACGCAAAAGCGTACCAGTGCTTACCATCTTCCGTTCATTAGCTCTATAAACTTGTGAGCATCCTTTGTATCTTTGAATCTCATCGAAATAATTCCCTGAGGATGGTTCTCGCACACCTGCAAGCAAAAAAGTAACATGTAAATTTTCTAGTCCAACAATCAACATCGTTTTCGAGCAAGAGAAAGATGCTCAATCCAGACTCGACCAATAGTATCTGCTTTCAATAGTATTTGAACAGTCTGTCTTCTATGGTTACAGTTCTTGTATTAAATTTTAAATCATCTCCATCGATATATTTCAAATAGGAAAACTAGGAAAAACATCATCGATATCTATTGGACCAAGTTTCACGCATTCCTCCTCAACATCTGACTTCAACTTGGTCTTTAAAACACAAATGTCATCTAGAGAACACTTTACATCAGAAAAGTAAACCAATGGACGGAAAGAAATAACAAAGTAAAGATCTTAATTCAGTGGTACTTGTAGAAGAAGGAACTGGATCCATGTAAATTGGTTGATGCCACCCATTGAAGCTACCTGCTACCTCCACAGTTTCATGATTTCCCAAAAACTCAATCTCAACCTAGACCACATGTCATGAAAAGGTTTAAGTGTTCAAGTGGTGCTAGATTCCTGGAAAAGAATGATCCTTTCCTTGACAACAAACTAGCCACTCCACTCAGCAAAATCATAATGAGTTAGAGGTATTCATTTAGGTCACTTTTATATTCACAAGAATCATTCTTATCACATAAATGCAGGGTAATACATTTGGCATTACGAATTGACACATGGAAACATGGAGAAAGTATTACCTTTTCCAAGGCTTCTTCAGCGGCCTTCATCTTGGCGATTGAAATATCACCCTCATTCCTGTGCAAGAAAAAGAGCTTATCATCTATATTTTCTTGCAAACATGTCCACATACTTCTTGCTTATTTCAGTTAAATACAAAACAAAATATCGTAGGGTTGGTCCAACTATAATGCATTACAAACAAAGAGCTTCTTGAAGACAAGACTTTCACAATCAAGTTACATAATGCCATTTTACAAGATCTCGAGGATATATATATATATATATAAGCAGCATTTTACAACTCATTGAGAAGTGATATTATTGATGGAAGAGAAACTTACCCACGATGGTCTTCTCCTCCTGAGTTAGGTAACTGAAACAGGATAAAGGGATAATAAGTTATCATCAGGTCATAGTTCAAGCATCAAAGTAACGAAAGAACTCAAGAAACATTGTTATGATTTAACAAAATTAAGCTGATCATTATTTGAAAGTATTAAACTAAAGAACTTGAATAAAAGGTTGTTATGAGTTTGTCAAAATCCTTCAACACTTCCTTGAATTTGGAATTATGTCAGAGCTCAAGCTTTAGATATTACGCCTATGTAGAACAAGACCCAAATGAGGTCTGGGTCATGCGGGGAAAGCACTTCAGTGCAAATAGCAAAGGTTAAAAAAAACTAAAAAGCTGAACAATTTAATGAGGAGAACAATTATATATTATCTCACGACAAAGTTGGGTAATTTGGTCCCATCGAAGCTGCAACTTCACTGGCGAAAAAGTTGTCGGCTTGTCCCTAAATTGAACAAAGCACAACAATCATTAGTTAAGTCATATAATTAGTTTGCAGATTTGCAGTTTAACTTTTCCATGTGTTCTAGTGATTAACAAATTATTCATGAAGTCTGAATTTTTCATACACATACCGGCTCGATGTAATGAGATACATTAATAAGAGATGAACAAACACCTGCAAACACAATATTAACAAATATAATTCGACAATGTAAATATGCTATCACCTTATTTGTTAATATCCCAGAAAAATCAATGGATTTAGTTTAAGGTTTTTCTTAGGATAGAAGAGTAGGGGTACTCTTGCAACGAGGATATCGCGAGAGAAATCTTGTGGCTCTAAATGCTCTGAATCTATAAGCTTTCTTGCTTCAGAATATTTGTATAAATAAGAAAATCATCAAGCCACATCTAGATAAGATTAGGGTATAAATAGGAGTGACAATTGGATTATGAGAAATAACAATGGTTACCTGTAAACTAGCGTCATCCATATGCCGATGATACAAGCGTAGAGGCCTGTGGTTGTAGTTTCATCAGAAAATATTAGACTTTTGCTCTTTTTCTTGTCAGAATAAGATAAATTAATATCACAATTGATTATTTCCAGAGCATCCAAAATCAGATAGCAATAACATACTTGGAGGTTTTCAAATCAGTATATTCTTCCCAAGATGTTGATTCCCTGCGTGGATCCTTACTTCTTTCTGCTTTACCTGTCCATTAACAAAAATTTAAGTAACCCGAGCAGAAAAGGTCCAAAAAGACGCAATGTATTAGTGCATACCTTTTCTTCCAGTTTTTTCTCGATGAATAAGGCAAATTTGGTTCACCTTCTCCTAGTATTGTACATTATCATGCCTGTAATAGTATGAGTCAAGCCCAAGCAGTCGATACGAAACTAAGATAATCAAATGCAAAGTGAGCACAGCCTACATGAGGATAAAGGCCAATCAGATTACAGTTCGTCCAGCCACAACATATATCACTACACCAAATTCTGGGATTAGAAACAGAACCAGGCCGTTACTAAACGGGTTTAACTTGACCCTACTTTGTTGCAAAAGTGGGTGTTACATTTTTTTGTAATGACTTTGTGGCCGATTACAAATTTTATTTTAACGACCTCGTAATGAGGCTTGGCCATTCTAATTTGCCGCGTGGTAATGACTCGGGCCGTTACGAATTTTTTTGCAACAAAGCATTTGTAACCGCTTAGACCGTTACAAACTTTTTGTGACAAAAAAATTCTGCTAGGTCAACCTTGACCTGGTCAAAATTGGTGATATTGACTAATTTTGACCATGTCAAACTTGACCAAACGATTCATTTCTCTCTTGGAAATAAGCTGGAATTCTAAATACAATACCTGTATACATCCATCCACACTCAACAACAATTTCTTCAATCTATTCATATCACATTCATTCAACTCATATCAGATTTATATTACAAAAGAACTGAAATTTCTCTAAGTACCCAACTTTTTAAAATTTCTCTAAGTACCAAACTTTTTTTTTGTTAAGTATCAAAATTTCTAAAGAAATACATGGAAGGGTTCCAAAGTTCTAAGGGAACACATAAACTTACTAACTGCCTACAAAACAAAACTTGAATAACCATGACTTACAAATCTTGAAAGTTTGCTTTGTTCTCCACCCTTGCTGACTAAGCTTTATATCCTTTGCGGCTTGCTTTTGTTGAAAGCTTGGGTCAGTGAAAAAGAAAAGAATCCAGACCTGCATAGTTTAGAGTCGAATATATGAGGTCAGTTAAGTCAGCCACCAGACAATATTTATCTACTTTCTTTTGCTAGTAATTCTTAGAGCAAACCCTCAGAGACATCTACGGTTAATCAATTATAAAAGGATGAAAATAACAAAAGGCTGGCTTCATTGATTTTTGTTTGTTTTATATTTGTTACTATAGAAGCTAACCTACATTTAACAAGAAAATAACCTCTGGTTATGAAGAAATACTATGCGAATCTCAGACTGGAATATCAAGAATGAGGGAATTACCTCTGGTTTGAGGTTACGATGAACAACACCTTCAAGATGAAGGAAGGCAACAACATTACGTTATAATCTTGAATCTTGACTTTACGCTTCTGTATGACCCGGTTAAAACACCAATGCAGACCCTTTCTTCCACGTTCCAAATCTTTATCTACATAACCAAAATTTATACAATACGTTAGTTTAGTTCTATAAGAAGGTTTAGTCATACATACATCTCATAAACATAAGCTGTTCAGCCTTTACTTTATCAAGCAAACATACATAACTGAATCAGCATAACTAAAACTCATTTTAACTTACCTTTTGATCTCCTGCAGATGTCAAAATGCGAGTGTCATCCTACAAAGAGATGGAAGTTGTAGGTTCAGTGAGTGATTAAGAATATCCTAATCCAACATAATCTCACTCTAACTAGATTAAGCAGTTGATATACTTACACATATCACTTTCTTAGAAGAAACATCATCTCTGCATCTTATTTCAGAAGCAACCCATTCATTTTAAGCATCAATACACTCAAAATTATTCAATTGAGATTTTTACCTTACAACGTAGACCGCCCAAAATTGCGCCTTAGGAACTTAGCCACCAGTTCAAGAGAGTGGCAAAGCACGGTATTAAAGCAAGCTGCGGTAAAAATCAATTCATCAACAAAGAAACTATTCGATATTACGAAGCTTATAACATAAGACCTAATTCACCCAAGGAACCAATTTGGTTAAACTAAAGATACATAACAATGAATTAAGAAAAACGTTAAGGAAAATAATGAAACATGGAATGACTAGTTCAACTCCAATGGGAAGTATCATGTATGCTAGTTGACCTTTGCTTGATCCACACAAGCGGGACGGTATTCTACGCGAGAAAGTCTAAGAAGGACGACCTTTTCACAGCTTATATTCTGCGACTAATTCTTTTGTAATCACCTACTTTCCTTGTTCATATTTCTCGAGCACGAGAAAAATACTGGAATTATGGATCACATTGACATTGCCGTCGTTGCCTGCATTGCCTGCATTCAATATCTCTTTTCGGCTTTCCACGTTACTAGATAGTTGAATAGAATCTTCTTCTGTCTGTAGAATCTGTCCTTTTTTTTATAAAGAAAACACTACTTGGTGAGAAACTGCTGATTTTTAATATGCTTAGATGCTTAGATCATGGAGAGATATGGGATCAAACTTAAGGCAAGTGCGATGTATATGAATCCAAATTTTCAACTACAATGATTATGATAGAAAATTGATTGCATCATTGGGCATGTTGGAGATCACCATCTGTTATAATAATGGCTTGGATCGTCTAGGGTGTTATTATATTAGTACTGGGTTTGTTTTGTTTGTACCTAGAGAGGAGAACAAGAAATTTTCGAGATTTCTATCTTTGCTTCATTGTTTACGAGATCGTAGTAATGCTTGGAGTTGCGGGCCTCTGGATTTTGTTTGGTCTCTGTCGACCAACGAGAGATCTTTGAAGAGGACTATTTTTTTATCTCTGTTGACCAGTGAGAACAGCCTCTGCAACTCCAGTTACTAGCATTTACCTGCTCCTCGAAACATTTTTGGGTTCCTCAAGATATTATCAGGCACACTAACAAATGGAATCTGCCATTTCTAAATTGTTATACGATTGAAAATTCCGAAATGTACGGGAATGTTACATTACCTTCACATAATTAAACACAAGAATTAAAGTATACTCATTCTATGGGTTGCTGTGAGAAAGACCTCTGCAACTCTAGTTACTAGCATTTACCTGTCTCTCAAACATTTTGGGTCTTGCAAGATTGTATCGGCGGACTTAACATTTTGTGTTATGATTTATTCACTTCTTCTGTAACCTCTTGAATAATTCTACATCAAACTTTCGAAAATGACAAGTGTAATGTCAATGCCCCTGTGAAACTGAGCATTCATAATAATGACAGATGGTTTACCATGGAGAAAGCATATATCAATACCTAACCATTTCTATCTGAACAATAGAGAAATTCTTCAATGATACGTACGTAAAATCTAAAATTCAAAACCGTCTCATTTTATTTCATTTATCTGCTTGATATTTGAAGAGCAACCCTTGAGAAACCATAAGGGTCAATCGAGAAAGTGACTAATTTCTATCTTGCAACTACATATTTTGGCTTGGCCATTCATGATCTAAAAAGTAAAATGATGTTGTATAAAGTGTAAAACCATGTAAGGAATCATCAAGGACGAGATAAGCTGAACGATGAATCGAACACTTTTCTGCGTACCAAAAGATGTAGATGTAGACAACTCAAAGAACAAGTCTCCCATTTCATGAAACAACACCAGACTAATACAATCAAGTTCAAAACATGTTACGAGATTGTGGACACTTTGCAACCGCTAGTCAAAATGTGATGATTGATTAACAAGTACAAGCAACAAGATATCAAACAAATTACAACAGAAAATAAAAAGGAACACCCAAAATTCTGAGATAACTAGATCAGTATATGTCCAGTTAATGAGAGAAACACAATTTTCGTTGAATTATCCTATCGGTAGCTAACAAGCACAAGAAAGGAAAAAACTGTTGTAAATGAAACAAAAACTAAAGAATTCCACTTCTATTTTCTCAAAAGTAGTATCACGGGGGTAAAAGAATTTGAAAACAAATGGAACTGCCATCTCTAAATTGTCATCGATTGAAAATTCCATTTGAGAATATTACATTACCTTTCATGGAAATGTAATATTTTGTAACATTTAGTAGGAAATTAGGAGTTAGCAAAAATAATGGAAATTCATGGACATATTAATAGGAAGCTAGAAATCCGAGATAAGAGAACAAGTACGGAAATTAGAGAGTTGATCCAGTATTCAAAGGGGTTGATAGAGCGAGAAATTAAAACAACATTATTCGAGTTCTTGAAGCTTCGTTACGAAGCAAGCGCGATTCTTTCCAACATCATCCTCGAGAAAATAAAGTTCTTGGACAAGTCCCATAGTTCAACATTTCCCTCAAATGCGATGTCATCATGATTTGACATTTGACAAGGATAAGATTTTTGCTACAAGATGCAAGAACCACTATAAGCTTTCACGAGAGAAAAAAAACAGGACCATCACGAGCAAAGCGACCTACAAGCTTTTACCACTTATTAACATCAAAATTATATAGAGGTAACAAAAGCAATTCTCTATACATGGTTAACAAATATGTTACTACTAGATTACAACCAAATCAAGAACACAATACAAGTATTATTTATACTCATCAATGAAAAACTCCTAAAGTGATGTATCAATTGTATCAATGATCAAAAACTTCCATAAGAACCACTGACACTAACCAATCAAAATTTTAAACGGCTAGATCAGATCCCTAAGGCAATTTATACTGACATAATTAAGGATCCAAGTATATATTTACAAGGAATTATCTCATATTCGGCTAGGGTAAAAACGATAACAAGATCTATCGGTGAATTCAATAGCTACATATGTCGAATTTGAAACCCTAACTACAAAATTCGAGAATCAAACTCAACAAGGCCAGGAGTAATAGAGTAGTAAACTCACCAATTTCTGCACCGAGACCTTGCATCCCGAGAGACAAGGATATTGGAAGCAAAAAGTCTCTGCATAGATTCTCATCCATAAACATCAAAGCTGTCTACTATGCAAATCCTCATCAATTTCATGTGAATTTCCATCGCCTAAAGCCATCGTCGTTCAGCGAAACCCTAGTTTGGTTCTCCTCATCATTTCTAGATTTCTTAATAAGACTTGTAATCGTTGTAATCGGCGGGCATTTCATAAGCTGGAGACAACAATTCATGCAACACTTACCCAGTCAACTAATTTAACAAATGCTTTCTTGTACTTTGCCTTAATTTCTTACGCAATACCTACAACAAACGCAACCTTGAGCGAATACAACAAAAAATTCAAGCACCTAGGATCAACATCAACCAACTTAATCATTTATCAAGCACATAGGAGAATGAAATTCAATCATTTATCAAACATAATCACAGATTATCAAGTCAATTGATGGAAAATGAAGCTGATAACCAAGCCGAGAAGATAAACAATTTGTGAGAAAAAAAAAAAAATCATAAACAAAAACCCCAACACTTGCTTCTACAAAATCATCATAAAAAACAGAAAATCTATAAAACCAAAAAGCACACATATTATGTGTGATGGGTAAATCATTAGGGTTTTGAAGCTAGAATTGATTCATTGACAGGAATCAAAGAAACAAAAACCCATAAAGGAAAACCCTAAATCGCTACATAATCTCAAAAACCCATAAATCACTGACATAGATACAATCGAATCCGAACCATACGCAAAGATAATACTCTTGATATAGAAACCAAAATAAAGAATGAGATCTAGAAAATCGAAGGAAAAAAACCTTACCGGATAAGATAGAACAAGCACTAGTGGAAAACAGAAGTTCCGCGACCGTCAGGACAAGTCATATATACGAGTTATACGACTAGTTTTAACCGTCTCTGTTGGGGTCTCTGATAAAGCGTAGCTGTTTTGTATGACCCTTAGTCGTGTGTCTCAAAATAACTACGATTTTAAGGGTAACGAGTCTGAGACCTAAGCCGTGAGTCTCAGATTTAAATTATAATATAAAAAAAAATATTAATTGATTTTTGAAATGCCTGATACTGAAATAATCTGTTGCATCAAGTTCAAGTCAAGTCAAATGGAACTCAAGTCAAAGTCAAGTCAAATGGAACTCAAAGAAAGTCAAGTCAAAGTCAAAGTCAGGTCAAATAGAACTCAAATTAAACCCAAACTGAAATTCAAATTTAAACCTAAACTTGAGAATTCCACATTCATTCATTCATTTTATCCTTTGGGTTTAAAATTACACAAAAAAGTTGAAATTTCAGTTCAAGACAATACATGTACAAGCTAGCTAGCAAGTTCTAACAACAAGATGTTAAACTAATAGACAATAAGCTTAAAACAACATGTTAAACAACAAAATGATAAGCTCCTCCAATGACGATGAACTTAGCCAATACTTCATAAATGATATCAAGTAGTTCCTACAAAGCAAATCAACAACAGCACAATGAATTCGTTCAACAACATGTCCAAGCTAGCTAGTAAGTTCTAACAACAACATGCTAAACTAATAGACGATGTTCCGATAATGTGTGATAGGCAAGAATCGAAATTTTAAAGGCTGCAGAGTGATGCCAAACCAAAAGAAACATATAAAAATGCCTTGAGACTACCATGTGTCTCACTATGGTGTAAGCTCCAAAGTAACCAGGATATCAAGAGAACCTACATATCAAAACAAAAAAACTCAGAAGGGATAGGTAACAGTCCTGAATAATACAAGATGCAAAGATGAACAACGTACTCTCAAAGAATCACATGACAGCTTACTCTGCGGTTGAGAAAACAACCTCGCAACCCTTGTCACCACTTTCCATGACGAATCTCGGTACATCACTTTGCAGGCCCTAAGCACAGAAACTTCATTAGTGATGCATAAAGAGCTTTATGGATCCACAAATAAGACCTCTTCGATAAAAATGTAAAAAAGTATTACCATACACTTCATATTCTGTCATATTATAAATTATCACTCACATAACGGTTTTAGTAATTTTATTTTCCTATAACAAGTTCAAAGAACAATTGAAGACTATTTCACATGTTTAAACTCATGATGGTTATCAACATGGGAATAGACTTTAGAGTAAATCAGCAATAAGCTAAAGAAAAGGTCTAAAAATATTTCTTGCGAAGATCTTGTGTCTTGCGATCCTGAAACTAAGGGTACATAAGTTGTCAAGTAAGGAGCATTCTTGATGGTACGATCTTCCATCCGATTCGAATGATATCGTACATGGGTAAGCATATGGCAAAACAGTTTAAAAATGCAAATAATAATCCAAGATGAAATTTACGAGACACAATATCAGAACATAGCCATGGAGAAAGATAACCAAACTTCTTGTTAGTACGGCTAGTGCTAGGCCGACATTTTTACCCCTCCACAACCTTGCAATTCCTACTGCAAAAAGTCACCCAATTACAATATGAGCAAACAGTTACTTTTGGGGATCAAACAATCGTGTGACAACTAGATTATCTTTCTAATACTTTGGGAATGAAGTGTTCATGTAGTAACTAGTTCATTAGTTACAAAACAGTTTACGTTAGAAATACGTTTGTGGACAAATTGGCTGCGGTTAGTTGTGACACTGATTGCCAAACGAGAAAGAAGCGAATAAAAGCCTTTAGAGCGCCTAGTCTAGTATAAGCCCTAAACGTACACATGACATCAAGCATACCTACATCACAATATACAGAATTTTAGAATTTGTTGTTAGGTTGAAGGATCTGCAAACATGTAATTTACGATACACGATCAATAAGAAAGGCACAAATCAGACTTACAAAAGATTTCCTCATGGTACGTTTCGTGTCATCATCAGCGTCTTTGTAGATGTCAGAGAAGAGCTTGTTCAATGCTGCATCACCTTCTAGCTTCTCTTCTTTCTCCTGAAAAATAGAATCGGTGAGTACGATTGACAATAAATAGAGAGAATGTTGAGAAAAGTTAAAATATAAAAACTTAAAAAGCGCAATCAATCATACCTCTTTCTTTACTTGTGCTTCTAGCGTATCCCAATCAACAGGTCTCAACTTTGACTTTGAAGACGGGTATCAAGGTCTTGATTCGAGATCTTTGGGTACAATAGGAAATCAGTTGTATCCCATGTATGTTATAAATTTTGAAGGACAAAAACGGTAAATTCATTAAGGAAGATGTAAAATATGTATGTCTAGTTTTCCTAAAAACCCACAAACATCCCTCTCATTAATTCCCTGCAACTATCTTTACCAATCAACAATCAACAATCAATGCTCATTACGAAGTCCAAGCATGCAACAGTAAAAATCATGGTATGCGTCACATATATGAATACATACTTTGTTATTTGAAGTCGACAGAAACATTTTGGGCTGGTACACCCTTTTTAATTATGGTCACAACCACTTCCTCTGGCTTCTGGTAGTATCCATATCTGCATATGACCACCAACAACGTAAATAAAAAAAGAAACATGATAGGAGATTGCATTAGGCTTACTTTTGTCCAGTGATGAAACAAAATCAAGTGTTTAGAAAAATTACTTGTAAAGTGTTTAGAAAAATTACTGTATTTAGGAGTAGGTGGAGGTGCTCTGCTGGCTTAGCATCTGAATAATAACGGTGCTTCTTGTGATGAACTAGATGGAACGGGAGCAGGTGCATTTATTGTTAAAACATTCTGAACAAATCGTTTTAAAAGTTGAGCAACTTCCTCTGAAAAACACAACAACACCGGGTTAATGGAAACCAGGAAAAGAATTCCTTGTGAAAACCATGGATTTGAAAAGACCTCAACTACAATTTCATCCTATATTGATACTTGAAAATTTAGTGCACAACTCCTTTATGACTCGTAATAACTGCCTGAACGAAGTTGAACTTAATATAATCACAGACCTGCAATCTTCTCATCGCACTCTTTGATCAAATTGGTGAATCTTGCATCACCAGGAGTACATACGAATCGGCGGCGGGGAGGCAATAGTGAATACAACTTCTCCATCCGCAACATATAATAGGATCCTTCACAAGAAAAAATCGAAAATAAATACGTATAAAAAAGAACAAGTACTTGTTGGGCTGCGGTCTCGTAAATTTTGAAAGAAGTTGATAGACAACACACACTTTATGAGTTTTGAGTCTACATGTCAACCGATTATTGTGAAATGTAGAACAATTAAAACTCAATCACGATGAACAAAGAAGTAGTCAAAACTAAACTTAAAAGGCAAAATAACTACATTAGCTGAATGCCTCAGACTTATCCCTTAATTTCATGCGAAATGCAATTTCCCCAAGGGGTTCTCCCAAACAGGGTCTCGGTTCCACTCACGTCTCGGGTGATTGGACAGAATCATCATCAACATGGCAATAAACACAAGTAAATACGAAAGTTATTATATAATGTATAAAAGTGCTCAGACAACCAAGGGTTTGTAATCAAATATTAGGGTGAAGTGCCCCAATCAGAAACTCTAGTCCACAGTAGTGTCATCACAGAACTTTAAGTTACTTAACTTAAAAATTCAAACCAGAGATAGAAAACCCAAATGCCTCGGCTAGATCCATTGATGTCATTTGAAATATAGCTTCGCAAGGGGTTCTCTGTAAACTTGGTCTCGGTTCAATATACCTCAATTACTTGGATAACATCTTCATTGTCTTCAAAATTAACAGAACGACATTATCAGTTTGTATCCAATGAAAACATGACATACATAGAAAACAAAATAAAAAGACAATTAGGCTACAATACCCAAAATTGTACAAGCTAGAGGAAGAGAATGTTCATTATTCCTACCTACAAAATCAAAGAAATTTAGATTTAGAACCAATAAAGGAGGCAAATTTGATAAAATCGGAAAGTAGCAAAGAAGTCACATAAGATCAGCCCAATTCGGTCAGGACCAACAATTATTAACCTTAAACATACACAAAGGAACTGGAACCAAAATCAAATACCTCGTGAATTAAAATTTGTAATTACACTTGTAATTTGTGATGAAGATGAACTTTCAACAACTCTAAAAGGCATTCTTAGAATCAATTTAGGGTTTCTCTGTTGTGAAATTTTGAGAAAAATCTATTAAGAAAACTACTAAAGAAGTGATATGAAAGATTATTTATCAACGAGATTTTTGAAATGGAAAACGATTGCAAGAGTCTTGAATCAATCTATCTCAAGGACTGAAATCCTAGAATCTAAATCTTCCCAGATTGAAGAATGGGAAGTAAAAACTGAAAACCCTAACAAAAACATGAATAGCTAATTCTGAATAAATCAAAGAAATCAAAGAAAATCTCAAGATTCTCAAACCCTAAAATGAAAAAATTAATGATAATCATTATTCTAAAAAAGTTGTTAGAGATCTCAACGAAACCCCTAAAAACTAAAACATAAAAACATGGATTCAATCGAAAATAGATTGAAATTAAAAATCTTGAGGTAAATTAATTTCAGAGAATTGAGATCTTCTTGAGGATTTAGGATGAAGAATCAAGAGATGGGTTTGCTAGCATGTTTGAATTAGAGGCACGGGGTTATTGATCAGAATAAAGAAAACAAGGGAAGGAATTTACGTGGTGATGGTTTTTAGGAGAGAGATGAAGACCAAGAGCAGAGGTGAGAGGAGATGAGATGGAAAGAAAGAAATGCGGTGGAAGAGGAATCATTCCTTAGTAGGGGCCCAATCAATATCATCTCTAACCGTTCTTTTCGGTTTAACAAATCATGACCATAGAAAGTGTGGGGCCTAGAATCGATCATGGATCTACATCGCGAGATAGAGGGTCGTTGAATCATAATTCCATCATGGCAAAATAGTAAATAAAAGTCTCAATTCGGAGACGGCTTATTAAGCTCTCCGATTTTTTCCATATTTTTACCATATCAGAGACCACTGTGTTTGGTCAGCGTACCAGCTACCATCACTGAGGGTCTCCGATGTGGGTCATAGAAACCCCATTTTCCACTAGTGAAGGTAGGCTAATCGATTTAACAAATTCAGTATCAGCTGAACAACCATCTCATAGGATTCTCGACATGCTTCTTACAGTAATCAATCACCCTTACCAACATCTTTCAATCTTCTTAAGAAATCTATACAACATCAATCACCCTCAAAAGCATATTAGGTTATGAAATCTTAAAGTAGAAAAAAAGGAGGAAGTTACGTATAGAAAATCGGAATTGAAGGAAGTTCCTCCCAGGTTTTTGGGAGAGAGATTGAGAGAAAGGAAGCAGAGAGGAAGAGGTTGGGATTCTTGAGACGATGCGGCGGGAGAATGGTAGGATAGAAAAGAAATAAAACATGAAGGGAATATTATCTAAGGTTTTATGTTTGAAAGTGAATCTCGAGAAACATATGAAGGGTAGAGATATTAGTATAGGTATATACGGTGTAGATGGATGGTTAGAAATATGGGCCCCAGAAAGAACTCAGGTGTTACGACCCAGTGTGACCAAAGCGTGTGGTGGCACGCCCTAAAAAAAAATTCGTAACGGCTCCCCCATGTTACGAATTTTTGGAAATTTAACGGCCAATGCTGTTACAACCATTTCGTAGCAGCGGGTTATATGAATTTTGTAACGGCCACAAAGCCGTTACAAATTGCTGTTACTAATCCGGGAATTTGGTGTAGTGTATGCTTTATTTCAGCTCCTTTAACCAATTTGCATTCAGCTAGATACTTAGTCAAGCAACATTAAGGTTATAAAAGGATCCATCCATTATAATAAGAAACAATCATAATTACTGATCATTAGCATTATTGCATAAGAACTTATATTAACGAGCACGGGGTGAAAGTTTAATATTTTTAGTAACATCTTCAAGTGCGAGAATTGAGCTACACGGGAAGAGTTAGAAGAGGTGGTGAAGGATTATCTCGGCGCTCTATAAGGGGTGAATGCTCATATTCAATTTGAAGGATTAAGTGGTAGCTAGATAGGCAATATGATGACCCAGATCATCTATGCTCTCACCCGGATCATACATGTAGGTCCTTTACAAACTGCGTCGAATCTTTCACCTGTGCCCTTCTTTCTACAATTGGCTCCTCTTGATTACCTGCCATGTAACCTAAAACACATGAAAATAATTACTGAACTAAGAATAATAATCCCATCATAGTAACAAGATTCACTGTATAATCAATTCTATCAAAGCCTCATTAGCTAAAACTTACAGATTAAAATAGACGAGTAAAAATCAAAAATTACGGAGAATTCAGAGAGTTCAAACCGGATTTCGCATAATATGACCATCAATACAAATACAAATCCGAACATGAACCAATTCCTTAAAACTTCCTTGTTTTTCAACATCCAAAATAGCCCTCTGAAATTCAAAAAAAAAAAAATCACAGACCAAACCTATAAAATACCGAAAAAAATTGATCAAACAAACACTAAATGATACAGATTAGGGAGTTAGGGTTTTGGAACCTGAGCTTGGCAAGCGACTTCGTCAAATTTTGGTAAAAAATTATTCAGATGTGAGTGAAGAAGGTAAGATAGCTTGACATCGTAATCAATTAGATCTTCAGAACTGTATGTAAGAGAAAATCTTAATAGATTAATTCCATATTCAATTTTATATGAATCAATTATCAAATAAAAAAAAAAGAAACCCTAATTAAAGCTTTAGGTTACCTTTTCTGCTGAATCTGAATCCACCACTCGAATCAGCATCACTACTAACAACTATTCTTCGCTCAATCCCTTTCTCTCTCGTTCACTAAACCTTCATCTTGCCTCTCAAATCACATAGAAGAAAAAGAAGAGAAAACAAAAAATGAGATGAGAATGAAAACCGATCTATTCTCGGTTAGAAGAACACAGATATCTATAAGAAGAAATAAAGAAAAGAAGAGGAAATTGAATTGAAGGATGTTCTCTGTTGATTTGTGTTTGGGTAAAGAAATTGAGAGAGAGCAACATAGAGGAACAACTTAGAAGAAGAGGTGGAAATATAGAAAGATAGAGATGTGTTTGCGAAGAGAATAAAAACTAGGGATCTATGGTTGTGTTGTATCTCGAACAAAAATATGAAGGGTATAGATATTAGTGTAGGAATACACGGTGTAGATGGAGGATTTGAAAGTGTGGGCCCAAAAAAAAACTCAGGTGTTACGACCCTAGTGCGACTGGCACGCGTAAAAAAAAATTCGTAACGGCTCGCCCTTGTTACGAATTTTTGAAAAATTCGTAATGGCTAATGCCTGTTACAAAAGTTTCGTAACGGCCATTTGTAACGGAAATTTTGTAACGGCCAGTAAGCCGTTACGAATTTCTGTTACGAATCCCAGAATTTGGTGTAGTGGAAGTAAATGGAATAAAGCTGACGAATGAGAAAAAACATACAACACCATCTCGCTCAGGCCAATTAAATACCCAAGGGGAATAGACGGAAAAACCCTCAGGGAGAGGATTTACCGATTTATCAGTACCAAAACTAGTGATATAAGGACCCTCAAGAATGACAGGATAAACGTCCCAACGAGTATCGTTAGAATAACGTGCGGTGCGATTAGATTTATCATTAAAATCAACATCTCGCATGATCTTCTTATCCTCCGCGATACCATCTTTCTTAACCAGACGAACAGCCCAACGAGATGATTCATTCTTCATAATAGCAATCTTGTAATTTTTAAAGAAACTCTCAACTGTATAATCAGAAGGATTAATTTCTAGCTCAGCATATGCAGGATTCCTGTATTCTTTAGGGTAGAGATCCCAGTCTAGTCGCACGATGAGCGAACTCCAATATAATTCGGATAGAATCCCCACTCAACTGGAAGATCGCACGCTGGAAATCAGCATGAGATAAAATTTTGTAAAACAGAGGAATTCGCGGGTTAAATAGAGGAATGGGGAGACCAGCAAGAAGTTGCCCTACGGAGATGATGATTTTTTGATCATTCCATTGATCAATCTCAAACCATTAGGGGTTAAGCGTTTGAGTGGGCCCTGATGTAGGAGGAACAGATAATGTAAAGCCTTTATCTCTGAATTCAACTTCAATCTTCTCAAATTCTTGAACCATTCTCCACCTTGGCTTGTTCCCCATTGATTACTCTAACATAAGGGGATTATAAATATCAAAACTGATCAAGACGATCAAAAAGGCGAAGTAATACGTGATGGGAGATTGAAGCGAGAGATTGAAGCGAAGAAGAGTCAAGAATCAAAGTTAAAATAGAAGAACAACAATTACAGCGGTAAGAAAAGAAAGTTGTAGAGGCTTAAGAAGAAAGAAGAAAGTAAAAAGATGAAGATGAAGATGAAAGTAAAAAGGGATATATAAAGGGTCCGGAGAAAATTCCCTTTTATGAAAGCATTAATGGGTGAGAGGATACGAGGTGACAGTTGCAGATATCATCCATAACGTGTCCAAAGCTAAGACGATGACAACGACACGTGGAAAAATTGGGCCCGAGATCTCGGAATATTGTCAGATTAAAGAATATGGAAAGTTGATAGGGTGCGACAGGCATCGTGTAAAGGAGCGAAGGTATACTTAAAAAAAATATTCTCTCATCGCTCTTTCTTCAACAAAGATCGCTAAGAGAAGAGGCAAAATGTAGGGGTTAGATATCGCATAGTCGATAAATCATGCGAAGCAACTGAATTGAAAGGAGACGAATGGTATTCACATGTTGCATATCCTAAATGACAGAATCAGTGACATCACAAAGTCACAGAAAAACTGTGGAATCTATACGAAGTTGAGGAGCACGCCCGAGAAGGCCAGATACATGGGTGCGACGATATCGCGCGAGAGATCCGAAAATAGAGGCTTTCTTAGCTGTCCTCCACTATAGGACCAGCCACCCTTGTGGTGGAAGAGAGATCTTCTTGAGAGTTGAGATAGAAATTTTGGAGAGAGAAAGTTATTTTGCTTCCCAAGTTAGGATTTTATCTTCTTTGTATTGATTTCTATACTTAATAAAAATCTCTTTACGTGTTCTTCATAATGATTTCATAATTTACTATTGTATATCTATATAATTTGAGGCCGAAATACTGGCTCCAGAATGAAAGTTACACTAAAAGCTTGAATTCTAGAGTTCCTGGCCCCCTACCAATAGGAATTAAGGATTTCCAATCTATTTATCAATTTTTAATGCACAACAAACACATGGGGGAGATTACTCACCGCTACACATATGAAATATCACCTAACCCTAATTCTTTTCTCCTCCTTCCCTTCTTTCTTCCCTCTTTCTCTCTTAAAAAATCTACAGAAACCCTCAAGAAAATGGTCAAAAGTGGCGAGCTATACAGCCTGCTCCAACACCATCTCTGACAACCGATGAAACCTGTCATAATCGCTATTCACAAACAATCTAACTAAAATCCAACTCCCCCATTAGGCACCTATTATCTATCAATCAAGGTAGTTTGTAAATCCAAGTTTGGGGTTTTTTCCCCTTCGAGGCACCTATTTTTCAATCAAGGTAGTTTGTAAATCCAATTGTCGTATGGATTTCTTTCCTGGACTGTGGTTAAAAATTCCAAACTTGAGTTTTCTCATATGATTTTATTTTTTATATTCCTATTCGCCGTACTTGATCATATATTATTTTATTCTTTTTTGTCAAATTGTTACTTGATCACGTATTACTTTCTGTAAAATGGAATGGTAGATTTGGACGAAAGCATGAGGTTATCAAGGTTGCTATTCGTATTCACAATTTAATTTTTGTAAATGGATATTTTTTTTCATCCCTTTGCTTTGCTATATATACTTGATCAAATAGTATGTATTTTTAAATGATAGGTACGGACGAGCAAGTTAAACATCGTTTACCATCCAGGATATTCAGTTATAAACAAGTCGTGCTAGGGACAACAGGAGGCTTCGCAAACAACATCTAGATACTAGGGAGAACAGAAGGCTTCGCAAACAACATCTAGACACTAGGGAGAGCAGCACGGTGGTATTGGTTTTTGGACGAAGATATACCAGTAGAGTCCAGCTCTAAATCGAGAAAAAGAAAAAAAAAGAGTCCAGCTCTGATGACGAGAGTTCTTATATAGCTCAGATGATGGCGAGTTATCCGAGAGTGCAGATGTTGAGCATACTATAAGTAAAATCGATGGTATTAAGTTTCACTAACACTTGCATCAAGTATATATGACGAGAACTTTGCTATACCACAAGTTCATATGGCTTTACTAAACAGAAATATAATGTAACCTATATGAATCATTGGGTATATACTTTTACTTAAGTATAGCATCTGTTATTCATTATTCCTATAATAATTTGTCTATTTGCGATATTTTCATAGGATTAGGTATCAAAAACTCTGAGGTGCAATAGTTTGGTACCAAGAGAAGACTAAAAGATGAAGAAGCAAGCGTCCCGTGTGTGATTATGGGAGCCGTGGCACTGAAAAAACTTATCTTTGGAGCACATAAATGGTCTGCGTGCGAAATCCTAGGTTGTTTTGGCCGTTGGATCGGTGTAGCTTCATTGTTGCTTCCCAAAGAAAGGACTGCATGCATATTCTCGATTCAAAATTCCAACAACTCTGGAAGACAATTCTACATGCGATGTCAGTCATAGACAATTCTAAAGCCGAAATAATAATTTGGGATGTCGCACCGATGATTTACAGACATGCTTTTGAATCTCCAAAGCGAACAGTGAGAGATCACATGAATCCAAGCAAGGTCAACACGAAAGAAAATTTTTTTTGGAGGAAAGAGGAAAAACTCTCCTGTTTGGAGATGATTTTAGACAAATATTACCAATTATTCGAGATGGAAGCCGGAAAAATATTGTTGATGCTTCTATTAGTATGTCAAAATTATGGAAGCATTTCCATGTATTCGTGTAGGAGAACATAAGGTTGTTGAGTGGAAATCGTGGTTTTTCGGAGAAAAAATCAATGTCCGAATTCAGCAAGTGGAATTTGGATTTGGATACGGGAAACTACGTACCAGTAAAAGTAAGAGAGGGAGAAGACGAAGAAGCAACTTGGATTAAGTTGCCCGATGACCTGTTGATTTAAGCCTGAATTGATTCATAAATTTAAGATTAAGAATTACCCAAGGGAAAGATGCATCTCAACACCAAAGAATAGAATGATGAAACTGTTGACCAGATAAATGATTACGTGGTGTCTATGCTTCCAGGTGAAAACACATTTTTCTAAGTTCACATTAAATAAGTCCTTGGTCTTTATACAATCAAGTCTTCGTGGACCAATAATGCTTACAAGAAATATAAATCCAAGTGCTGGACATTGCAACGGTACAAGACTCATTATTATCACCAAGATATGTGCAATAACTGTTAGGTAGGAGTACTTCCATTCAAAGAATAGTGATACAACCAACAGAAACACACCTACCTGCCTTTTATCCTGAGAAGAGTGCGCTTTCCTTTTAAGGTATGTTTTTCAAAGACACTAAAGTAACATGATCCAGGGTCGGAGTATCGACAATGTAGGGATTCATCTTCCGAACCCAATTTTCTGTCATGGACAGCTCTATCAGTCGCAGTCCCGAGGACCACAACCCGAAGTGGATCGAAATTTTTTATTGATAAAACAAAGGCTATCGTGCTAGAAGGATATACTCATAATGTAGTGTACGAGGAAGTATTCAAAAATTTGCTCCAGGTATTTTTGGCTCATTCCACTATTTACGTAGTTATTCTTCTCGGGCTAATTAATATAGCGGTGTTCAATGATGATAGTGCACAATTGTAGTTGTCTAATAAGCTAATTAAAGCAGAAATACTGAGTGGAGAGGAAGTTGGAAATGTTGTTTACATACCAATAATTTTATTCAACATTTACTATTAAGGAATCGGTGTAATAAGCATTATTCATAGAAAGCACTTTCCAGTATTTGTAGAAATCATTTATCTAGAAGTACAAATGTGGAGGAAGCTTTTCTGCAGGACCCTATGATTGTGAGGATAATGGCTGGATATTTTCCTACTTAATATTAGTAAGCTCTATTTATTGTTTTCTAAAATTCTTAAATGATTTTTCTTACCTATATGGCTAATGAATTATATTGGAATGACATATAATTGGTCATAAGGAATGTGAATCATGTTTTTTAACAGCTTTCACGGATACAAATCCTTCTATATCTTTCACAAATCCAAATCCTCAAATGTAGAATTTTATCCCTCTTTTATGTGATTTTTGCTAAGGAGGTGTTATTAACGCAGATAATTGCACATCTGTGAATCATAGAGTGTAATTCTCTGGAATGACGAACTTAAGCCCATGCCAGTGATGCCACCTAAAATCAAGTAAACAAGCATTAGAAATGGTACAGTTTCACAAAAACTGGCAACACGATTTTATTGGACTCTTCCTCTCTTAGAAATATTGTATGCGACTAGATACTATATTTTGACACAATAGGAGAGACCCGTTTGTACATTTTCAGCACAAATGATGATTCAATTAACTTAATCCCGTGCAACGCACGGGCGAGACACTAGTATAGATTGTTTAAGGGGTGCGGTAGTGGATTTTCCACTACTACATCAAGTTCGCAATTATAAGCATATTTAATGTGACTATTGATGCGACCTCTATACAAGTCATATTTGGCATCGTGGGAAATGTAAATTGTAGTACTGGTTGATAAGGTCCATAAGATATGGCTTAAAATAACCTGGCGAGATTGGGGTACACCCAGATTAATTGGGGTATACCCAAATTTAAATGGACCTAGTGCTTTTGCTAAGGGGTGGTCAAAATTGGTGATTTTACTTTAATATCCTTGGACTAATTAACTTAAAATTAAACCTTAAAATTAAAAACTAAAAAACCCTTAATCTTCTCTAATCTCTCTGCTCTTCCCCTTCATCTTTTTCCATTTCTTCCATCAACCAAAAATCTTCAACTTTGATTTTCCAAAAAAATGGTTGATTTTACCGGCGAAAAGAAGACTCTAAGTGATGTCTAAACTTAAACCCATCATTGTGTTGTGTGATTTGATTATTATATGAATGTTATATTATGTTATAAATCGAAAATTATGATTTCTGAGTCTTTGGTCGGCAAGGTCGTAACATGCATATCTTGCCGACTTTTCATAAAAGCCATGGCGACTGTAACTTTTTTCAACGGCCGGCAGGGTATTTTTTGAAGACCATGCCGGCTAATACAGCCGGCAAGGTCGTAACATGCATATCTTGCCGACTTTTCTTAAATGTAGTATTGTCGTAATTTTTTTCAACGGTCGGCAGGGTATTTTTTGAAGACCATGCTGTCCAATGTAGCCGGCAGGTATTTTTTGAAGACCATGCCGGCCAATACATCCGGCAGGGTATTTTTTAACAGCCGGCGGGGTATTTTTCTCAACAGCCGGCGGAGTTTTTCTTGTAGACCTTGCCGACTAATATTAGTCGTCTCCTGTGTGTCAAAAAATAAAGTCGGCATTATCTTCATTTGAATACCATGCCGGCCAAAGTTAGTCGGCGTTTGTCGTCATTCATCTACCTTGCCGGCCAGATATAGTCGGCATGTTCTTCATTCGTCGACCCTGCCGACTTTTCATAGTTTTAGAACTGAAAGTGTTAATTTCTTCTTTAATTTTGAGTATGATTTCACACATTAGCTTTGCAATCCCCTTTTTAGAAGTGTTTGGGTAGTTTGTTTTCATTTTCGTTGCAAAAAAAATTCTTAAAACAATTTTTTTTCATCAAAAATCATCCCATAAAAGTTCAATCAAAAACAAAATTTCATAACTTCAATTCTTAAGTTTTAATCTATTCAATCAATCTAAACTCAATTAATTAGCCTAATCATAATTTTTGGTGTTAATTAAACAAGGGCATATTAGCCATTTAGAAAATACAAGGTTAAAGGGTGGCTTGGTTTTACTTCATAATGACCAGATTTTGTCTTATTGGGTATACCCTAATCAAACCAGGTAAAATAATAGTTGTCCCATATCTTAAGATTGTGCTGTTTATCCAATCTATTTGTTCAGGATTTCAGTGTAGATTCATTGATCTAGGTAGGTATTTTGAGTGGCATTCTGACTTATCGACTTGCCTAATCATCTACTTCTAACACCAGAACACAAGAGATTTGAATCTGTATTTGTTTCATCTCTTAATAAAAGAAGGCTATTATTGGGGCGTCACATTCCATTAGAGGGGCGTCACCTAATTGGACAAAAACGGGTCACTCGTAAGTAATTTCAAAAATCCCTTATCTCAAATAATTGTGTAATGACTAAACAACCCTTGTTTGGCTTTAGTTTAATTAATTAAACCTAGCTACGTCCTAAATTACGCCTGGAAAATCAACTGAACCTAGGCGTAAAATTGGAATTACTCCTGGAAAATAACTAACTAAA
Source organism: Papaver armeniacum (assembly GCA_023531295.1). Lineage (NCBI taxonomy): Eukaryota > Viridiplantae > Streptophyta > Magnoliopsida > Ranunculales > Papaveraceae > Papaver > Papaver armeniacum. The sequence goes on from JAJJWW010004809.1 coordinate 646,342, forward strand.
CCTAGGCGTAAAATTGGAATTACGCTTGGAAATCAACTAAACCTAGGCGTAAAATTGGAATTACGTCTGGAAAACAACTAACTAAACCTAGGCGTAAAATTGGAATTACGCCTGGAAATCAACTAAACCTAGGCGTAAATTGGAATTACACCTGGAAATCAACTAAACATAGACGTAAACGACATGCAAATCAAAGTTTACGCTTGAATTGAACTAAACCTAGGCGTAAGTTCTTCAAAAACTAAATTGCGATTGAAAAATCTAGTACCGTACCCAGACGTAACACTAGCAGAAAGTAAATAAAATCCTAATTTTACTTCGATTTCATTCGATTAAAGCACAAAAATGGGTACAAAAAGATGGGTTTGTTTGATTATTACCTTACATACACCATGGGTTGTTGTTGAGGAGTTTGAAAACATGATTCTTCAATTGATTGAATCGGTGGAATGAGTTGAGGATGAAGTTGAGGTTGATTGAGTTGTTGATTACCATCACTAGGATCAGTTTGCTTCTTCCTCATCTATTTTTAGTAGTTTTAATTGAAGGGTAATTTTGACAAATTGATATGGAATCAAAATATCCCTTAACCAGATTTTTGGTCACCAAATATCCAAGTGAAGTCCCTTTAATGGAGTGTGACGCCCCAATAATAGCCTTCTAATAAAACAATTCAAGTCCGGGGCATGTTTGGGTTTTTTTTTTTTTTTTTTTTTTTTATTATTATTATTATTTATGGTGGCCATATTTCTGTCCTTCTCCTATATTAGATGCATTAGCCCAAACCGAGTCGCTAACATCTTAAAAGTTAAAACTAAAGGACGACTAACAGAATCAATTGGTTGCCATTTTCTGCTAAGTTGTCCGCACTTGGAAATTTGGTTAATGTTAATAACAAAACCAATTAAGAAACCATTAGACTTGGTTTAATTAGGAAACCTCTTCCTTGCTTTATTTTAGAAGCTGCTTTGTTTTGGTGAGTTTCCAAATTCTGAGTTTTGATATGTTATAAAAAGAGACCGAGTGGTGAACCTCTCTTGTCATTCCTCAAAACCAAGCTTTGCAAGATGGATCAGTTAGAGTACAGCAGTCCTCAGATTTCCATCTCCTATTCTTGTCAAGTTGAATGCACCCCTTCTCTTTACAAGGCACAAGAAAACAACACATCGAAACAAGGATATCTCGAGATTCAGTTGCAGTACTGCCATAATAAAGTTGAAAACGGGGAAACCGAGACTTTATCTTGTGAAGATTTTATGAGAATGGGTGTGATTAAGGATTTTAGATCGCCCAACTTAGTTGGAGACGCGATAGTTAGTCTGCTTTCTGGTGTGGATGCTCCTCCGTGCTGTTCTGAATACGTTACTGCTTGTGTTTTAGATCGGGCATCCGAAATTACACAAAGTCCAGCTAGTTTGTTTATTCTCACTGCTAATGTGGTAGTTACTAAGGAAGAGAATTTGGATATGGAAGATGTATTCACTTACGACGATGTGACTGAACCATTAGGGAATTTGGATATGGAAGATGAATTCGCTTATGATGATGATGTGGCTGAACCATTAGAGCAAGACTATAGAAGAATGATTCGTCAGCAAGGCTATATGATTCGTCGTTCGGGCATCAGTATCCGAAGAGATTAGCTGAAAAGAAATATAAGCTCAACGGAGGTGTTGGTTATTGTTTTTTTCTCAGTCTTTGTATGTTGTGTAATGATTCTAATGAATGATATGTTCCCCCCAAATGTTATATATTTCTTTCCATTCAACTTTCTTTGACCGGGGCTACTGCCCCCTGACGAAATTTTGACAAAAACATTTTTATTTTCCTAAAACAAACAATTGAGAATCATATCCAAATAGTTACTTTTCTTTTTCTTTGTCAGTTTAGCATTTCGAATTCAATTGTATTGTAGCCCAAGATCAACTGGAATCCCACACCTGCATCTTTTTCAGTGAACCTGCTGACCAGTGCAATCTTAGCTGAGCTGCAGCATTTCTGGGCAACCTAAAAATCTTTGCAAAATGGTACATACATGCCGGAGCTGGATGGCATGATGAAACAACATATTCTGGAGACTCCGATTGCTGCACACATGAAGGACACATTTTTACGTGTAAGCGTGTGTGATCCAATATTATTCTCTTAATTTATATAATTATGTTTTATTACCCACCAGCAAGGAATCCATTATCAAGCAATTTTTTCTGTTAGCTACTAACCAAGATCTTAAAAAGCATAAGACATTAGAACAACTAGTCATTAAAACCACAGGTTTTACACTTCAGTGTAGCGCTAAACACCAAATTTTATCCTGCCATGGTATGCCATGCTGTGCGCTGTCCCCATGGTTTTACAGTTCAGTGTAGCTACTAACCTTGCAACCATGCAGTATTTTTTATCTGCTTATGCACAAAGTTTGGATGTTTTAGTTGCGAGGCATTTAAATAATAGTTGTGCCATATCTTAAGATTGTGCGGTTTATCCTATCTGTTGTAGCTGTCTTCCATCCTGAAACAGATTTTTCAGTCCGAAAAATACTAATTGTTCAGGATTCCAGTGTAGATTAATTGATCTGGGTACGTAGGTATTTTAGTGGCATTCTAAAGGCTTTAATATGGCAACTCTGCTCGAAAGTCTATAATGACTGATCAACTAGATTGCCTTCTCCTATTTTTGTCCAGTTGAATGTACTCCTTCCCTTTTTAAGGGAAAAGACAACACATCAAAACATGGGTGTCTCGAAATTCATTTGCTGTACTGCCATAATCAAGTTCTAGACAGGGAAACCGTAACTGTATCTCGTCAAGATGATACGAAAATGGGTGTGATAAAGGATTTTAGATCGCCCAACTTAGTTGAAGACGAGATAGTTAGTCTGCTTTCTAGTTTGGTTGCTCCTCCGTGTTGGTTTGAATACGTTACTGCTTGTGTTTTTGAGTCGGGCATCCAGCACCGTTATCATCCAAACCACCCCCGAAGTTTCTCCCCGTCAAGCATTTAAGAAGAAGCAACTCCCACCACCACCGCCAATGACATCTGAGCCTCCCATTTTTTGAATGTGTTTTTAACACTGGCTGGTTAACTTGAATGAATGTAAATATGTTACATTGGCAGGTTAATGTGAATGTGAGTTACTTTCGGCAATTCGATCTCATCTATAAAAAAAATAAATTCAAAATAGTTTTATGCACATAACTTCAAACAAAAGTTGTACATATTTCTATTAAAGTTGTACATATTTATACAATTTTCCTCAAGCATGCGAGACTGAATATCCTCTGCTTTGCTTGGACTACTAGCATCTCTGACTTGGTCTTCTCCTCATCTCTTTGGAACACATTCGTGGTGAACTCGTAAATATTGTCCCACCCAAGCTCTTGCCCATAGTCTTCGTGTTTCACGGCTTTACCTTATATGCTTAGCCTGGTAATGAACTTCACATCATTTGGATTTATCGTCATTTCGCCAAACGGAAGATAAAAAGTATCCGTTTCCCCGTAATATCTCTCGGCAAAGGCGGAACAAAGAGGTTTTTCGTAACCAAGAACCAAAATGTCAACCGCAGGCACCAACCCCGTAGAATTAACTAGCTCGATTACTTCCTTAACTTCTCGAACGGTTGATTAAATTGCTTCCAGTGGCCAATTCTTCATCATACTCACTGACGTTCCTGGCTTCATACAACGAACGGCATCCTTGTGATCCTATAATACAAAAAAAAATATGATGGAAAATAATAAAAACACTAAGTGGATAATAAGTGTTATGTTACATAGCATAAGGTTTAGGTAGTTACTATGGTATGGCAGGCGACCACGGCCGAACTCTCTTTTTACCCCCATAACACCTGTTCTCCATCACCAAGTAACCCATAAACGGGATCCTTAGGGCCGCGAGGAAACATCTTCAGCGGGTCAGGCATATGTGGTCCCCTTTCTTCTTCTTTAGAACATATTTCTTCTTACCATTTGTCTTACCTTGTTCTTGAGCGTCTCCTCCTTGGACTGGTTCTTGAACTTCTCCTCCTTGGACTTGTTCTTGCACTTGTTATTGAACTTCTCTTCATCAACTTCATTCTCACTTTGTTCTTCATCACCTTTCTTTCCACCAATTTCTTCTTCATTGATCTCCTTGCTACCACTTCATTCTTCATTAACTTCCTCATCACTTTCTTCTTCAGCAACTTCTCTATCACCAGCTCTTCCTTCAGTAGGTGTAGGGAAATCAGATTCTTCTTATATTGGTTGCTCCGCTTGAGGTGGTGGGTCATTGATGCGGTTACCTTTGGCTTTACTCCCCGAACCCCTTCGGTGGGAAGCATCCAAATTTTTACCCCCCACTGAACGAGGTCCCAAACTCTGAGGAAAATCAAAGTCATTTTTCCTCTTATATTTGTTTTCGGCTTGCTTTTGTTGGTTTCCCTTGTTTGGGCTGTAGAATACGGAGTTAAGCGACAAACAACAATGAAATTGAATGCAAGGTATACAATCGGTTTACTCGATACACATTTAAAATCTGATTCCTAACAAAACAAATAACAATCAGATTATACAAGTGCTCGTGTAATCCGATTATAACAACAACAAAAATACAGAAATGATGGGCATTTTTTCTTACAAGAATCGGTTTACTCGATACACATATAAAATCTGATTCTAACCTTACAATCAAAAATCGGATCTTATAAGTGCGCATGTAATCCGATTATGGGTTAAGAGTTTAAGAAATAAAAGTCTACACAATCGGTTTATGTGAACAACACATATATAATCCGGTTTTAACGAAAAAAAGTAACAGTTAAAACGGTTATCCCTACCATAACTAAATCGGGCTATGTGTACATTAACATTATCCGATTCTGGTTCAAATTTCTCGAACCAGAAAACACATGCTGCACCATCGGTCTTTGTGACAAAGAACATCAATCGTTTCTAAACACAATCGGTTCACAAGTACATAAACATCATCCGATTCGGGAAACGCGGAAAATTTTGATTTCTAAGCGATTGCATGTTATTAGAACCTAGTTTAGAGGATTGGATTGATAGAAAAGTGCCCGATTCGACCCATTTCCTCCTCTTGTGCGATCAAAGATTGTTCTTCCTCCCCGACTCGGACTGTTATGTTCTTCGGTTTGTTTCAAATAGCTTCAACAATTCCGGGATTACTCTCACTAGGATAAGTAATTCCAGTGGCTTGTTTGTATCTTGGTCGTTTCGACATTTTATAGAAGACAAAAACAACTAATCGTTTTTGGATCGTCGATGATCGACGATGTTTTGGTTTCAAAAAAAAAAAAAAAAAAAAAAAAAAAAAAAAAAAAAAAAAAAAAAAAAAAAAAAAAAAGAAGGAGAACGGAAGAATCAGTTTATAGGAAGGATATGGAAATAATCTGATTTTGGTTTGAAGTTTTATTATTAAGAGTTAATGGGGTAAATTGGTAGTTTCAACAAATTCAGACAGTACCCCTTATTGTATTTTATTGGGTAGATGAAATAATTTATAGCCCCAAATAATTACACTAGGCCCCTAACCAGCGAGGATATTTAGTACTTTTTTTTCTATGGAAAATCCAAATAGTTACACCCCAATACTCCAGCTGGTTAGGGGCTAACTCTTATCTGAGGTTGAGGTGGCCTTTTAAGGTGAAGCCCTAAACTCAAACTCAAAAATTAGGGTTTTTATAAAAACGTACTACATATACATGTCTTCCGCCGCGAGATTAAGAAGAAGAAGTTTTAAAGATACTCAGACAAATCAATGGAGAATTTACCTTCAGAAATCGCTGACAATATACTTTCTCGCTTGCCAATGGTCTTAAAAATACAATCCAGGGAAGTATGCAAAACATGGCGAACTTTGGTACCTAAACCCAAGACAAAGAGGGGTTTACTTTACGGGGTTTTACAACAAAACGCAAACACAATGGAAACAAAACTCTACTTCTCAGAACAAAAAAACGATAAGGTTGATGATGATGACTACATGGGAGCACTTACAAAGTTAGGGCACAGTATAATCTTGCCATTTCCATACGGCTTCAAAAGTTTCATGGTTGGTTCTTGTCACGGTTTAGTTTGTTTTGCCAGTTACTCCAGTTCAAGACCACGTCAAATAATAAAATTTGCCGGATTTAGATTCTCCCGTCCATCAAGAGCAGCTGCAATAAAAATCTTTATTCGCAATCCTCTTACCGGAGAGCATTACAAATGGGAGGATGGTGCTTGCGCAGACTTGGATGCAATTGGATTCGGTTACAATCATTTGAACAACGAGTACAAGGTTGTTAGAATTATGCGGGATAGAACCTTTCAGGTGGATATCCTCAGGAGTGGTGCTGTATGGAGAAACAAATCAAGTAAAATAAATGAAAATGAAATATGCTTTAAACCCCAGTTGGAGACTTTACCATCAGTTGGTGTTTCTGCAAGTGGAGCTCTTCACTGGATGGATAAATCTGCGACTGTAGTAGCTTTTGATTTGAAACATGAGACATTTAAATTGCTCCCACCAATACCTTCTGCAGTCTGGGACGCTAATGTGGATCTCATGGTATTGGGAGGGAATTTGTGTGTTCTACAAGTACTTCCCAGTAAACATTTCAGGATATGGGAGTTGGAGAATAGGAAGACTGTCAAATATACACAGAAACGTTCCCGTTGGCTTACGAAGTTTAGTATAGCATGGGAAGACTGGAGGTGGTTAGAGCGAGTTGCGCTGCCAAAGAGCGACAAATATTTCTTGTGGTACAATGCTATTCTCTTTTGTTATGATCCTGAAACTAAGACTTTGAGAAAGCTCGAGGAGACATTAAAAAAACTCATGGCATATGAAACGCATTCGGTATATACCACCAGTCGAGCAAACCCTTTATTTTATAGCCTTGATTGGACGAAATCGGTATATGCCACCAGTCGTGCAACTCCTTTCATGCATAGCCTTGATTTGACGAAAGCGAAAACTCTCCGGGAAACAGAAGAAATTTTTTACTGCTACTAGGTAGTAAAGAATCAAATTATCTTCTACTATTACTCTATTGTTTTATTTGTCAGATTAGCATTTTGAATTCAATTGTAACCCAAGAGACCAATAATAATGAGAAACAGAATTCCCAGTGAGAGTATCATCTCGCCAAAAACAGATTTTTCAGTCCCAAAAATAATCTGTTCAGGATTTCAGTGTAGATTAATTGATCTAGGTAGGTATTTTGAGTGGGCATTCTAAAGGCTTTAATATGGCAACTCTGTTCGAAGGTCTATAATGACTGATCGACTAGCACAAGTCAGATACAAACGAGTCATAACGATTCAAACGAGTCAGGCCGATTCAAACGAGTCACCAACATCTTTAAAGTTAAAACTAAAGGACTAAGAGAATCTCAATTGGTTCCCATTTTCTGCCAAGTCGTCCGCACTTGAAATTTGGTTAATAACAAAAACATAACCGTAATTAGGAAACCATTAGACATGGTTTAATTAGGAAACCTCTTCCTTGCTTTATTTTAGAAGCTGCTTTGTTTTGGTGAGTTTCCAAATTCTGAGTTTTGATATGTCATAAAAAGAGACCGAGTGGTGAACCTCTCTTGTCATTCCTCAAAACCAATTAAGTTTTCTTAACTCCACTGCTATTACAAGCTTTGCAATATGGATCAGTTAGAATTTATCAGTCCTCGGATTTCCTTCTCCTATTCTTGTCAAGTTGAATGCACCCCTTGTCTTTACAAGGCACAAGAAAACAACACATCGAAACAAGGATATCTCGAAATTCAGTTGATGTTCTGCCATAATAAAGTTCAAGACGGGGAAACCGAGACTTTATCTTGTGAAGATTTTATGAGAATGGGTGTGATTAAGGATTTTAGATCGCCCAACTTAGTTGGAAATGCAATAGTTAGTCTGCTTTCTGGTGTGGATGCTCCTCCGTGCTGTTCTGAATACATTACTGCTTGTGTTTTGGATCGGGCGTCCGAAGTTACAGAAAGTCCAGCTAGTTTGTTTATTCTCACTGCTAATGTGGTAGTTACTAAGGAAGAGAATTTGGATATGGAAGATGAATTCACTTACGACGATGTGACTGAACCATTAGAGCAAGAAGAGAATTTGGATATGGAAGATGAATTCACTTACGATGATGTGACTGAACCATTAGAGGATTTGGATATGGAAGACGAATTCGCTTATGATGATGATGTAGCTGAACCATTAGAACAAGACTATAGAAGAATGATTCGTCAGCAAGACTATATGATTCGTCGTTCGGGCATCAGTATCCCAAGAGATTTACTGAAGAGCTGAAAAGAAATATAAGCTCAACGGAGGTGTTGGTTATTGTTTTTTCTCAGTCTTTGTATGTTGTGTAATGATTCTAATGAATGATATTTCCATTATGTTCCCCCCAAATGTTATATATTTCTTTCCCTTCAACTTTCTTATGACCGGGGGCTACTGCCCCCTGACAAAATTTTGACAAAATCTTTGGAAAATGGTACCCAATGCTTGACATAAGTAATCTTAGCTGAGCTGCAGCATTTCTGGGAAACATAAAAATCTTTGCAAAATGGTACCCAATGCTTGACATAAGTAAAGAGGGATTCCTCGGAAGAAAAGTTCACAGCTAGCAAAACCATGTGAATCCTTTGGCATTATGAAATAAAACAAATTGAGTTACAACACAGAGCCTTGTGAATATTTGCGGATAGCTGGCAATGGATAACCGATATCCGGGATCCGTTTCCGATTATTCGAAATCCTATAGGATTTTATCCGGTATATCGGATACCGGATATTCGGATCCGATAACGTATCGGATATTTCCTCTTAACCTATCGGAATCGGATTGGGCTCTATCCGATTGGTTAATATCCGATATCCGATAGGTAGGGGCGTACTAGTAATTTACCATAGTACCAATACTAGTCGAGGTCGAGAGGAAGACTGAAGACATTTCTGATTTACCTTTTCTTTTTTTCTTCTCTTCTCGTCTCATTCTCGTTCCCGGCTCCTCCCTCTCGATTAATCACTCAGTAATCAGTTCTCACTTCTCCAATAACTAATCTCAGGTATTGATTCGCTCCCCCTTCTATGTTGTTAATGATTTTTGTTCGATTTGTTCGATTTTCATGTTCAATTCTTATGAAATTAGGGTTTATGTGTTGCAATAAAAAATTAGGGCTTCGGATGAAAGATTTGAGATGGGTTTAAACTGATCTGGAATATGAGGTCGAAGAATAACTTAATATTGATAATTAGGGGTTTGATTTTTCTATATCAGTTCGATCTAAATCCCTCCCTCTTCTAGGGTTTACACAACTTCAATTGATTCTCTAGAATAGTTCTTTCTGATTCATGTTTGAATATAACCCATTGAAGTGATTGAATGATTTCTTGGTCATATTGTTGTTTCTGTTCAGCTAATCTTTTAGATTGATTCACTTTGATTTGTATTGAACTCTTTTCAGATTGTAACCTCAGTATCATATCCATTGCTTCATTTGTTTATTGCAGGCTCCCAAGAAAGGTGTTAGAACTCCAGTAGCAGCAAAGAAGAAGAATGTAAGTTGTAATCTCCAAGTGTTAGTATTTTGATTAAAAAAATGATGTGAAGTTTAGCCACATGTTGTATTCTCATGTATCTTAAAGATTCTCAGTTCATGGATGGCTTTATGGATGTTGTGGTTGTGTGATTTGCAGTTCAATTTGTTTGTATTGAACCTTCAGCATGTAATAAGAACCATAGGTGTCTTGGTTATGCTCTGAGTTGTTGATGTTAAGTAAAAAAAATAGAATGTCACAGATGTTAGGGATTAAGTATCCAACTGCAAATCTTTATTATAATGGGGTATATAAAATTAACCAAAGCATCAAAAGTTGGGAAGATAGTACTTTTGAGTATGTCAGAGCAATGGGGTTGAAAATGAGACAAAAGTTTAATGCATACTGGAGTGAATGTAATTTGAATATGAGCATTGGAGTGGTTCTAGATCCAAGGTACAAGGCAAGATGGGTAACGTTCACATATAAGATAATATTTGGGGATAATGAACTTGCGAGGTTGAGTATGAGAAATTGAGCACAGACTTGACCAAAATTTTCAAGGCGTATGAATCTCAAAACAACACTTGACTCTGCTTTCTTTAGCAACTCTGTCTCTCGCAAGGATGTAAGAGGCCCGGTACAAGTAAGTTAAGTAACCCAGATTATGCTACTTTTTGTTGGAAAATGATGAATATGATGTTAAATCGAGTTAGAGACATACTTAGAAGAACCAATTCTTCCAACTGTGTCACCCCAAGATGAATACAATTTTGATATATTGAGTTGGTGGAAGCTAAGTGCCGCTAAGTACCCAATTCTATCAAAGATAGCAAGGGATGTGTTGGCTGTTCCGGTGACCGAGTGTAGCATCAAAGTCCATGTTCAGCGATGGTGGAAGGGTTCTAACTACACACAGAACTTCACTAAGTCAGAACTAGTCCAAGCATTGCTATGCTAAGTGATTGGCTGATAAGCACGTATGTGCCATATTTTATACCCATATTTATATTTGTGAGGGCTCGATATTTTGGCTAATAATACTATTTTAGTGCTTTTATAGAAAGTACCAGTGAATTCAATCATCGGATCAAAAATAGCTAAATGGGAAGCTAAATGGGCGTATTTGATTTACCGTGCTGGAAGAGTCGGAGCTGGATTATATATAATAGGTTCACTAGCTGGGAAGCCAACTCAAGTGCCGCACCACCAGAGGCATTGACTAAATTTAACAAAGAAGAGTTTTCTTTGTTTGAGCATGTGATTCCACTAGTGAGCCAAGAGAAACAGTGGACGTGTCCCACCACATCTCGTTCTTTTACGAACAGAAGGAAAGCAAGTGGCGACTACAAGCACAAAATAAGAAGCTGATGATGGTTTGTTGTTTGAAAGAGATGAATGCATGGCAGTTTGGTGGTGCTGTTGGCTTACGTTTCATATGGGAATGGACCAGTCAAATTGTGTTGGTTGTTCGACTGTAAAGAGGAAGATCAATACGATATTGCGGTTCCAACAACTGAAAGATGGAGAGCTGTGCAGTGAGAATGGAAATAGCTGGTTATATCGATGGTGATGATGGCTACATAGACGGAGTTCATTTTTTGTTTGAGCGTCACAAAGGACTTGGAAGTATACATCTGGCCGGAGTTGGACTTGAAGCCGAGATGGAGAATGACTAGGAAGCATTACTTGAGATGCTGGAGTTTGATGGCAGTGGTGGTTGATTCTCGGTTATATGCGAAATTGATGTCCTGTGATGGAGAGGAAATGGAAGCTGAAATTTGTGATTGCCGAACTGGGGTACCTGTGTGTTGTCGAAGGAAAAAGCTGTTGCATAAACTGGTTGGCCGTGGTTTCAATGGCTGTCTAGTTTCGTACAACGGTGAACATAAAGAGGCTTACAAGGTCCGGAATTCGGTTGTGTTCTGCTGGTGATCTTCGCAATCGGTGATTTAATTATGCTGCGTAGAAGATATTTCTATGAACTGAAGTTGAGTGCTGTTGCCGATCGTGAGGAGGATAATGGTTAACTGGTCAGAGATGTTCGGTGGTGCTATGGCCGAGATATACAAGGATTAGAAGACAGAAACTAGTGTTGTAGCCAGTGGGTTCAGTTTAGATGGCCAGGGAATGCAAGTTAGTGGAAGGGATACTGGTGTTGGCTCGAGTGCATGGAAGCAAGATTTGCTTCAAACTTTTAATGCTAAAAGAGATTAAGCTGTTGATGCTGGTGGAGGATAGTGAGAAGATGAAGATGGCAGTGCGATGGTTTGATTAGTCGGAAGTGATGGCTGTAGTCAGTGTTGATGAACGAGTATTTGATAATCCATTGAAGGTGATGTGGCCGGAAGAAGAATTGTTGCTGCAGTTAGGGCTGCACAAAACCGAACCATAACCATGAACCGAACCGAAACCGTTGCAATATAAACCGAACCGAAGTGAAACCGAATCATACGGTTTAGGTTTAGGTTGTCAGTTCCAGGAAACCGACACTTATGGTTTCGGTTACGGTTGTTATTCAAAACCGTACCGAGAAAACCGATGATGGCAGAAACCTATATACATCAACTTATCCTAGCCATCCATCCATGTTTATACAATTAATTATATCCATCAGATTTAGGTTAGTAGTCTCCTTATCTCTTTCTTTCCTATAAAATTTCTCTTTCATTCGTTTTTTTTTTTTTTCTCGGCTGCTATTCCTCAGGCCTCTCTAATTGTGAGTGAAGAGAATCAAAGAGATTCACCACCATCTCACTCAACACCACCACTTGCATCACCATTACCTTCTTTTCTTTATTGTTTTCCTTCTTCTCCATCCTAGAATCAACTAATTAAGCATGACGACCATGCAAGATTTTAATCGGCACTCTCAGGTAAGTTGATTTTATGTGATTTTCTTTGTTTATTTTCTTATTCTGAACATTGGGTTTTGATTAATTGATGATGTCGACGATCTAATGTTCAGTTAATAGATTGTTTATGTGGTTTACTTTTGTTCTTCAAAGTTTTGATTTTTCTTTATTAGATCTGTTATCCCTTTCTTTGATTTCAATTCAATTGATGATGTCGACGATTGATGATGTCGACGATCTAATGAATCTATATGTTTAGGGATTCTCTGTTTAATTTTTCAATTCAATTTTTGCATAACTGTTCTGTAAATCGATGCATAGAGCGTGTTAATTTGTCTTTGATTTCATTATTATGCTTTGTCGAATTAACTTTATCTTGTCTCCGATTTTTAGTCCGATTTCTTCTTGTGTGTATGTTCCTTGTTGAATTTGATTTTGGTTAATTCAATGACTTAAAAATGATTACAGACAGTTGGTGGGTTTTGATTTTTTTTTTTACAATTCTTTGTTGTCTGTATATGATGTTAAGATGATTATAGGTTATCCTTATTCTCACCATTTTTAACTTCTAATTTCTTATCTAGTCATGCAACTACCATCTGATGTTTAGTTTTGGTTGGTTGTGATGCAGGCCTCTGTTGGAGTTGCAAGTGCAATTGGATACTTTGGATGCCCACCCCTTCATGCCAGAATGAATAAATTTGTTGGATTTTTTTGTTTTAGTTATTAGATTTTTTGGTTTAGTTTAGACTGTTGGGGTTTCTGATGTATTTGACACATTAAACAATCAGTTTGTGAGACATGTGAATTTATAAATTTTGTCTTTAATAAAATTATCTGTCGTTTTTGAAAGCTGACAGAATTTTCAGATTAACAAAATCGGGAGGTTTAAAACCAGAATCTGGCGGTTTCAAAACCGAATGAAACCGAAGTAGGCTAAATGGTTTCATCGGTTGTCAATATTAGAAAACCGAGTAGTTCGGTTTCGGTTGTTTTTTGGCCAAAAACCGTACCGAACCGAACCATGTGCAGCCCTGGCTGCAGTTGGTAGTGCCAGTGATAGTCGTTCTCGGTTTCTACAACAGCAACGAGTTAATGATTACAAGAATCAAACAGCGAGAGGTGGCTGTGAACGTGGAGACGCCTGATGCCGAGAAGAAGTCAGGGGAGCAATGGTGATAGTTGCCGCTGGTGGACAGAAAACAGAAGATGGGAGCGATTTGCTGTGATCGATCTTTGGCGTGAGATGAATGGGAAGCTGTTCGAAGTGAAGTTAAGGTCAGCAGCTGGCTGAATCTTCGTATGGGGTTTGATCTCCGTATCAATTATAATGGGAGAGAGTAAGAGCTAGATGTATCCAAGTGTTGAGATGGCCTGGGTCAGGCGATAGAAATGGTAATCGGTGGATCTGGTTCTTAGGAATAAGTAGTCGGACGAGATTTAGATGGCCAGATGGATGTTTCTTGAGTATCGTGAAAACAGCTAAAAAATCCGTGGTCGTGAGAAATGGAAGCAGTCGGTTAACGTTGGTCGAAATGGGAGCTGTTCTGGAGAAACAAAAGACTTGGCTAGATTGCTAGTTGAGTCGTTAACATAACATGGGTGAAGAGAACTTGTAGACGGACAAAATGATATTGTTGGAGCGGTGGCCTGAATTTGGCAGTCCGTCTACGTTTGGGCTGGGCCTTAGGGAGTAGTATGTTTGGTCTTATTCTAAACCCTCGCAGAACGATATAAGGGGAGAACGAACAGAGACGAAAAAAAAAAGGAAGCAGGAAGCCGGCTGGAGTTCTAGAGGCTGCCCGGCTACACAGCCGTTTAGGGTTTGAAGTTCCGTTTCATTTTTCTGTTTCGATTAGCTAGAGATTTGATTAAGATATTTTTATAACTTTTGAGAAAGTTATGTCTAGCTAATTCGTGTTAGGGTTTAGGTAGAAACCAATTTGATTGTGTGAACTCTACATTTATATGCTTGATAATGATTTGAATGACTAGTAATTTATCTTCATAAAAGCTTGGTATTTAATTGCTCATGTGATTTTCTTGATTATTTATGCTTTTGAATTGATATTTCGTGTTTCGGTTAAATCCCTAGACGTGATATGCAAGGATAGATAGGTAATACTTTAGAATCACTACCCATGAAGCGAAGAAAATTACAGCGGAGAAACAGTATTTGAAAATGCATGGAATATATATTTAATGTTTAGTAGAGTTTGCATAATTAATTGGTGGAAACCGAAAACCCTAGCAACTCATTCCATTTTGTTTATTGTTAGAATTATTATTATTTGATTTTGTTTCGAGTTTCTGAAAATAATTAAAACATTATTAATTCGATTATTCAATTCTTGGTATTAGTTAGTAGAAGTATTTTCACACTCCTCGTGGGAACGACCTGTACTTGCCATTGTCTACGAGTTAGACGCTGTGCACTTGCAGTATTTTATTGTAGGTATCCGAGCCTACCATTGGCTGCCAGACTTCTTTGATGCAGGTAAATCTTCTTTTCCTTTGCTTGGTTCTTTGTAATTGTTCATGACTTTCATCAATTCCAGTTGTTAATGTATAGATTCTTAATCTTCTTTTATTAGCCGCTGCTCATTGTTTGAATTAAGTGCTGATTCCTTCAATTGTTAGAGTGATTTCTTCTTATTTCGCGAAACCTTGTTGTCAGAGCAAAGTTGATGAATATTTTTGAATACTTGCTTTGTTAGTTGAATGAATGGATTTGTAGTTGTAGTTGCTACTGAGATGCTGCTCTTATAGGAAACAGCTTCCCATTAGATTTTGCATCTGATGCTACTTTGTATCCCTTTCATCAGTTTGGTGATTGTTGTTGAATAATAAAATTTCCCTTTTGCCTCAAAGAAAAACAATACATGTGTTTGTATCTCATTTTCTTTTAATGTTATGCTAGACTTTTCTTGTTCCTTAAACTTGGTAATAGATTTTGTATGGTTTCTCTAAACTATTTGATGACCAAAGTTGATAGACAAATAGATATATGATGTGCCGACCCACATGATACTAGTTAAGTGTAGAGTTGAGCTTTTCAGGATTTCTATATGTATATATGTTTGTTGGAAAAGGTATTGTATTAGGAGATGGCTATTTGTTTTTCTTTCAAACATCTTCAATTTGTCTGATTGGTTTCTCCCCTGCACCATTGTAGACCGCAAGATTACTGGTGATTGTTAGTAATGCTTAAAAGTCTTAACCTTCATACAAATATAAGTAAGCATAGTCTGCATCACTATTTGTTTTTCTTTCTAATTGATTATTTGTGAATGCAGATATGGAAGTCCTCATTTGAAGTTGATGCAATGATGCAACATGCAACCGGGAAGCCAAGGAAGATATTCACTAGCCTTCATCACTAGCTTTGTTGTTGGCATTGTTGTTAAGTACGTATTCTTTTGTGTACAAGAAGACATTGTTTAATCATAGTCTTCATCACTAGCTTTGTTGTTGGCATTGTTGTAGACTTGTAGTTTTTTTCATATGTTATGTGGTGAGACCTTTGGGAGTATTGTTTGTGTGGGTTTGTCTGTCTTTCAGTTACACTAAACATTTGAACAAAAACTTAAAACTCTGTTAAATTTCAACATTAACTTCTGTTCCCAGAAACCGGATTTTATCGGATAAAATTCTGATATCCAGATAGCTTAACCTTAACCTTATCGAATTGGAATTTTTGGTATCCATGGGATATTATCGGATACAGGATATCCGATAATCCTTAACCTTAACCTTAACGGAATTGCCAATATCCGCCGGATATCTATCCGTTGCCAGCCCTACTGTTGGGTTTTTTTTTTCCTACTCTAAATCAAAAATCGGGATTTTTACACAATTGATTGGAATACAGAAACACACAAAATCAAGAAAAAGAAAGATTTCATTCACCCCTAGTCAAGCCTGTTTCGACTGTAACAATAAAATACTCAAAAAATGATGTTAGAAACAAATTTCTGAAAAAGCTTAAATAAACACTTAATGGGAAACAATAAACAGAGGACAGAGTCACGTGTTCAACACGCTGTCCTTAACACGATAGTTCACCGGTACGCCTCAAAATGAGTGATGCCTATACCCCGTGGTGAAGTCGTATCCAGGATAAAACTGCCCGTTACAAGAACTGTTAGCACTACAGTACTTTCCCACTCTTACGAACTCAACAACAATGGCACAGAATGAAAGTAAAAACCACACAGAGGGAGAGAGACGAAAAGAAGAGGATAGAAGCTCTTCTGGACACAAATTGGAATGAAGAGTTTGAGTCTCTTTTATAGACTTACGGAGAGGGAGAAATCAATGCAAATTAATGTGCGAATCAATACTGCATGCGAAATAATGTTGCATGGTGTCGACATAATTTTGTCATAAAACAGTCAAAAAATGGTAAGAAAAATGTCGACATCCATGCACATAAAGCCATTAAGAAAATTATTTTTGGTTAGAAATTAAATTCACCCAGGTCACACGCCCCCCACATTTAAGACAGAATTTTAATTTGATTGTAAAATATTTAAGGAAATAATTTAAAATCATTTTGTCAAAGTGATAAGTCTTGGTTGATCCATGTCCACGGCGTAGGCACGAGCACGAGCCCTAAGACTAAGTGAAAGCAAAAATATTTCGCCCCACTCGTTCTACCCGCATTGTTTTACTAACTATCCATAAAGAAATAGCTATATAGTGGAACTCCTCTTTAGATATACCCAATGTGGGACTAAAGGTTCTTTTTCATTCACTCATAAGAAAATGAGTAAGTGCTCTTAGAGCCTAAGTTCAATTCCCACCAAGACCATAAAACCAAAACAATAAATTCATTTTCTCCAACAATCCCCCACATGAATGAAATACCGATAAAAATCGAGAAAACGAAGCGAGAAATACCACTTAGGCAAGAGGTGTCCATGAGGTCTTGAACCTTTGCTTAGTGAGAAAAGTGCGGGACTACTTGATGGACGGTGAACGCGATGTCTTGAGCGCCATCGTTTAGTGTAATCCGCGATAATAACCACGCGTGATATCTCTCTAGAGTCTTTGTCAAGTTCGTGCTAGTTCTGTCCTTTTGGCCCTGGACAAATCCGTTTCTCGAACGCTCTAGAGAATCGGCTTTATTCTCATAGGAAGCGAACCACTTCCACATTCAGATAGGTGAGTTCCATCAAGAGTGTTTACTGCTACACCCCACTTCAATCCTAAATTGAAACTATAGAACTCATTAAGACTTAGTTAAAAGTCACCCTTCACAAGCAGTCACACTATCAGGTCTACACCATAGGGAAGAGGCGGAGAATGAAATTCTCGATAGTGTTTACCTTGACCATACAAATTAGTTGTCTCATTCAAAACCTTGATCTTGGGATCTCCAATCAGCAAGGTTGAGTATCCTTCATGGCAAGTTTATTTAGTGAGCCTAAGCCCCATCCCCCTCGATGCATTATTAACTATCTCTTTGGACAAACCTTTCGTCAAAGGTTGTGCGATATTCTCCTTGGACTTTATCCAATCAATGGAAATAACGCTGATTGAGATTAGTTATTTTTTAGATTTAGCTATTATATCTTGGCTAACACAATGTATAGATATAGCTGGCACAGGCCTATGCCAGAGAGGAATGTCTAAAAAGCATCTTAGGCACTCGGCCCCCTCTCGTTCTTTATCTAACGCAATACTCTCAGATTCCATAAAGAATTGAGTAATATATGTCTGTTTGGAAATCTTTCAAAAACAAATCCTCATGCTAGAGTGAAAACATATCCACTCGTAGACTTGGACTCCTCGAGTCAACTATCCATTTGCATCACAAAGTCCCTCAAGGATGACAAGATACCTTTCATAAATCAAACAAAAGGTAATAGAGTACTTTTAGGTACCATAATAATCTACTAAGTACATCCCAATGTTCTTGCTCTGGACTACAAGTATATCTACTTAACTTACTCACAATGTAGGTAATGTGTGGACTCTTACGGTTCATTAAATTTATCAGACATCATATAACTCTTGAGTATTCAAGTTAAGATACCCCATTACCCTTATTTTTCTCGAGTCTACAAGAAGAATCGTATGGAGTACAGGCAGGAATACAATCGGGCGATTGTATACGTTAAGCACAAATTCAACATAATGAGAATGACTAAGACTACAAATGTTTGATTATCTTTTAATCCTCAACCCTAAGATTACATCGAAAGGGCCTAAGTCTTTCAAGTCAACGTTCTCATTCATTGCATGTTTTTAGTGGAATTAATCGGATCTACGTTTGTATCAAGTATAATCATATCATCAACATACAAGCATACAATCAAACATGCATCCTTAACAAGTTACTTATAAACATACTTGTCAGATTCATTAACTTAAATCCACTACTCATTAGCACATGATCAAATTTTTCATGTCACTGTTTACGTGCTTATTTGAAAACCATACAAATATTTGTTCAATTTACAAACTTTATCTTCATAACCTTTCACTACAAAGTCCTCAGGTTGGTCTATGTAAATTTCTTTATCTAATTCACGGTTTTAGAAAAGTTGTCTTAACATCAATCTGATGTATCTCTCAGTATAGCAGCAAAAGCAATTAGCATCTCAACGGAAGTAATACTTGTCACAAGTGAATAAGAATTAAAGAAATCTAAACCTTATTTTAGTTTATAGCCTTTAGCTACCAACCTAGCCTTATAAATTCCACAATTTCATCTACCTTACGTTTCCTCCTAAAGACTCATTTACACTCTATGGTCTTATTCCCTGGAGGTAAACTAGCAAGCTCCCAAGTCTGGTTCTGACGGACTGAGTCCATTTCACTAAATGAAGCTTCTTACCATAATGGGGTTTTAATTAGTAAATGTTATGACTTCCTTATGAGTCTGGAGCTCAGACAAATCTAGGCGTATTAAGAATTCAGATCTATAAGAAGTCTTAGTTCTAATCCTTTTACATCTCCTAGGATCAACTTTACTCCATCTTTCTTTGAAGGTAAATTCTGACTATTTGAAAAGACATCTAGGGGATCAAAAACACATCTTAAGAGGAGACATGTTTCATAAAAAACCTGTTCAAAAAACTCATCATCCCTAGACTTCATAAAAGTATTCACACCAATGTCAGAATAATCAAAACTCACAACCAAAAAACTATATACGCGAGGGTACTCTAAACACCCCCCACACTTAGACGTAAGCATTAGAAGGTTGTCTAACTTTCCATAATCATATGGAGTTTTATCTGATCCTTTAAAGGTTAATCTAATCAGGATATATCAGTTTTAAATAACGACCTCCCCCCACAAGTTAGCGGTTTAATCCTGAGCTAGTCAACATGGAATATATCATCTCCTTAACGGTTCTTTAAGTTCAACTATACCAATAGACTATGGTGAAAAGAAGTGTGATCTTATGAATAATTCCATTCTGAAAGTAAAATTCTCTTTAAAAATTTCATACTAGCATTCACGTCCAGACCTAACTTTTTTTTTAATGGTAACACTTGATTGGTTTTCAACTTCAACTTTATACATCTTATGGCTTCTAAGGCATCATCCTTATCCCTAAGAAAGTATATATGACCATACCACGTATGGTCATCTACATAAGTTACAAACCAATTTTTACCACCTTAGAAAGGATTAAAAACAGGTCAATTAGGTCTAACAAGATTAATTTTTATAAAAGATTTTAAAGAAAATTTGGATACTTCAAAAGTCTCACTTTTGTGTTCAAAAACCAAACTAAATTTGGGTTAAATGTTGCCTTCTTGATTAGTGCATTGACTTATAAACTAGCGGTTCTAAGTCTACCATGCAAACAACCAAAACACACAAAAGAAAGCATAAGAACCAACTATGTTTACTTTAACAGATTTTTCTGTTAGGATTATATAGACCCTAAGTCTTATAACCCTTTCCTAAAGATCAGTGTCCTTGGTTTCAACAATTTCTACAGATTTAATTAATATCTTAAATCATAAACATAACAAGAAACAAGATTCTTACATATGCCCGGAATATGGAAACTCCATTCAATGTGAGAGTCTTTACAGATATGAGCTTCTGCTTGATCTTTCCCTTTATGCAACCTTTGTTGCGGATGAGTTACTCATATAGAGTCACTCGACATCCCCTATCCTCTGATAGGAGGTGAAAAGGTCTCTGTTTCAACAAACATGCTTAGTGGCTCCGAGTCCACCCGGTTTCTCACATTGGTTATTAAAATAACTTCAGAAATCATGCCACTTAACTCGTTCTAGTTTGTTTCAATGAATTAGCATTAACTTTCTACTTATTAAGGTTTTTATGTTGTCTACAAACAACGCCAAAAGGCGAGAAAATTTACAAACATAACAATCACCCTTAATTAAAGTAATGCTAGATTTAGGTCCTTGAAACATACCTTTCTTATGAGAGCTATGCATAGTGTTGCATTTGACGTTCTCACCTTTGCCATCTTTGGAAGATTTATTTTCAGCCACATGTGCCTATTAGCCATGTCCCTTGTAGATGGCACCTTTACTCACAAACCACAATTCCGAATCAGAAAATAAAATATGAGTTTTGAAGATAACATCTAGATACACAAACTTCATTTGAATCACCATTTCAAAAAACTCATGGTTACCCTATAAAACCCAATTTAGTCAACAACAAAATTCTTCTCGTCAGAAATTTTCAGGAACGTTTCTCTGTTTTATAAAATATCAAAAAAATACTTTTACAACTCCAAAAATTCTGAAATTTTGTGAGGGTTACTATCAATAAGTCTACTACAGTAGGTTAAAAGGGTTCATCGAAATTCTTTCTAGGTTGAGAGATATATTCGAAACTCTACAGCTGACCCAAAAAATCATTTTATTTTAATTTTTGTTTTTGTTTTTCACTCCACAAATAACATCCAAGATTGTTGGGCGCAATAATTAAAACAAGGAACAATCAAATAAACAAAGGTTATTGATACTTATCTCCTTTATAATGGAAGTGATCGGTTTGACAAAACGGATACGTTCCCCAGAAAATTGTGTAGACCCATCAACATCGTTCTTACCCATTGTTACAGACAGAAATAAAACTATCGTGTTAAGTTTGTTGCAACTGTAACAATAAAATACTCAAAAAATGATGTTAGAAACAAATTTCTGAAAAAAGCTTAAATAAACATTTATTGGGAAACAATAAACAGAGGACAGAGTCACGTGTTCAACATGCTGTCCTTAACACGATAGTTCACCGGTACGCCTCAAAATGAGTGATGCCTATACCCCGTGGTGAAGTCGTATCCAGGGTAAAACTGCCCGTTGCAAGAACTGTTAGCACTACAGTACTTGGCCACTCTTACGAACTCAACAGCAATGACACAGAATGAAAGTAAAAACCACACAGAGGGAGAGAGACGAAAAGAAGAGGATAGTAGCTCTTCTGGACACAAATTGGAATGAAGAGTTTGAGTCTCTTTTATAGACTTACAGAGAGGGAGAAATCAATGCACATTAATGTGCGAATCAATACTACATGCGAAATAATGCTGCATGGTGTCGACATAATTTTGTCAAAAACAGTCAAAAAATGGTAAGAAAAATGTCAACATCCATGAACATAAAGCCATTAAGAAAATTATTTTTGGTTAGAAATTAAATTCACCCAGGTCACACGCCCCCCATTGTTTTACTAACTATCCATAAAAGAATAGCTATATAGTGGAACTCCTCTTTAGATATACCCAATGTGGGACTAAAGGTTCTTTTTCATTCACTCATAAGAAAATGAGTAAGTGCTCTTAGAGCCTAAGTTCAATTCCCACCAAGACCATAAAACCAAAACAATTAATTCATTTTCTCCAACAAAGCCATCGGGCCACTCCATCCTCTTCGTCTACAACTGCAAGTATCTCAATGCGTACATTCAACACAGCCTGTATTTTCAAAGCAACCAGGTTTAGTTAACATTGATTTTTGGCGAGATGATTGGTGTAGTAATCTGGGTTCTTCCATAGCGGAGTATCTAGAGCTTGATGTGACTAGCTAATATTCAAAATATTGAGCTGATTTTATTGAAGAGGGTAAATGGTACATACATGCCGGAGCTGGATGGCATGATGAAACAACATATTCTGGAGACTCCGCTTGCTGTACACATCAAGGACACATTTTTACGTGTCAGCGTGTGTGATCCAATATTATTCTCTTAATTTATATAATTATGTTTTATTACCCACCAGCAAGGAATCCATTATCAAGCAATTTTTTCTGTTAGCTACTAACCAAGATCTTAAAAAGCACAAGACTTTAGAACAACTAGTCATTAAACCCACAGGTTTTACACTTCAGTGTAGCGCTAAACACCAAATTTCGTCCTGCCATGGTATGCCATGCTGTGCGCTGTCCCCATGGTTTTACACTTCAGTGTAGCTACTAACCTTGCAACCATGCAGTATTTTTTATCTGCTTATGCACAAAGTTTGGATGTTTTAGTTGCGAGGCATTTAAATAATAGTTGTGCCATATCTTAAGACTGTGCGGTTTATCCTATCTGTTGTAGCTGTCTTCCATCCTGAAACAGATTTTTCAGTCCGAAAAATACTATTTGTTCAGGATTCCAGTGTAGATTAATTGATCTGGGTACGTAGGTATTTTGAGTGACATTCTAAAGGCTTTAATATGACAACTCTGCTCGAAAGTTTATAATGACTGATCGACTAGCTAGCCTAATCATCTACTTTTATCACCATATAACACAAGAGATTTGAAGCTGCATTTGCTCAAATTCCAAAAATTAGGGGGAGTGGAAACTTTTGAAGATTACAGTCTTACACACAAGGAGAAGCTGAAGACTCTTTTCTATAGCGGTTACGGAATTTTTGTTTGCTTGTTTGGTGTATAAAAGCGTTGGATGGGAAGCATTTTTGTCGTTTTAGAGGGACAACCACAAGTCAGATACAAATGAGTCAGACCGATTCAAACGAATCAGAGCAAACCGAGTCGCCAACATCTTAAAAGTTTAAATAAGGACTAATTACAAAAACAAAACCGAAATTAGGAAACCATTATGTGTACCAGACATGACCTCTTCCATGGTTTATTTTAGAAGCAGGTTTGTTTCTGTGACCTTCCAAATTCTGAGTTTCATATGTTATTCGAGTGGTGCACCTCTCTTGTCATTCTTCAAAACCAATTAAGTTTTCTTAATTCCAGTGCTATTACAAGCTTTGCAATATGGATCAGTTAGAATTTATCAGTCCTCGGATTTCCTTCTCCTATTTTTGTCCAGTTGAATGTACTCCTTCCCTTTTTAAGGGACAAGAAAACAACACATCAAAACATGGGTGTCTCGAAATTCATTTGCTGTACTGCCATAATCAAGTTCTAGACAGGGAAACCGTAACTGTATCTCGTCAAGATGATACGAAAATGGGTGTGATAAAGGATTTTAGATCGCCCAACTTAGTTGAAGACGAGATAGTTAGTCTGCTTTCTAGTTTGGTTGCTCCTCCGTGTTGGTTTGAATACGTTACTGCTTGTGTTTTGAGTCGGGCATCCGAGGTTACAGAAAGTTCGGGTAGTTTCTTTTAGGGGCCACTTTCTTTTAGGGGCCAACTCACTCCAGCTGGTTAGGGGCCAACAGCCAACTCTTATCAAAGGTTGGGGTGGTCAAACCTTAAACTCAAACTCAAACCTAGAACTAAGTAATTAGGGTAATGAAAAACCTACTACATATACGTGTCTTCCGCCGAGATTAAGATTTAACGATACTCAGATCAATGGAGAATTTACCTTTAGAAATCGCTGAAAATATACTTTCTCGCTTGCCTATTGCCTCAAAATCACAAGCCAGAGAAGTATGCAAAACATGGCGAACTCTGATACCTAAACCCAAGACCAAGAGGGGTTTACTTTATGGGGTTTTACACCGAAACAAAACCAAACGGGAAGTAGAATTCTACTTTTCAGAACAAAATACTAATAAGGCTGATGATGACTACTTGGGAGCACTTACAAAGTTAGAGCACAGTATAACCTTGCCATACTTCACAGGTTTCATGCTTGGTTCTTGTAACGGTTTAGTTTGTTATGTCAGTTGCTCCTATTCAAGAATACATGAACAAAGAAAAAGTTATATTTGCAATCCTGCCACTGGAGAGAAAATTCAACTTCCGATTATTTGCAAATGTGGTGATGATGCAGATGCAGTAGATGCGATTGGATTCGGTTACGATCGTTCAAGTGACGAGTACAAGGTTGTCAGAGTTCTGCGTGATAGAACCTTTCAGGTGGATACCCTCCGGAGTGGTGCTACTGTATGGAGAAACAAATCAAGTAAAATAAATGAAAATGAAATATCCTTTAAACCCCTCTTGGGGGCTAAACCATCTGTTGGTGTTTTTGCAAGGGGAGCTCTTCACTGGATGGATAAGTCTGCGACTGTAATAGCTTTTGATTTGAAAGATGAGACATTCAAATTTCTCCCATCAATACCTTCTGTTTTCCGAGAAGCTAATGTGGATCTCATGGTATTGGGAGGGAAATTGTGTGTTCTACAGGTAGTTCTCAGTAAACATTTCAGGATATGGGAGTTGGAGAACAGGAAGATTGTCAGATATACACAAAAAAGTTCCTATTGGCTTACGAAGTTTAGTATAGCATGGGAAGACTGGAGATGGTTAGATCCAGTTCCGCTGCCAAAGAGCGAGATGAATTTCTTGTGGTACAATGCTATTCTCTCTTGTTATGACCCTCAAACAAAGACTTTGAGAAAGCTACAAGAGACTTTAAAGAAACTCATGGCAGATGGCACGCGTTCGGTATATACCACCAGGCGAGCAACTCCTTTCTTGCATTGCCTTGATTCGACGAAAGCGAATACGGAGGAATGAGTTGAAAAGAAGACAAAAAAATCCCCAAGGAAACAGAAAAGACTGCTACTAGGTAACAAAGAATTAAAATTATCTTGTATTATTACTTTTATTTTTTCCTTGTCAGATCAGCAATCTTAGCTGAGCTGCAGCATTTTTGTGCAACCATATGTAACAATCTTTGCCAAGTGGTACCCAAGGTGGGTTGCAGCAAATCAATTGGTTCTCATTTTCTTCCAAGCGTCCATATTTACAATTTCTGTTAATGTTAATTAATAACCAAAACAAAATCGCATTTAGGGAACCATCCTGCCATAATATGCCATTATCTGTGCCCGGTCCCCTAAACGTTAACCTTGCAACCATATGCAGTATATTTTGTATGCTTAATGCACAAAGTTTAGATGTTGTAGTTGCGAGGCTTCAAATAATAGTTGTGCCATATCTTAAGATTGTGCTGTTTATCTTATCTGTTGTAGCTGTCTTCCATCCTGAAGAGATTTTTCAGTCCGAAAAATACTATTTATTCAGAATTTGAGTGTAGATTAATTGATCTGGGTACGAAGGTATTTTGAGTGACATTCTAAAGGCTTTAATATAGCAACTCTGCTCGGAGGTCTGTAATGACTGACCGACTAGCCTAATCATCTACTTGTAACACCAGAACACAAGAGACTTGAATCTGTATTTGTTTCATCCCTTAATAAAACAATTCAAGTCCGGGACATGTTTCAGCTTCTTCTTTTTCTTTCTTTTTTTCTATGGTGGCCATATCCCTTAATAAAACAATTCAATTCAAGTCAGATGCAAATGAGTCAGACCGATTCAAACGAGTCAGAGCAAACCGAGTCGTCGACATCTTAAAAGCTAAAGGACTAACAGAATGGTTGCCACTTCTGCCAAGTCGTCCACATTTGGAAACTTGGTTAATGTTAAAAACAAAAACAAAACCGCAAATTATGGTTCAATTAGGAAACCATTATGTGACTTGGTTTAATTAGGAAACCTTCCTTGCTTTATTTTAGAAGCTGCTTTGTTTTGGTGAGTTCCCAAATTCTGAGTTTTGATATGTTATAAATAGAGACCGAGGGGTGCACTTCTCTTGTTATTCTTCAAAACCAATTAAGTTTTCTTAATTCCACTGCTATTACAAGATGGATGAGTTAGAATATATATCAGTCCTCAGACTTCCTTCTCCTACTCTTGTCAAGTTGAATGTACCGCACAAGAAAACGACCCATCACTCCCTAAACAAGGGTATCTCGAAATTCAGTTGCTGTACCGCCATAATCAAGTTCTAGAGGGGGAAACCGCAACTGTATCTCTTGAAGGTGGTACGAGAATGGGTGTGATTAAGGATTTTAGATCGCCCAACTTAGTTGGAGACAAGATAAATAGTCTGCTTTCTAGTTTGGATGCTCCTCCCTGCTGTTTTGAATACGTTACTGCTTGTGTTTTGGATCGAGCGTCCCAAGTTACAGAAGCTAGTTCGTTTATTCTCACTGCTATTGTGGTGGTTACCAAGGAAGAGAATTTGGATATGGAAGATGAATTCGCTTATGATGATGTGAACCAACCATCAGAGCAAGACTATACAAGAATGATTCGTCGTTCGGGCATCAGTATCGTATCGTTTGCCCAAGAGATTACTGAAGAGCGGAAAAACTTGTAATGACGACAGGCACTACTATGTACCTCAGACTCCGGGCTGTTGGATTTATTTTTTTTTTTTATCTGGCTACTTTGTCTTTGTATGTTGTGTATAATGAATGATATTTCCATTATGTTGCCCCAAAATGCTACCATATATTATGTACCCCTTCAACTTTCTTTGACCGGGGCTACTGCCCCCATACCAAATTTTGACAAAAACAATTTTACTTTCTTTTATATCTAAATAAATAAATGCTTCAAACAAATAAAACAATTGAGAATATCTAAATAAATGCCTCACACAAACAAAAAAATGTTCAAACAGTTCTTTGTCAGATTAGCATTTTGAATTCAACTGTAGCCCAAGATCAACTGGAATCCCACAGTACATGTACCTGCATCTTTTCCAATGAACCTGCTGACCAAAGCAATCTTAGCTGAGCTGCAGAATTTATGGGCAACCTAAAAATCTTTGCTAAATGGTATAAACCTAAGTAAAGAGCAACTCCTGGGAAGAAAAGTTGAGAGCTAGCAAAACCATGTGAATCCTTTGGCATTATATGAAATAAAATAAACTACAAAACAAATTGAGTTACAACACAGAGCCTTGTGAATATCTGCGGATACTGTTGGGTTTTTTTTTTCCTACTCTAAATCAAAAATCGGGATTTTTACACAATTGATTGGAATACAGAAACACACAAAATCAAGAAAAGGAAAGAGTTACATTCACCCCTAGTCGAGCCAACGGGCCACTCCATCCTCTTCGTCTACAGCTGCAAGTATCTCAATGCGTACATTCAACACAGCCTGCATTTTCAAAGCAACCAGGTTTCGTTAACAAAAGCATCATTCTTTGGCAACTTTGTTTGGTGTAATTTGATTAACTTGGTAATGGGTTCCATTGAAATGAAAGAAGAGACTAGAGAGGTTCATTTCAGGCATTGCAACAGAGGGGTAGTGCTAAACTAGCAAATTATGGTATGTCATTTTGTCGTTTCACTGATGTTAGGCACATGGACGCTAACTACATATGTACAACTGGCAAGACAGGAAGAAAACACCACAACAACTTGATATTTTACAAAACTATAGAAACGGAACTTACTGTGGGGTTTCTACAGTTGACAAGCCTGCACTCCTCAAGAAAAGAACCTTCTAACGCCCAGTTTTCCCACACATCAAAGCTGTGACTTGCAAATACAAATTCCATTCTTCTATTTATCTGAAGTGTCAACAAGCGAAAGGTTCAGTTGGGGCAACCATTCAACAAGAGATTCCCAGAGAAACACAATAAGGAAACAGCAAAGCATCACATTTTCAGGACATCTAGAGCAACTATGAAGGTTGAAAAGTACAGCAGTATATTAGAAAGAATATAAAGTTGCGAACGTGGAAGAGTTCACACATGTTCAACTTGATGCAATTTTCATACTGAACTAATATTTATATTACAGGGTTATTACATCCCAAGGAACGGATCAGTGGCAAGTTTCAAATTTTCAGGAAGTTTCAGAGTTTTCTTAGTAACATATGCTTAAACTCCACTCAGATACTGAATAAACAATATGAGACGCATAGGTATCCAGATGGAATCTCTCACACTCCAGATTAATAACAGCACTAGTTTTAAAAGGTAAAGTTACCTGCAATAGTTTACCGCCCGCAGCAAATGACCGCAATCCAATCGTGTCCTGAAATAGAAATTACACAAAGTTAAATAAAATAGAAAAGTTTCACCCCAGCTATCACATAGTTTACTTAACTATACAGAAGATACTAAAGGATGAAATAAAAATTATTCAACTGTTGTAGAATTTAGCTAATTATACCTTGCTCTTAAGAGCAACAAGGAACTGCGCAGCAGGATCTCTTCTTGTCACGTTAGACATGGTGTCCAGGAACCAAGCACCACCAGGAACTCTTTGCCTCGACACATGCAATGCAGGAGAATCCCGGGCATGCAAAGCAATAACATACCCGTCTTTTAACAGATCTGTTGGATTTCCACTAGCGCGCATGTTCAACTTCTTGCGCTGCTCAGAAGATGATTCTGGTGTTGACTCAACATGACTTTTCCTACCTCTAGAGTCTTCTGGGGATGCAAAACGAGAACTTGAACTTAATACTGGATCCGTGCCACTCATAGCAGTGTCTTCTTCTCTTTGTGAGCTGTCTTTTTCTACAACACTAGGCTCATCAGCCTTTTGTTGTGATTTACGATTGGCGTGCCTTTTCTTACCCTTCTTGCCTGACCTGCTACGTCTTCCTTCAGTCCGAGCAACAGTTTCTTGAGAAATACCCGAACCTTCAGGCTGACTGTTAGACCCCTTTGGTACAAAAATACCTTTCTGTTTGCTGCTTTCTGGAGTTAATTGAATATCATCTGACGAAGGTTTAGCATCCCAAACCTGCAAAGCTCTTTCTTTGCCTTGTCTCCCAGATTGTTCATCTTCATACCCACTTTCATTTTCCTCATCATCCTCGTCAGAGACTGCATTCCTTGGAATAACCCCATCAAGAAAGTAAGACTGCAATATAGAGATAGCTTTCTCTCTTATTTCCATCCATACCTCTTCACTGTAATCTGCACTACGGGGTAATATCAATACATTCGGCATCTCCTTTACCTGAAAGTCAAATCAAGATAAAATGAGCTGCCACCACAAATGACCTAAGATAAAATCCAGCACTAGAACTTGTGTTTGTCTTTATACAGATAAGTATTAGTTAAATGCTCTGTATTTCAAATGTGATTGCATCACAAATGGAAGATATAAGAATGGCCTGATAGTTCTTGGCTAGAAAATGAGGGATGAATCTGAGAATTTAAGTCTAAGATAAAATTCATTAAACTAGATATAAATTTAACACCTACTGGCGAGATTGCATCACAAATGGAAGATATAAGAATGGCCTGATAGTTCTAGGCTAGAAAATGAGGGATGAATCTGTGAATTTAAGTCTAAGACAGAATTCATTAAACTAGATATAAATTTAACACCTACTGAAGTTAAGAAGTTAAGAATCTAAGCTATTACAGTTGGTAAGACAGATGGGCTATAATGCTATCGGTGCACTTCAGGTCTATGTTGTGGAAGGCGCTTGCCTGACAGCCTAGGCAATAAAACGTCCTAGGCGCGAAGATGTGTGCAATTGTTTTAAAAAAAAATATTTTTCCACAGGCGCCCAAGGCGAAGGGCTTGGCACCTCGCCTACGGCCTAACACAACATAGCTTCAGGTCTCTAGAGAACAAATTGCTACACCAACACTAGAATATAGTAATGTTACTACTCATGCCTAAATTACAATTCATACCCTAAGGTTAATGCTCATACCCATGCTTCCATCCATTGTGGCCCTTCAGCACCGTCCAGCGCACAGCCAGCAATAGTGCCATCAATCAAAAGTTGTTTGAGAGCACAATCGTCCAGCAACTGACTACTACCAGTATTTACAAGAAACGCCCCTAAAGAAGAAAATACATCTTTTAAATGCTGAGGAAAAGAAAAATTAAAGATATGGAATTATAACGTAGCAATGTAGCGCTAAACTTACCAGGTTTTACTTGCTGCAGGCATTCAGCATTTATGATCTGAACAGTTTCATCGGTCAAAGCACAATGAAGGGAGATAAGGTCACTTGCTGCAAGCAAGTCGTTTAGTGTATCCATTCTTCTTGCAGCAGGAGGGAAACTAACAGGTGTCCTTCCTTTTCCCTACACAAAATGTATACAGTAGTATAGCAGACAATCAGTGTGAAGCTTGTTAAAGGAAAAGTTGTACGCTCTTAACTAGATGTAAACAAAACTGAACAAAAGAAACTGATGAAAACAAATCAAACTCGAAGAGGAGTTCACAGCAGCTAGTGAAACAGTTCTCTAAAGGTTATGCCAGATTGAATGAAACTTGACAGAACAACCATTATAATGCTATTTTAGATCACCACAAAACGCGTTCAATTAGTTCCCTAACTCTTCAGTTTCTCACTTTATACGAGAAACACACTATTAAACAAAGTTCACTTGATTTAAGAATAATTCGACAAAACCATACTACATAATACACTTTAAGGTCCACAACCCAATAAACAACACCTCTTTCCATATAAACTTTTCCTAGAAACAGATGATATCAAAAAAAAAAAAAACCCATGTTTCTTAAACCCATTTCGCCCAATTTTAACACACCTAATAACCATCAATAACTAAACCCCGAAATTTGAAGTCCTAAACCACCCATTTTACCCGATATGTATCCCAACTGTAACACAGAACACCTAAAATGACACAAATTGAAACTCCAAAACAAAGGGGCAACAAAAGAAGGGGCATTCACCTCAGGTACATCAAAGGAAAAGTATTACGCTCTTTAAACAAAACCGAACACAAGAAACTGATGAAGGTAAACCAAACTCGATCAGGAGTCCACAGCACCTAGTGAGACAGTTCTCTAAAGGTCAAGCCAGATTGAAAAAACTTGAGAGGACAACCATAATATTGTTATTCTAAACTTTCACAAAAGACCTTCAATTGGTTCCCTAACTCTTCAATTTCTCACTGTATATGAGAAACACACTATTGAACAAAGTTCACTTGATTAAGACTAACTCGAAAAAACCTTACTACATAATACACCACACAACCCAATAAACAAAATACCAGTACTCTATTTTCCCATATAAACTTTTCCTAAAAACAGCTGACATCAACAAAATCCCCATGTTTCTTAAATCCATTTCCCCCAATTTTAACACACCTAATAACCATCAATACAAGTACCAAACCCCAAAATTTCAAGTCTCAAACCACCCATTTCCCCCAATATTTATCCCACCCATTTCCCCCAATATTTATCCCAACTGTAACACAGAACACCTAACAACCCTCATTCAACACAAGTAACAAAACCCCCAAATTTCAACTCCAAAATCATCACATTTCACCAAAAACCCACAACCCAGCTACAAATTCCAGCTTCATTTTACCCAATTTCAAACAAAACATACACCCAAACCCTAATAAAAACATCATATTCATCACATTTCAATAAACCCCCACTAAATCACACCTAAAATTACATAAATTGAACTCCAAAAACCAAAGGGGCAAAGCATTTACCTCAGGAACATCAAAGTAAAGCACACTCATTTTAAAAGCCAAACTCCGATTCGCCAAAGACCTAGAACTAGCAGATCTCCCAACAATCCCAAGCACCAAACCTCTACATCTCCTCATCCCTCTACACAACGGCTGCACACTCCCCAACCACCCACTTGCCGAAAACGAATGACTACTCAACAAATGAGTCCTCCTCAATAACCCCAGAAACAAAGCCATGACAGTATCAGCAATCTCTTCAGCTCTACAAGTATCAACATGAATTAACCTCAAACCCAAATCATTAGCTAATGTTGAATCCACTGCCCGATCAGATGAACCCAGACATAAAATCAATTGCCATGGTTGTAATCTCCTCTGTGCTGCTCGTGGTAAGAATGATAATGAATGGATTAAGATTGCTGATGCTGTTTCGATTTTACCATGGGATAGGGATGATAAGCCTATGTGTTCTACTGTTGCGATTCGTTCTAGGGTTTCGGATTCTAAACTGTAGTCTTCTAAACAGTTTAAGGTTATTACTGATGGGAGTTGGGGATGTTCTTGTTTAGGGTTTGTTGATTTGGTTGACATTGATTTTCTCTGTGTTTTCGACATTTTTTTTTTTTTTTTTAGCTCTCTGGGTTTATTTTTTAGATCTTCTTCTTCATTACTGATTTCTTCTTTTACTGATCCCGCTCTCTATTTTCGATTTTATTTTTCTTTTTCTGGGTTTTTGATTTTATTTGTTTTTCATTTATCTTTTTATTTTTTGTTGGGGATTTTTTTATTAATTGTTTGGAAGGTGGGTCTGAGTTGTCGCGTCCTATATGTCCCCCGACCTTTTTTGGGACTGGGGTATGGCTCGTAAGGATGGTGGTGATTATTATCATAAATAGTCGGATATATGTTTTGATTCCCTATATCCGAAGGAATCCCAAGTAACCACTCAACAAGGTCGATCCGTTCATAAAATAATAGAATCATGTGATTCCTAAAATGGTCGAAAATTTCTTCAACCCTGGTCACAT
This sequence comes from Papaver armeniacum, assembly GCA_023531295.1. Taxonomy (NCBI): domain Eukaryota; kingdom Viridiplantae; phylum Streptophyta; class Magnoliopsida; order Ranunculales; family Papaveraceae; genus Papaver; species Papaver armeniacum. The sequence goes on from JAJJWW010004809.1 coordinate 679,372, forward strand.
GTTAAAGGAAATGAACTCTACATTTATATCCCTTATATCCAAAACTGATAACCAGGGACGGGCTTAGCAAGGGACTATCTCGGGCTATAGCCCGTCCCTATTTTTAGCTTAACAAAATTTTTGTATACATAATTTTTTCAAAATTATTAATTAGCCCACCTCTATTTATTATTAGTCCTTATAAATGTAGCACAAACAATTTTTAGCCCAAGATCTTATTTAAAACATAGAACTTTCTTTGTCACATGACTCACATCCATTTAGTTTCCCATTTTTCTTCTATCAACTAAAAATTTCTTTCTCTAATCACTTTCCGGATTTTATCTTATACTTATTTGTTTATCTAGTATTTTATAGGCAAATTTCAATTAACCACTAATTATGTAACTCGTTCCAAAAAATTTGTCGCGGCCTTCGGCCGCATTGACAACTAATAAAATTCTAGCCCTACCCTACGAAGATTTCTGAGTCCGTCCCTGCTGATAACTATTCCTCTCCGAGCCACTTCAGACCTATAAGACTTTGTAACACCACCTACAAAATTATCTCTAAACTCATTGTCCAAAGAATGAAGTTTTACCTAACTAAGATCATCTCCCCTTACCAATCTGCTTTCATTCCTGGCAGACAAATTGCTGACAACATTACCATAGCCCATGAGATTATTCATACCATGAGAACCAAAATAGGAAAGAAAGGTGACAATTGTAGCATGGGAATAAAAATTGATATGGCTAAAGCTTTTGACAGAGTTGACTGGGGATTCTTACTTACCATCATGAAGCAAATTGGCTTCAATGAACAGTGGTGTGAAAAAATCTATCAGTGTTTTTACCACCTCCTTTGTTGTTCTTATAAATGGCTCCCCCGATAAGTTCTTCAAACCTACTAGGAGGCTCAAACAAGGGGATCCTCTGTCCCCTTATCTCTTTTTATTCTGCATGGAAGCTCTCTCTAGGAATCTCATCCAAGCTGAGGAGATGGGCCTCATCACTGTCATTAAGATCTGCAAGAGGGAACCCACAATCAAAAACCTTCTCTTTGTTGATAACTGCATGGTATTCTGCAATGATAACAGGATTGAAAGTCAAAATCTAATGTACATCCTTAAAATTTGTGGTGACTCTTCTGGTCAGCTCATCAACTTCAGTAAATCTGGTGTTTTCTTCAGCAACAATACTAACCCGAATCTAATCCTCATTATCAGCAAGTCTATGGGAGTCCAAGTCCTGCAGACAGATGAAAAGTATCTTGGTTCACCCATCTTCACTCATAGCAGCAAGATCAACTCTTTCAAGCCTGGAGTGGATAAACTCAAGCTCAGATTGTTCAATTGGAAAAAGACTCCTTTAACACAGCTGGAAGGCATGTCCTCATAAAGTCTGTTACCTCAACTGCAAACAAGCTTCAGAGAGATTTCTTTTGAGGCAAATCCTTAAACAATCCTAAAGGTTACTATTCAAAAGCCTGGACTGTTTTCTGCAAACCAAAAGACATGGGAGGTCTATGCTTCATGACTATAGAGCAATTCAACAACCCCATGATTACTAAAATTGGGTGGAGACTTGAAACTGACAAAGATTCTCTCGGGTAACAGCTAATGGATGCTAAGTATTTCACATGCAGAAATGTGTTGAACATGGATATTAAGCCCAAAGGTGGAGACTCCTGGATTTGGAAAGGCATCCTAGAAGGCATCAACAATATTCAGGAACATAACTCTTGGAGAAGTTGGAATGTCAAGACTATCAACATCTGTGAGGACATCTGGATTCCAACTATCAAAGAAATCACCCCAAAACCTGCAAACTGCCCCTCTGAGATAGTCAGGGTTGAACATCTTACCCTCCAAGTGGTGAATGCAATGTTGCCTTGATGAATACTTATTTCAATAATTCTACTGCTCAAGCCATTCTTCAAGTCACTTTACATCCATGGGAGGAGGACAAAATTGTTTGGAACCTCACTGATTCTGGAAAATTCACTATGAACTCTCTCTACAAAGACAAGATGGACAGGCTATACAACAATGATCCCTACACCAACAAATGGAAAGATTTATGGAAAAAGGATACTGCTCCTGTCATCTAGATTTTTATCTGGAAGTGTGCTCATGGGATTTTTTTTGAAATGCTGGGGATTTTTTTACACATTCTAAATATTTAAGCGTAATAGTTTCTTGTTTTTCATTTATCTTCTTTTTTTGCTTGGGATATTTTAATTAATTGTTTGGAAGGAGGGTATGAGTTGTCGCATCCTTTATGTCCCCCGACCTTTTATGAGACTAGGGTATGGCTCCTGAGGATGGTGATAAATGGATGGATATATGTTTTCATTCCGATATTCCAAAAGAATCAAATTGATATTAGTATTATAAAGAGGCAACTAGGCTGGGTTTTTTTTTTTCTGATACTCCAATATTTTGATATCAGTTTGTTTTTTTCTAATTCAACTGATTCGTTTGAATTTGAATTAGTAGAAAATGTGATTATGGATAACTTCGAATCCAATGAGATTTATATTTGCAAAATCAAATGTACGAATGAGTCAGATCTCGAGTTAGACATCGAAAAATAAAAACACAACCAATCTGGCATCTGATAATGACAAAGTTAGACATCTAATCAAATTCAAATCACAAATCATACAAACATGGTATAGATACCCTCCTTCGACTAGTTTAAGTGGGTTTTTTTTCTTGTTTTGAAAAGCATATACAAAATTTGAATTAGAAAATTATTATGTCACCCGACTTTTTTTTGGGACCGGGTTATGGTCATGGGATGAGAGGATGGCAGTGATAGATGGATGGATAAATTTTTCGATTCCGAACGGGTTTATTTGATATGATACTCCCTCCGTACCAAATTAGTTGAGCCATTTGTTGTTTGCATAATTATTAAGGCAAGGAAAGAAGGGGAGTATGTTTAAGTATTTTTTACAAGTATGCTCTTATACATAATAACTTGTAAAACTTCGAAATGATTTATCTCTTAAACTATGACACGGTTTTTCGTAAACTTTATATCGTTGAAAAGCATTTTAAAACACCTACGTAACGAATATAAACATGGCTATCAAATTATACATATTTCTTATAAAAACAATAATCAATTAAAAGGGTAGTTTTAGAAATATCCTCTTGATTAGTGAAATAGCTGATGATCTATTTGTGAGACAAAATCTAAAACCAATTAGCTCAACTAATGTGGGACGGAGAGAGTAATTTACTAAGCCTTAAGTAGTTAATTTTTTTATTACAATGACATCTGCGACTACTCTGCCACCAAGAAAACTGATGGATCTAATATATTTCAAAAAAATTATTTAACTTTTTTTTTATTAAATTAGATTAAATTATTTTTCTTCCAAAATCTATATCAGGAGCAAAAATCTAGTGTGATATACAAAAGTATACACTATAAGTATAACACCCATAAGTTTCACATGACCAAAGATGCGTCAATTGACAAGATGAAGCCTCGTCTTTAAGCTTGTGAAGCTTACTAGTTGAAGCATTAACGATGCTGCAAAACGATTATTTTGTGAGGCTTCCTCGAGGAAGTGGAAGATGTTTTCCTCGGGGAACTTGTACTTGGTGAGTGGATTTGAAGTTGTAAAAATGCCAATAAGACATATACAGGAAGAAGGTGTTGGTTGGTTGAGTTTTCTCGAGGAACCCAACGAAAGGAGGATGTTTTCAACAAGGAAGCACTAGTTATGCACGGCCTTGTTCATATCTTTCGAAATTTCTGTTGGCCTACACGGATTATGCCATTGCTTGTCTTTGGCCTTGCAACATGATTTGGCTTTAGTCGCTTGTCCCGACGTTGATGAACTACGATCCGTGCTTAATCCCTTCAAGGTATGCAGAAGGGTGCGTAGGTAGCCGCAATGAGCTGCAATATTGGTCGTCCAGCACCTTTTCTCTAATATCATGTAACTGCGAGGTGATTGCGGTATTTTGTAATTCATAACATCTGGCTCGGTATTGCGATCCAAGAGATGACTGTTGCCATACTTGATGAGGTAAGTTGCAGTCCATTCCTTAGATGCACACATTTATTATCAAGTCAGTCGATGCAGGCGTGCACTAATTGCGAACTACACATTATCGAGGAAAGTAAGCTAAAAAGGCATGCAAGAAACCTAGGGTTTCGGATTCCAAATTGTAGTCTTCTAAACCGATTAAGGCTATTACTGATGGAAGTTGTTCTTTTTTAGCGTTTATTGATTTAGATGCTGTTGACATTGATTTTCTATGTGTTTTCGATATTTTTAGCTCTCTGTTTTTTTGTTATATCTATAGATTCATTACTGATATCATTTTTCTTCGTTATTGATCTCGCTCTCTTTTTTCGATTTATCTCTGGGTTTCCATGTATATTTATTTTTCATTCATCTTCTTTATTTAGTTTTTTTTTTTAGTTAATTGTTTGTAAGGAGGGTCTGAGTTGTTGTACCCTATGCGTCCCATAACTTTTCTTGGACTGGGGTATGGCTCGTGAGGATGGTGATAAATGGACGGATATATGTTTTGATTCCAATATTCCAAGGAAACAAGGGATTTTATTATTTTATGAACAGATTGATATAGACTACCGAGAAACGGTGAGGACAAGTTTCCCAACCACACATTTTGTGTTGGTTGTAGTATGAAACCCCCTCTCACTATGCATAGTCAGTGGAGGGTGGGGCCGGGTGGATATGGAAATTAGGCTGGGTCTATTTTGAAGAGGCGGGTTCGATGGTTTCAGATCTGCCCGTGGCAGGTCTAAGGCCATGCCACAAATTTAAAGAAAAAATAAAGATCTATGACAACATGCAATAAGTATTGATTCTCTAATTATTTTTTCTTAACTCGATCGAGTCGCTGAATCTGATTTATTTAAATCTGAATTGCTCCTCTGAATTTGATTCATTTAAATCTGAATTAGTTGTTTGAATCTGATTCATTTAAATCCGAACTCGACTTCTTAAACCTGACTCAAAAGTTAGTAAATAATTGTATTTTAGAAACTTTTTAAGTCAACGAGATTTATGCTTGAAAAATCATATTATGAGATAAGTTAGATCTTGAGTTAGACATTAAAAATAAAAAAATTCAAAGGATATCTGACTTTTGATAATGACTGAGTTTGATAATGAGTTGAATTCAGATGAGTCATACCCAAACAAATATGGTATTAGTATCCCTTGTTCGGCTAGTTTATGTGGGTTTTTTTCTTCTTATTTTGTAAAGCTTTCCGAAATTTATCATGATTTCGGACTACATGTTACGCAACGTGAACCGACTATTTTTTGGGGGAATTTTTCTATAAAATCATTAAGTCCTTAATTGGATGATATGGTTACATATAAAAACTGATTGTAACTCGACTGTTACAATATACCGATTCCGTATCCTTAACTTGTTGATATATGTTGTAGATAGTTAAAGCGTCCGACGGAGATCAACCTGAACCTATATAAATGCAATGCTGGCTCCAGAGAATCGATATAATTTTCATAATCTAATAATGTCGATAGTAGGTATTCTCCCAATTTATTAGGAGACATTTGGCATGGTCGAAATAATATAACAATGAGGGTCGAATATGCCGACTGTAGAGTAATCTGCAATCGTTACTGAAAGAATTTTAACCGACCATGCCGACTCGGTGCATTTGTACACCAGAATATTGTGCCTCTATAAGCACTGTATTTATCACGAACCACAACATTCGCCATTGTGTTCATGTTGAATACAGTGCCGACCGAAACATTCAACATTGTGTTTATGATGAACTCAATGTCGACTCTTATGGAATTTGCTTTTTCATATATGTTTTTTTTTTCATTTTAATTAGGAGAAGAGAATAAGTGATGCATTTATTTTGAACTTCAACTAGATTTTAGGTTTTCTTTTTCAAATTTATTAAGAAAAAAGTATAAAGCGTAAAATTTTCATCAGTAAAACTTCTCCCTTATAATAAAACCCAACTCTATTTTATCGTGAGTATCCCCTGATTTGTGAATGTATCCATAAATATGGGTTTTAAAATTTTACGTCATGTTTTTAGAATAATTACATGAAATCGTAAAACATTTCAGTTAATTTATGAATTATAAACTTTTTTTATATTCGGAAAAATATTTAATTCTACCTACGTATAGATGACACAAGGAACTTCAAGTCTTCGACCTTTCCTAATATACAGTGTTTCTCAAGTTTACATATTAGGACTATGACGACATTGTGGTTTTCATGATTTTTTCATTAGAATCCTTCCTATGTTGTCTGAATTCATCATCCAAATTGCTTCCAACATAAACTATGGTTTTCGGATATTATAAGAATCGACCAATAACCCTTCGGCTTCATATATAGCAAATATCCAATTAGGCACTTGATTTTCTTTGATGTATGGGATGACGGGTGTTTTTTCCAATTTTGCTGGTTTAAGAAAACACCAACCAATCGGCACGGAAAAGAAATATATGGAGGAGAAGTTTTCATTCGCAGTGAACTGTACACGCTTCGCTGAACTCATTTTTCAATTTCCACCAACATCTCAATAGATTTTGGATCTCTATAAATGTTTCCTTTTAATTGCATCAACTTTACAAGAAACGATTTATATGATGCATATATATATGTATACAGTGTAGTGTGGTATGTGCAGAAGCATGAAACAAAACTAATGTATAAATGTATGATTTTCAAACTAACAAATGGAACGACTGTGATCATACATATCGTAACAATTTGCATACTTCTACAGGAATTTGTAACGGGAACAACATGGAATGAGTGTGATCATACATTTTCTATTTAGGTCATACTGAAGCTAAGAAAGGTTACCCCTAATCGGCCAACATATTTCTTATGCATATAATATCCGTTTTCAAATTTAATTAGTTAATTTGGTAAATATTAGTTTCAATTTAAAATTCAATTTAAGTAGGACTTTCATCATCCACTTCCCCGATTAGACCCCTGTGATTTTTTGCCACATCACTAAACATTGTTTTTCTTGTCCATTTGAACCGTGTTTTAGAAAACGCCGATTTAATTAGTTAAGATGTTTCAATTTAAAACAACATAATCATTTTAGGATTTAAATTTAGCCATTCTATTTACATCCAAAAACTACCAGAGCTGAGATCATAAAATGATTCTGCTTTTACAGATTCATGTTAGACTAATTCTCTTGTGTCGTGTATGGAATATGGTTGAGGAAGAGGTTTTTCATAAATTTCTTGTCAAATCAAATAAACTAAAAATGAATAAACATGACCAAATGAACGTGCATAACACGAAATGCTGGTTTCAAGATTACCAAACCCCCACTTTTTGGTTGTTGCACCTTAATTACTCCCACTTTTTGGTTGTTGCAACTTTGCACGGATTGCCAGAACAAGTATATAGACTTATCATTGCACAACGTTTTTGAATGGGTGTGGTCAAGAGTGTCAGAGTGGCTCAGACAGCAGCCTTTTTCTTATTTAGTTGTGCACATACATAAACTTTTATGACAGGCTACATGAGAATGTGATGTGAGTCAGTTGTCGTGTAAATTTTAAGCCAAGTTTTAAGAACAACTGAACATTTTATTGCAGAATGAAATTCAACCTACATATAAATTGCAGAATGAACTTCGAACTCTCCCAGTATGTAGCGTGTTCTCTTAAGTCTACAATTTTAGGACTCTAATATCATAGAAAACCCTTCTCATGTTGACTCCCTTTATCTCAAAAGTTTCTACTTGTGCAGAACCATACTTTCCGGCTATGAGAAGTATCGGCTAATAATCAATCAATAATAGAAAACTTCCGATTTGCTACTTGATCTGCTTTGTTGTAAGAGATGCCGTATACTTTTTTTCCAATTTTCCTGATACAAATTTGAAATCTAGAACAACACGAACCAATCAGCAAGGAAAATTAAGATATGCATTAAAAAAAAAAAAGTGTTTCTACCAGATGCGGCCGTCCAAGATATTTTAGTGACCCAAAATTGTTTCCCTTGCATACGAACAATAACATCAACTAGTCATACACATTAGCAAGGCTGATGTGCATAGATACCAGTCTATCTGCATCAGCAAGTGCAAACAAAAGGGCAAAAAACACTTGGGAAGAAATGAAAAAAAAAACAGCAAAAAGAATGGAGAAGTGGGGCATCGATCCCCATACCTTTCGCATGCTAAGCGAGCGCTCTACCATCTGAGCTACATCCCCATTTGGTGTTTGTATTACGAGTTAGACAATGGAACTAAAAAGCAACTTAGCTTGTAAGCAGCACTGTCGTCGTCATCCTTGTATGGCCGATGTTTCGCCTCCTTGAAGGGGCAACGGGGAGATGATAAGGGCGGTGCTCTCCATTAGGGGAGTGCCAAAACAGACGCAAATGTCATGAGGCTTTGTTTTCGCAAGGAGACTTAGGCTTGTCATATTTGTGCAATGATCCTGCAGAGGCAATAATACTAACGCGAGGGTAAGGCGAGATCAATGGGTCTTTACACGAAAGTGTACGGACGTCCTGCGATTTCGTGCCGCACGACATGCAATGTCATGGGGCTTTATGTTCGCAAGGATATCTAGGCCTGTCATATTGTCGCAACTAAAACATCCTGCAGAGGCAAAAATACTTGGAAAATGATAAGGCAAGATCAATGGGTCTTTACACGCAAGTGTAAAGACGTCCTGCGATTTTGTCGCCATAAAAGGTGGCAGGGGAGGACCTCTAATTAGGGAGGTCTAACTTGGAAGACCACATAAAAATGATAAGGCAGGGTCAATGAGCCATCACATGAAAATGTAAAGGCGGTCTGCGACCTTGTCGCCACAAAAAGAGATAGAATACTCAATTCATGAAGATACCCGCGACTCCGTCGCGATGATACATTTCAAATAACAATAAGATTATTATCAAATACAAGAAGACAACTGAAATCTTCCATCTGAAGAAGACTACCAGAGGCAAGTATGGGAATGGAAAAGATGAAATATTGCTATTCATCTTCTGATGAAAGAATTATACATCAATAATGTTAATCCATTATATTACAAGGAAGAACTACCAAAAAAGGGGACTGAAGATTGAATTCAGAGGAGAAAAATCCAAGAAATATACTATAATAAGGATACAGAAATGTACAGATACTACAAGCAGAGAAAGAAAACGAAAAAAGTTATTTCTTTGGCGATTCTTCTTCTTCGTCTGATTCTTCAATCTGATTATTCTCGTCGCCAGAATTTTCTTCTTCGCCAGCCTCGCTATCAGAAACGTCTGAGACAGGCAGATTCTCAGGAACCTCTTCAAGGAGCCAGGGATATGAATGCAGAGGGATATTATGATCTTTACAAACATACTCCATGCCTCTATTGCGAAAACGAACAGCATCGTTGTTAAAGTTCTCCACTGTCGTTAGAAATTGTTTCTTCAACTTGGAATATCTATTCTCGCGAAGGAAGAGATTCTTTGCCACGGAATCGCCACTTAATTGATAAAAGTTTCGATTGAATTTTTCATGGGCCAAAATTTCATAAAATAAAGGCAACTCAGGATTGTACAAGGGAATAGGAAGTCCCGCGAGAATCTGACCGAGCGAGACTATAATCTTTTGATCATCACATTGATGATCAGAGAAAAGATTTACAGAGAGAATGGATGAGGGTTCTTGATTTGGAATGGTTGATAGAGTGAAGCCCTTCTCGAGCAATTTCTGATTAACTTCATCAAAAGAAGTTTTGTATGCACGACTAAGGGCAGCCATTATCAGTATGGGAATGGATGAGAGGTTAAAGGTAAAGATCGATGCTAGAGAAAGATGAAAAGAAGATTTGCAGTAGCAGGGAGAAGATTTGGAGTAGTAGGAGCGCAAATTGCGGAAGGAGAAAATCAAAGAAGTTGCAGAGAGAAACTAAAGAATGAAAAGGAGGGGAAAAGAAAACTATATATAGGAAAAAAGATCCTCGAGAAAAACGAGGTCAATTAATGCGAGAGGAGACATGAACGGTCAAGAATAAACGGTTGGAAGAGACGTGTCGAAAAACGGCTTTAATGGTTAAAAACTGTGTACGGAGCTGAAACAGGTAAAGATAAGCAGTCGCAGCGAACAAAAAGCATCGCTCTCATGATATTCTTCCCTTCGCAAGAAGAGTATGAGGAGAGATATGCAAAGCTCGGAACTTCGCAAAAGAATAGAGGCAAGTACGTACTTTTCAAGTCCAGTATTCTTTCGCTCGTTCCTTCATCGAAGACCAAAGAGATTTTTCCTTAAAAATCGCTCAAGCTTAGCTGTCATCCACTATGTATTACCCTATATAAAGGGTCGAGTGAGTCTGTTGTAAAAGAGAGATCTTTTGAGAATTGTTAGGCAAGTCATTAGGAGAGAGAAAGTTTAAGAGTGTTTTACTTGTTAAAGGTAATTCTACTTTTCCTGTGTAGAACTCATGAAATTAATGAATAAACATTCTCAATTCTGCAACTTTCAACAGACTAATTAACCAAAATATAGTGAGGGGTGTAGTGTGGGAAAACCTGCTACTACACCTTATAAGCTCATCATATCATGACAGAGATTCTTCCAGGCAGATACTACATTGTCTCTCCTTTCACCAAATGTCACTCGTCATCAGCTGGAACTGCGGTGAACCTGTCTAGAAAATGCGGTGGCCGGCCAGGTTCATTCATTCACAGAACTAACACTAAAATAACTAACACTAAAATGCCGAAAATGAAATACTACCTCCGTGCCACTATTAATTGACGAAGTAGTACAATTTATCTCTATTAAATGATTCATCTCTCAAACTATATCACGGATATTCGTAAATTTTATATCATTTTTTGAAACACCACAAAAGCAAAAAAAACCTCCACAAAACCCACACTCACATAATACAATGACAAACATCACAACAGAAAATAACCTCCGCAAAACCCACACTCACATAAAAATGATATATTCCGGCTGATTGGCTGTTCAACCAAAACCGCTATTCAATGATTTCACCACTTCCTTATTAGGACAATCGATTTTTAGGTGGCAATACGCGACCAATAAAATAAAAATAATAAAAGAAGGCAAAATATTATACCATAAAGTTGTTGATTAGCGTTTGAAGGGTGGATACCCCTCTCCTTGGGAATCAAGTTCCGGTATTTAACTTTTGAATTTTCTCATCTTTATCGCGAGATGAAAACAATTTCCGAATTTTCCTCTTATTTAACTGAGAATTCTTCCTTTCAAGATTGCTACGTCTCTCTCAAGATCCCAGGCAACTACAAAAGAAGATCCAACCTATGAAAAAAAGATAGAAAACAAACATATACAACAATATAAAGACAGGTTTATTCTTATAAGCTCATCATATCATGACAGAGATTCTTCCAGGCAGATACTACATTGTCTCTCCTTTCACCAAATGTCACTCGTCATCAGCTGGAACTGCGGTGAACCTGTCTAGAAAATGCGGTGGCCGGCCGGGTTCATTCATTCACGAGAGAGGAGAACTAACACTAAAATAACTAACACTAAAATGTATTTCTCAACTATTTCCCGATTTCTCGCGGAAAATGAAATACTACCTCGATTGAATTTTCATGGGTAAAGGCAACCACTATTAATTGATCATCACCAGTAGAGAGAATGGATGACAATTTATCTCTATTAAATGATTCATCTCTCAAACTATATCAGAGAGAAACTAAAGAATGAAAAGGAGGGGATATTCGTAAATTTTATATCATTTTTTGAAACACAAAAGCACAAAAGAAGAGTATGAGGAGAGATAAAAAACCTCCACAAAACCCACACTCACATAATACAATGACAAACATCACAACAGAAAATAACCTCCGCAAAACCCACACTCACATAAAAATGATATATTCCGGCTGATTGGCTGTTCAACCAAAACCGCTATTCAATGATTTCACCACTTCCTTATTAGGACAATCGATTTTTGAAGAGTATCTTTGATGTCGGGGCTAGCAAAGCTGAATGTAGTATGGGATTCCAAGTAGTTGTTCCAAAAACTTGGGGTAAAAACTTACACGACAACAACTTTCACATCACATGGCCTGTTTCATCCTTAATAGAACACAAATCCTATTATTTGATTTTCCCAAAATAGGAAAAAGACAGCTCCCTGAGTGAGTCACTCACTCATTCTGATTACATCAAAACCCGATTCATAAACGGAATAGATACGAATCGTCCATGATCCCAACCAAACCGAGTTACGAAGCCAACACACAAACACAACATTCTTTGTGGACCATGCCGTTTTGCAACGAAAATTATGATCACACACTCATTCCATTTGCAACTGCAAGTTTGATTCATACTTCAATGATTTTTGCACACATCACACTATATATGTGTTAGAAAAAAAACGGGTTTGTTTTTTCTTTTAAATTGATAAAAGCAAAAGTTGTCTTTGGATAAAAGCAAAAACTGCCTGGTTAAAAACAAAAAATGATTTCTCTCCTTGTTTTGTGTATTTTCTTGTCTTGCCTTTGCAAAAGAAATTGAAAAGCACATTTTTCAATTTGAGAAGAAAAAACTATAACTCCTTCTCTTCACGTATGTTTTTTTTTTTTTAAAACAAAGACTTTGTATACCATTCTACTCATTGTTTCTCTTTTCAGTGCACATAGAACAAAATCTTGTGTTTGGGAAGAATATTTTCTTATTAATATGCATGAGGAGGAATCTTGCTTTAATCTTTATATGCATGCAGACTTGTTTATTCCCGTTATGGCACTTCTCTTGAAAATTGTTTTGAGAATCTTTCTTTGCTTCACAATTTGGTTATCATACGCATGGGAATCTTGTATAAAAAAATGAGAATCTTTGTCTCTTGTTTTTAACGTTCAAGACACTAGATAAAGAAGAGTTCTTCTTTACATTTTGGGAAGAAGTGGGAGAACGGAAAAAACTAGAACTGTTTTTAGCAGAAAAAAGAGAGAAAAACAAGAGGAACTACTTCTCTTTATTTGTTTTGGTTTTCTTGTTTTGAGAGACAAGCTCAACTTCTTTTTCTATGGTTTCTGAAAAACAAGAGTTTTCTCTATTTGAGTTTGTTTTCTCGCTGCCAAGTTCTTAGGGTGTTCTCTTGTATGCTAGAAGAAGGAACACTAACGATAGTTGTATCCTGGAGGCAACTCGCCAATAAAGCTATAGCATCTCTCTGTTCAGAGGAGTAGCGGGCGATATTGTCTTTAGGACATCGTATCTAATACGTGCCTCTATCAGTTTTATTCCATATGCTACTCGACGTGATTTATCTACCAAGATGCTGCAAATCAAGCTAAGTATTTCTTGTGCTTATTCAATTTATTTTAATTATTGTTGTTACTAACCCAACAATCTAAAGACAATATCTGCTAGTTTAATTTTTGTGACAACAATAAAGAAAAATATTATTGAAAAATCAAACTAATAGGTTTAGTGAAAAGATCCATAAAGCATTTGGCTTAAATAATCATAATTGAATGATTTATTGGTTTGTTTATGAATGATTTATTGGTTTGTTTATGGTCGGTGTTGACTAACTTTGGAAAACTAAAGATGCTCATCTTTTTAGTGAAGAAAAAAAATAAATTTTTGTTGGTCCGTAGAGTTTTGAGATTATCTCTTAACTCATGAGGTATATGGTTAAATCCTTTTAACATGATGTAGTAGACATATTTATTGATAGCCTCACCAAATCTCGTCATTTTTGGAATTGTAAAAGTATTTTTTTAATATTTTACAAAAACAGTGAAAGAACAAAAGTTAAAGTTACATTGAGTTGTAGAGTTTTGGGTTAATCTCTAAACTCAAGAAGAGTTTTGTTGAATGCTTTTTACAACTAGTAGAAATATTTATTGTTCACCCCACCAAGTTTTATGATTTTTGGAGTTGTAAAAGTATTTTTCACATATTTTACAAAGCGTAACATGTTTCGAAATTTCGACGGGCGAGAAAAAACTCTGCTGAAAAATTAATTTTTCGGGATATCTATGAGTTTTTTGAATGAAGTGATCGGAAACAAAACCTATTTATGAGTTGATCAACTCTGGGATATCTATGAGTTGATCTAAATAAGATATTTAGTTCTGGATCTTATCTTTAAATCCCTTTTTGATTTATCTAATTTGGATATGCGGTTTGAGAGATAAGATATTTGGAAAATTGTTGTGCATGTCTGTCCAGAAAATGTGAAATGTGTGTAATCTCTTGATTATGTTAACATTTGATTAGTGATGTGCTATCACTTTGAGCATATCATGGAAACCTGTATTAGTGATTAATTAGAGGATATTTAGTTGAAATTTAATTCTCATGATAACTTAAGCATGTAGCTAGCAATCGATTCCCATGACATGAGCAATAATCTTTTGTAGAGGTAAATTTGTATTACTTTGTCAAGGAATAATATGATTTTGATAAGTTGTATATCAACTTCGTTTATGTTCAAAATCACTTGGATCATATATGTTTTGTGTAACATCAATTTGCATAAATCACATGTTTGGTTAATAATTGTGATGCAACAAGAAAATTGTGTGTTTAAATCGATTTGCGAATATACAAAGCATTTGGTTTTAATTACCAATATTTTGTGACCTACTAATGATTGCTTGAATCTAATGTTGAGGTACAATAATTTGATCCAACAAGTAAGTTGGTTAATGTTGGGAATGCTAGAATGTGTGCTCCAGAAGAAACGTGTGAGTCTTCTACCAAAAGTACTAAGATATGAAAGCAATTCTTTGAGAAACTCAACTATCAAAAACAGTTGAAGGAAAAAATTGGTAAAAAGATTTCAGGTATGGACATCATCATTCTCCACATGTGCATTATGCTTTAAATATAATTTCCAATGGTTATCTACCTTACTATGAGATATGATATTTGGAAATAAGTTCATGTAATGCTTTGAACTGTTAGCATAATAGAACATGAGGATTAATAGATAAAGTGAAGCTTGTATGCTATTAATTGATAATGAATACATAAACATGTTAAATCATAATGTTGGTAGAATACCATGATTTGATTATGCGGAAAGTGTTAAATGACACAAAATTACAGCATGTTAAGAAATCTCGATAATTGTGGGGGTGTAAAATAAAAAATATTTATTTTGATCTCTCAAGAAGATTTTACAAAGTGCACGACCTATTTTTTTTTGTGTTCTTGACCTGTATACCTAAAATGTGGGGGTGTATTGCCTATTTCGCCTCCCAAGCAAATCAAAAATTTGACTTAAGATTATGGATTTTGTATTCCTAACCTATCCTAAGCATGCTAGTGGATATAGGTTAATGGTCATAATATTTGACATTGAGAACATTGGTATGAACACGGTAGTGGAATCTAGAGACGCTTTGTTTTTTGATAATACAATTGGACCTCGAAAAAGGATCCATGACAGTCTCGCATATGTTCCTTCGACTAGTCAACCCCGTCTCAAGATGTTGAGACTATACATAGTAGAAGTAAGAGAGTTAGAACTTAGACAAGTTTTAGCCTCGTCTATGTGACCTTTATGGTAAAGTCTGGATACTAAACCCACAGGGAAGTTATATGTTCTTCCGAATAGTCTTCAAAAGGAGACCTTGGTAGATGGGACTGTAGAAAAATACCTAGTATGGTTATGGGTTATAACCAAAAATTAAGGAATAAATTTCTTTGACACTTATTCACCTATCACTAGAATCACTTCTGTTAGGATGATGATTATTATTGCTTTTATTCATAATTTGAATATATACATTTGATGGATGTTAAGACTGCAATTTTAAATGGTGAATTAAATGTAGAAATTTATATGTACCAAGTAAAAGGTTTTTTGTTGTGAGAACAAAGTATGAGAATTGATTAAATTTCTGAATCGTTTGAAACAAGCACCTGAATAGAGGCATGAAAATTTGATCATGTAATGATATCTAGTGGTTTAAGATTAATAAATCTGATAAATATGTTCACATTATATCTGAGGATGATGCTTTTGTTACTGTATGCCTTCATGTTGATGACATGCTCATATTAGGCAGTACATTGATTTTATTAATACCACTAAAAGCATGTTAAATGGGAATTTTGACATGAAAGACTTGGACCCTACTGATGTAGTCTTAGGGATAAAAATCAGAGAGACGTCTGATGAACATAGTCTTAGTCAATTTCATTTTGTTGAAACTGTACTAAAGAAATTTAATCACTGTGAGGCTAAACCTGCTTCTACTCCTTGTGATCCCACTTGTAACCTGATAAAGAACAAAGGTGACGGTGTATTATCAATTTTTTGAGTATTTTTGTGTAATTAGTAGTCTTATGTAATTGATTAATTATATAAGACCTGGTATTGCTTATGCTGTAAATAGTTTGAGCAGGTACTCTTGCAACCCTGGGCAGGATCACTGGAATTCCCTCAACCGAATTTTGCGCTAATTGAGAGGCACTTCAAACTTTTGTTTAATTTTGGAAGAATCATACTGTGCTGAAAGGGTGATGTGATGCCAACTGGATACATGACTTAGAGGAGTCAAAATCCAAAAGTGGGTACATCTTCATGCTTGAAGATGCGTCTGTGTCGTGAAAGTTTTCCAAACAGACAAGTATAACTCGTTCCACTATGGAGTCAGAGTTTATAACCTTAAAAAAGTTAAAGATGAGGAAGATAAATGGCTAAGAGCTTTCCTGGAAGGGATTCCACTCTAGCCTATGCCCGTGCCATTGATCGCGATCCACTGTATACAAAGGAAAGTCTAGACATATATGAACAAGGCACGGGTGATACAACTACTCTCTACTGGTATTATCACTATAGACTTCGTAAAGTCCAAAGATAATATAGCAAATCCTTTGACGAAAGGTTTATCTAGAGAGGTAGTTAGATCCACATCGAGGGGGATGTGACTTAAGCTCATAGAATAAATCACCATGAAGGATACTCAACCTTGTGAATGGAGCTCCAAGATCAAGGTTCAATGAGACAACTAATTTATGGTGATATCGAGACAGCACTATGTTTGTCCCTCCCTATGGTGTAGTTGTGTGATAGTGCTACCTGCATGCGATATGATGATCTGTTGAGATCTTAATGGGTTCCATGGCTTTGTTTAAAGCGGGGTGTGGCAGGACACTCTTGATGGACTCACCTATGTGGATGTTGGAAGTGGGGCCGCTTCCTATGAGAATTTGAGTTAATTCTATAGAGACATTCATTAAAACCGGGATTTAGCCCACGGCCAAAACAGGCACAACCGCAAGAGCTTGGCAGCTTTCGGTGGAGACATCAAGTGTGGTTGTTATTTCTGAATTGCATTCACTGTTGGCGGTTCAAGACATTGTGTTCACCGTTACAACAAGCATTTCTGGTAACTTCTCACTAAGTTAATTCAATCTTTGGGACACCTTAGCCTAATTTTGATGCCTTCTGTTTTCTCGCATTTTATCGATATGTTTTATCATTCATGTGGGGGATTGTTAGAAAAAAACGGGTTTGTTTTTTCTTTTGAATTGATAAAAGCAAAAGTTGTTTTTGGATAAAAGCAAAAACTGCTTGGTTAAAAACAAAAAATGATTTCTCTCATTGTTTTGTGTATTTGCTTGTCTTTCCTTTGCAAAAGAAATTGAAAAGCACATTTTTCAATTTGAGAAGAAAAAACTATAACTCCTTCTCTTCACGTATGTTTTTTTTTTGTTAAAACAAAGACTTTGTATACCATTCTACTCATTGTTTCTCTTTTCAGTGCACATAGAACAAAATCTCGTGTTTGGGAAGAAAATTTTCTTATTAATATGCATGAGGAGGAATCTTGCTTTAATCTTTATATGCATGCAGACTTGTTTATTCCTGTTATGGCACTTCTCTTGAAAATTGTTTTGAGAATCTTTCTTTGCTTCACAATTTGGTTATCATACGCATGGGAATCTTGTATAAAAAAATGAGAATCATTGTCTCTTGTTTTTAACGTTCAAGACACTAGATAAAGAAGAGTTCTTCTTTACATTTTGGGAAGAAGTGGGAGAACGGAAAAAACTAGAACTGTTTTTAGCAGAAAAAAGAGAGAAAAACAAGAGGAACTACTTCTGTTTATTTGTTTTGGTTTACTTGTTTTGATAGACAAGCTCAACTTCTTTTTCTATGGTTTCTGAAAAACAAGAGTTTTCTCTATTTGAGTTTGTTTTCTCGCTGCCAAGTTCTTAGGGTGTTCTCTTGTATGCTACGAGAAGGAACACTAACGATAGTTGTATCCTGGAGGAAACTCGCCAATAAAGCTATAGCATCTCTCTGTTCAGAGGATTAGCGGGCGATATTGTCTTTAGGATAGCGTATCTAATACGTGCCTCTATCAGTTTTATTCCACATGCTACTCGACGTGATTTATCTACCAAGATGCTGCAAATCAAGCTAAGTATTTCTTGTGCTTATTCAATTTATTTTAATTATTGTTGTTACTAAACCAACAATATGTTATATATATATATATATATATATATATGCCTCATAATCATTTCTTGTAAATTAAATGCAGATTACAAGAGAAATTTTTATAAGACCCCGAAGTTCATTGAGATATCGGCGGAAATTGAAAAATGATGTAAGCGAAGAAGATCATAGTTCACTAATGTTATATATACATGCCTCATAAATTAGTTATTGTAAATTAAATGCAGATTACAAGAGAAGTTTTTTATAAGACTCCGAAGTTCATTGAGATGTCGGCGGAAATTGAAAAATGATGTAAGCGAAGAAGATCGTTGTTCACTAACGTTATATATACATGCCTCATAAATCATTTCTTGTAAATTAAATGCAGATTACAAGAGAATTTTTTTATAAGACCCCGAAGTTCTTTGAGATGTCAGCGGAAATTACAAAATGATGTAAACGAAGAAGATCGTAGTTCACCAATAATGAATATTTTTACTCCAGATCTAGTTCATTAATGCTACTTGATCGGGGTTGATTTAGATTGCAAATTTAAACTAGGAAAATTAGAGAAGACATACATTACTTTTCAACAACAAAGCGGATGGAGTCAAAGAAACTGGTTTATGTTGGTATCAGCTATATGGGACTTTTAGAGTTAAATCTAGTGGTATTGTAGAGATGATTCCAATGAACACTTGTAAATATAAAAGATTTAACATGAAGCTTACAATGGTATAATAAAAATTATTAAGAAATTCTGCATCACGATCTTCAGTTTGTAAACCTGAGAGAAGGCACTACAAAGATGGAGAAGTTAAAATTTGTTGCATATTTATCTATATTATTAATAAAGGGCTAATAGCTCTAAAACACAAACAATATATATTTTAATGTTTTTATTATTATCATTATTTTTATGTTACATGTGGAGATGTTTTAGTATAAAAAATCTTAAAAAATCCATTTTTCCGACCAATATTAAAAAAAGAAAAAAATGAAAAGCTAAGAAAATATCCAGTAATTTTCCAAAAATCATATGTAGCATGTAATAAAAATTCGAAAATAATAGATTTACTTCAGGAGTTCTCCCGAGATAAATTTTGATAAAAGTAGAACAGGTGGGGCCTATTTAAATCGCAACAATCCTAATACCACTACATGGCAACTCAAAGGCCATTGTATTTCCAACCGGAGAAATCTGAGACTGTATTTTATTTTTGCGTTTCTAACCTAAGCGGTTAAAGTCGTTAATCATTTACCTCTTGGGAATAAAGACAAAAAAAAAAACAATTAAAAATTTTAAAACTTGTCTGAAGTGGTAAATGATGCAAGTTTTTAGTTTCTAAGGTCAAAAACTCATACCGCCATATAAATAAGCTAAAAACAATCCTCTCACATAACTTCCAATTTTGGGGCCCAAAAGTGGAGGCAGAGTGTTTATAAGGGTTCTACTATATATTTATTTTGTCTCTCTCCGAAAAATACTTAGATTCGAAACACACACTTCACTTAGTCTCATGTCTGTTTTGAAAGGGATAGAGCTATCCCATAACCCTTGTTCGGAAGATAACAACAAATACGCCTTTGTAACCATGCAGGCTTTGGTCAACAAATTCATGCAGAACTATGCAAATTTCTACCAAGAATATGGATGCACTCATTCCATTGCAACATGAAGATATGTACCTTAATGTTAGTTTTGTGTCATGCTTTTAGCCCAAAGCATACTATATATATACTTGCATCGATCATAAATCATTTCTGTAAAGTCGATGCAAGATAAGAAGGAAAAGTTGTATAAACCCCAAATTTATTTATTGAGATGTCCGTGGAAATTGAAAAATGGATTCAACCAAGTTTGTAGCGTAGTTGACGTAAATTTTTGTAATCCATAAAATTGGAGAAAATATCCAGCACCTCTTATAACAAAGCACGATTCAAGCTTTACAGCTTTTTGAAGCTTGGAGATGGAATGTGCTGTCTGGTAGAAGTCAAGAAGTTTGGAGTCTTATGCATTATGCTATTGTGTGGAACATATGGAAGGAAAGAGGTAGCAGAGTTTTTGGAGGAAGAAATTAATCAGTTTATGAGATGCTGCTTTGTATCAAACAAACTCTGATTCTTTGGAGTTATGAGTCAGATACATTTCAGTTTACAGATAGCACCCAAATTCTGCACAATTGGGAACTTGTTCTGCATATGTAATTTAGTCTTTTGACTAATCTTCTTGTAAGATTTTGGCTTGGCCTTTTCCTTTAATATAACCTTTTTCATTTCGAAGAAAAACAAAGCGGATCAAGTCGGAATTGGATATTTGCTATGAGTGATGGATTATTAGTTGGTACTGGTTATAGCTGGAAAGTATAATTCTATACTCGTGGAAATTTTAGAGATAAAGTTAGACGCTTTGAGAAGGGTTTTAATAAAATATGCTCCCTCCGTTTCTGGAAAAGAGATATTTTCAAGAAATACTTTCACTAAAATGAAAAAGTGAAAATATCTCTTTTCGAAAAACAGAAGGAGTATGAAATGTATATTGCCATTTGAGTCCTTAAATTGTAGACATATTGGGAGAGTTCCAAGTTCATGCTGCCATTCATAGGTTGGATTTCATTCCTAAAATGAAAAAGGCAAAAAAGAAAGCAAACAAAAAAAAGAGAAACAAAAATTCCATAATGTAAATAAAATGTTTTGCGAATTTGCAGTAGTTAAGTTGTTCTTAAAACTTGGAAAATTTACACGACAACTGACTCACATCACATGTAGCCTGTGATAAAAATTTACAGGAATTCTAGCTTGACCAAAGCTGTAAACTTCGTTTTGTCCCGAACCTCTAATAGAAAAGGTGGGCCTCACGATTCCTGGAGTTTAGCAGAGGGCCACCTCTATTAAAGCCCGGACAAAGTGAAGTGCAAAACTTCGGTGAACGAAGTATTTTTGAAAAATTTATCTATGTCCACAAAGAAAAAGACAATTGTTTGATTCACTCCCAGTCTCTGACACTCTTGACCACACCAATTCATAAAATGGTGTAGTACTTGTTTCTCATGTTGTGGAATGATAAGTCTATATCCTTGTAGTGGCCATAGACTTCTACTCCGTGCAAAGGTGCAACAACCAAAAAAAAAGTCAAGATTGCTAATACGTTAACCAAAAAAAGTCAAGATTGCTAATAGGGGTACCAAATTGTTTGGGGTATAAAGGCAACAATGTTTTTATCTCATGTGTATTTTGGTACACTCCCAAGCAATTTGATACCCCTATTAACAACCTTGAAAAAACTGGGAGTCTGGTTCATGGTTGTTCGAAGTATTCTCATCTAACTCTAAAAGAGCAAAATCATATATTATCATCTTAGCTCTGGTAATTTTTGGATCTCTGGAAAAGATATTTGCAGCTTGCTACGCTATCGTCATCCGTTGCGTAATGGAAATCCTTTATCAGCTCATCATATCATGACAGATACGACATTGTCTCTCCTTTTCTCAAATGTCACTCATCATCATTTTGATTCTTCTAAAATAGTAAGAAACAATAGATTAGTGTTTCACCTTTTTCAGACTTTTTTTAAACCTATTTCAATACTACTGATGCTGCGGTGGCCGGCCACACTGATTCAATCCGAGATAAGGGGAATAAAATTAGTAGATGGGAAACAAATTAGACATTCAGCCGACATAGTCTTTCAATGTTTTATTTTGATTTTCAAAGGGTCAATAGGAAAATGCCTCAAAATGGGGGTCACCTAGCGAAAATGTTGGCCATTTTGAAATTAGTCTAAAATGCCCCAATCCGGTAACTATTCCGTTGAGGACAGTGGACTGTAAACATTCCTTATTAGGGGACTCGGTTCCTTAAACTGTTTAGCGAAGAAACCTACGAACAAACAGGAAAAGATTTTGATCCCGCGCTACGAGATTAAATATGAACTCGCGGCCTCAGAACTACCAGATATGATAGATGTGACATCACTTAACTCTTGACTTAACTAGAGTTGTTTACCCGAATATTTAGTAAACTGTTGTATCTTTTTAGGATTGATAAACATTTTAGGCGCCCTTTTTATCTGCTACTTCCACAAAATTCAAAAGTACAGCTTCCTAAAGACATCAAACAAACCAAGTACTGTTGGTAGTTTTCTGTTTTAGTAACCGATTAGTATACTAACCTAGAAATACTTGGTTCATGATTCGAAGGGTTGCATCTACCATTGATATACTACACTGCAACTAATTGTCTATTATTGACAAGATCGTGATAAGTGGAGACAAGTAAAGTAAGTTACTTGGAAAGAAAAAGAATAATGATTCATGCATCTAATGTATCAACCTTGTCGTGCACTGATTAAGAACTAAATTTATCAAACATACAACAACGATATGTTATATTTAACGGTGATAAGGCCGCGAATTCAATGCGGGTTCAAATTTTTTTTCGAACAAACACCACATTCGTTGTGTGACCATGTGGTTATTTTTACGAGAAAAGTACGATCACACTCATTCTACTTGTAAGTAAACATATGAACATTTATAAGAGTTCTGTTTCATGCTTTTCGCACACATCACATTGTGTATATATATATATATATACATGCACCATAACAAAGTTCTTGTAAGTTTGATGCAGATTACAAAAACAAAAATTTATGAAGACCCCAAGATGGGTTAAAAAAATTATTGATATGTTGGTGGAAATTGAAAAATGAGTTCAGAAAATAAGATGCATCATTCAATACCACAACACAAACTGTAACTTGTGTAATTAAGATTATTGATTGTTGTTGTTTTAAAAGACAAATTTAAATCAGAAAAGTTACGCAAAATATCTACCGTTTCTTCGACAAAGCAGATCAAGTCGTAAAATGGAAATACAATGTTTGTGATGGATCCTAATAATGAGTATCTTGGTGAAGGTATTAGTAGAAAATTATCCATGGGTTCTTGCTACAACATATAATTGAGAGAATGCAGCATGTTATAATGACTTAAAAATCAACATATAATTGTGGAGGTTGAATTTCATTCCCAAAATCAATTCCAAATATCACCTGAAATTTTTTTTAAAAAAAGTGAAAAAAAAATCCATACTTCCATAAAACGTTTTAGTAGTATAATGACTTACACTTACACTTTGGTACCCTTATATGTAATCACACACATGGTCCACATGGATATCGGATTATAGTATGGAAAAATTGAGAAAGTAAATCTGGAACTTGATTTTCATGTTGTGCGATATAGATCTATACACCCGTGGAAATAGACGACCAAAAAAAGCGGGAGTAAGGTGTAACAACCAAAAAGTTGGGGTATGGTTCATGGCTGTCTCCAGATCTTGAAACCAGCATTTCGTGTTATACATTTGGTCATCTTTTTCAGTTTTACTTTATTCATGACAAGAAATTTATGGAATGCTCTTCGTCAACCATACTCCATGCACCACACAAGAGAATTGGTCTAATCTACATCTGTAAAAGCAGAACCATTTAATGATCAACTCTGGTAATATTTGGATCAAAATGGCTAAATTGAATCCTAAAAATGATAAGTGCTCTCATCTTAGCAATTGCATTTTGTTTGCTCTCGTCTTATGATGGCGGAAAACGAAGACACCAATCGCTTAGCAAGTCATGGTCCGTATGAGGATGTATTGGAAGCATACCTCTCGCATGCTAAGCGAGCGCTCTACTATCTGAGTTACATCCCCGTTTAATTGACTGTCGACAAATTAAACTACTTACCTTGTAAGGATATTTTCTATGTACTGCACTATCGTCATCCGTTACGTAATTGATGTGGAATAAACCAAGATAGTATGGATCAACAAAGACAGTTGATACAGTCTCTAAGTGGATCAACAAGAGCTGTTGACACGGTGGATTCAACTTGGACATAAAGTAAACTTGTGAAACAAGTTAATCTGTTTTTAGAATTTTTTTGCGCTAGAGTTTTTTCTAGAAGAGTCTTTAGAGTTTTATCCTTGTTAGGAAAGTTTATTTTTGAGTAGTCATCAAGTTTGTTTAAGCTATAAATAGGCTGTTAAGCCATGAATATTTTTATATCAATAGAAGCAGTTTTATTATATTCTCTTCTTTCAATCAATCAATCATAAGTCTTTGATATCTAGATAATCTACATCTGGTATCAGAGCAAGAAGATCATAGGCTTGTGGTGATGGTGGTGAAGAAATTCCAGTGAGGAATTTGTGAAGCAGTTCCAGTGAGGAGTTAGAGAAGAAAAGATGTCTACAACAAACTTGAGTTCAATAAACGTTCCAGTGTTTGTCGGTAAGAACTTTTAACATTGGAAAATTCAGATGGAAAATATCTTCACATATCAAGAAGTGTGGGATGTTGTGAACGTAGGTTATGCGGAACTTGCAGCAGGAGTGGTTCAAACAAAAGATGAAGCAAGGACCTTAGTAGAGAAAAGAAAGAAGAACTCAACAACAATTTATTTACTACATCAAGGTATGCATATTAGATAGAATTGTGTATATTAAAGAATCCAAAAGAGCTTGGGATAGTTTAACAAACTATTACAGAGGAACTGATAAAGTCAAGAAGGTTAGATTACATATGCTTAAAAGAAAATATGAGCTATTACAGATGGAGACAACTGAAACTATCTCAGATTTCTTCTCAAAAGTGCTAAGTTTAGTTAATGAGATGAAAGCTAATGGAGATACAATAGAAGATACTTCAATTATAGCAAAAATTCTACATAGTTTACCTGAAAGTTTTGAATCAAAGGTAACTGCATTTGAAGAATGCAATACAGCAGAAACAATGACTGTAGATGAAGTTCTAGGTTCATTACAAGCATATGAGCAACGAGTACGTGAAAAAAATACTTGTGAAGCATGTAGAAGAAGCTCTTCAAAGTCAGATAAGCTGGGTCAATAATCAACAATATAATTCTTATAGAAAGCCTGGTAATCCGAGAAAACCTGTTGATAAAAGCAAGATACGCTGTTGGAATTGTGGTATTTTTGGTCACTATTCAACTGAGTGCAATAAAAAGATGAATAATGGTTCTTATAGTAATGAAAACTTGGCAGAAATTCAAGATGAAGAGTCTGAAATCTTATTGCTAGCTTGTCATCCACCTGAAGAACAAATTCTGAACAAATGGCATCTAGATACTGGCTGCAGCAACCATATGTGTGGAAAAAAGGATCTATTCACTGATCCAGATGAATCTACGAGATCAACAGTCAAGTTTAGAAACAACACAACTGTTCCAGTTATGGGGAAGGGAAAAATAGGTATCATAATTAAGAATGGTGCAAAAAGTTACATAATGGATGTATTTTATGTGCTTGGTCTTCATCAAAATTTATTGAGTATGGGACAACTTTCAGAGAGAGGATATTCCATGAATATCTTTAATGGTGTTTGCACCATTCATGATCAAATGAAAAGATTGATTGCCAGAGTAGTTATGACTAAAAAAAGGTTATTTCCTTTGAACATGCAATATCAAAGGGAAATTTGTTATAGTACTTCATTTGATAAAGATTCATGGTTATGGCACAAAAGATTTAGTTATGTGAATTTTAACAGTCTACATACCTAGCAAAGAAAGAGATGGTGTCAGGTTTACCTCCCATTAACATTACTGAAGCAAGATGTGAAGATTGCATATTTGGAAAACAACATAGAGATCCTTTTCCTATAGGAAAAGCAACTAGAGCAGAAAAGGCACTGGAACTAGTTCATAGTGATTTATGTGGTCCCATTGAAGTTTCCCGCGCTGGCAATAGATATTTCATCACTTTCATAGATGATTTCAGTAAGAAAGCATGTGTATATTTATTAAGGGAGAAGAGTGAATCATTCAATGCTTTCAAGCATATGCTGAAAATCAAAGTGGAGAGAAAATAAAAGTCTTACGAACTGATAGAGGAACAGAATATACTGTTGTATACAGTTTCATGAATGATTGTGGCATTCAACATCATCTAACTGCAAGATATACACCACATCATAATGATGTAGCTGAAAGGAAGAATAGAACTATAATGGAGATGGTTCGAACAATGAGAAAAGCAAAGAATTTACCCAAAAATTTATGGGGTGAAGTAGTGGATTGTGCTATTTATTTATTGAACAGATGTCCAATAAGAAGCTTGCTTGATATAACTCCTGGAGAAGCTTGGAGAGGAAGAAAACCCAGTGTGAGACACTTTAGAGTGTTTGGGTGTATAACTTATGCTCATATACCTGATCAGCTTCGAAAGAAACTTGATGATAAAAGGGAAAAATGTGTTTTCATTGGTTACAGTAACTTAACAGCAGGATACAAATTACTGAATCCTAAGACAGGAAAATTGGTTAATAACAGAGATGTAATATTTGGTGAAGATTCAGAATGGGTTTAGAGTACTGCGAAGACTGTTAACAATGAAATTACAATAACTGATGAACATAAACAAGAAGTCAAGATGATATTAAAGAAAATCAAACAACTGAATAAAATCCAACAATACAAGAAGAAACATCATCTAGACCTGTTCGCAATCGATCTTTGCCAACACGTTTAAATGATTATGTTTTAACTGATGAAGCAGACAATGAAGATGACTTAGTAAACTTTGCACTATTTGGAGATTGCGATCCAGTTAGCTTTGAAGAAGCAGAGAAAGATCAAGGATGGAAAAAGGCGATGAATGAAAAAATCCAAGCAATACAAAAGAATAAAACTTGGAAGCTTACTATACTTCCACAAAGAAAGAAAGCCAATGGAGTAAAATGAGTATATAAGAAAAAGTACAGACCTAATGGTGAAGTTGAGCGTCTAAAGGCAAGGCTTGTGGTTAAAGGATACAAACAAAAACCAGGTATTGACTACTTTGAAGTTTTTGCACATGTAGCTGCACTTGATACTGTTCGTTTGATAATTTCTTTAGCTGCACAAAATAGTTGGAAAATTTATCAAATGGATGTAAAGTCATATTTTTGAAATGGAACGCTTGAGGAAGAGGTTTATATTGAATAACCTTTGGGTTACATCATGGAAGGGAAAGAAGAACAGGTACTAATATTGAACAAAGCATTATATGGATTAAAGCAAG
Organism: Papaver armeniacum; assembly: GCA_023531295.1. Lineage (NCBI taxonomy): Eukaryota > Viridiplantae > Streptophyta > Magnoliopsida > Ranunculales > Papaveraceae > Papaver > Papaver armeniacum. Next base: position 706,876 of record JAJJWW010004809.1, read on the forward strand.
CACCGTGTGTGCTTGGTATACAAGAATTGATAACTACTTTTTGAAGAAAGGTTTTAATAAGTTTCCACATGAACATACTTTATATATGAAAGTTGATTCTCTTGGGAATCATATTATGGTGTGTTTATATGTAGATGATCTTATTTTTACTGGAAGCAGTTTTGAAATGATTCAAGAATTCAGGGAGGATATGATTCAAGAATTTGAGATGACTGACTTATGTTTAATGTCATACTTTCTTGGAATAGAAGTATTACCAACAAAGAAAGGAATCTTTATATCACAGCAAAGGTATGCATAAGGAATATTAGAACGTTTCAAAATGGTTAATTGTAAACCAATTTTGACACCTGTAGAAGAAATATTGAAGTTGGTAAAAGAATGAACATGAGAACTTGTAGATTCAACAAATTTCAAGTGCCTTGTTGGAAGTCTTAGATACTTAACTGCTACAAGACCTGATATAATGTATGAAGTTGGATTGATCAGTATATATATGGAAACACCACAACAATCAAATTTACAAGCTGCAAAACGTGTTCTTAGATATGTTAGAGGGACAACTAATCTGCGAATACTCTATACAACTTCAGAGAAACCTGAACTAGTTGGTTACACTGATAGTGATTGGGAAGGAGATGCAGACGAAAGAAAAAGAACTTCTGGTTATGCTTTTCATATGGGAACTGGTTTCTTTTCTTGGTCATCAAAGAAACAACAAGTAGTTGCATTATCCATAACAGAAGCAGAATATATAGCTACTTGCAACTGTGCTACACAAGATGTATGGTTAAGGATGATGTTAAGATCATTTTTCCAAGAACATAAGACATTAACAACAATTTTTTGTGATAATAAGTCTACAATTTCACTGACCAAGAACCCTATACTGCATGGAAGACGTAAACACATTGATATCAAGTATCACTATATTAGAGAGCTTGTCAGCAACAATGGGATTGATGTGGAATTTTGTGAGAGTGAAGAAAAAGTAGCAGATATCTTCACCAAGCCATTAAGGTCTAATTTTTTTATCTACTTAAGAGGAAAGCTTGGAATGATTAGTAAAAACTATCTTGGTTTAAGGGAGGATGTTGTGGAATAAACCAGTAAGATAGTATGGATCAACAAAGACAGTTGATACAGTCTCTAAGTGGATCAACAAGAGCTGTTGACACGGTGGATTCAACTTGGACATGAAGTAAACTTGTGAAACAAGTTAATCTATTTTTAGAATTTGTTTGCATTAGAGTTTTTTTTTCTAGAAGAGTCTTTAGAGTTCTATATATCCTTGTTAGAAAAGTTTATTTTTGAGTAGTCGTCAAGTTTGTTTAAGCTATAAATAGGCTGTTAAGCCATGAATATTTTTATATCAATAGAAGCAGTTTTATTACATTCTCTTCTTTCAATCAATCAATCGTAAGTCATTGATATCAGATAATCTACAGTAATCCTTTATCAGCTCGTCATATCATGACAGAGATGATGCTAGGCAGATGCGAAACTTTCACTGCTTTCCTCAAATTTCATCATCCTTTGACTCATTTTTCCAAAATAAGAAATAATAGACTAGTGTTTCACTTTTTTTAAGACTTTTAAAACCTATTTTATGCTGCTAATGCGGCGAACCTATCAAGAAAATACGGTGGCTGGCCAGACTCATTCATTTTCAGAATCAGTACTAAATTACCGAAAATGGGAAATGTGAAAAAATAATGGGATATTTTGACTTTGGGTCACATAAAAGTGACCAGAGTTGCGTTTGGGTCACGCCAAAATTTTAATTAGAGTTTGGGTCACGAGACCACGGTTGACTGCGTTGACAGTTAAGGAAGTTAGTTAAGTATGAAATGACCAAATAAATATTAGACTTTGATTTATTTACCAACCAAGCCATATAACATCTGTTTGTCACGTGTACGACCACCTCATCCATAAAACAACAGCAGAGATTAAAAACTCTATTAATCTCTTTCTCCTCCCGTGAACTCTTCTCTTTCTCCTCGCATCGTTTGTTTTTCTAATTCTCTCTGAATCCTCTTTTCGCTCCGAATTAGCTCCTCTACAAAATCTCTGATAATTGGAATAATAAGAAATCGTTCTCAATTACTCAAAACCAAAAAAAAAAAAAAATCCTCTTCGCTAAACTCGAGTTAGGATTTGATTTTGGCGTGATTCTGCTATATACTCCATCTGTTACTAAGGTTCATAGTGAAACATGAGTTAGGGTTTGTAGATAATGCTAAGATTGAAGTTGGGTTGGAATGAAATCATGAGAATTTTAATGTGATTATAATGGTGAACTGAATCTTTTTGGTATGAGTTGAGAATAATTTTAGGGGAAAAATTGAATCTGATGTTGTAAAGCAAGAACTGATTTGGATTTGATTAGAATCCTACTGGAATTTTCGCAATATATGTTGATTCAATTAGAAATTTCTAAAATTAGGGTTCTTCATAGGTTTAGGGTTTTATTTTCTTTTGTTTTTTTAACGATTTTGTGTTGATTGAATGGTTAACGGTGAAGTTTAAGTCAATGATTTTGAAGGATTTCATGATTGTAATTATGTGCGCGTGGTTGAAGTATATGGTGAAGATTTAGGGTTCATATGAAATGGGGGTTCTTCTGTTGGTGGAGAAGGGGGAGGCGGTGGAGCTGTTGTTGCACGTGCAGTGCACATGATGACACTAAACTAACACCGTTAGCAGGATAAAAATTAATTCAAAACAAAATTATTTATGTAACGGTCAAGACGGTCAACCTTGGTCTCGTGACCCAAACTCTAATTAAAATTTTGGCGTGACCCAAACGCAACTCTGGTCACTTTTATGTGACCCAAAGTCAAAATATCCCAAAAATAATCCATTATATAGTAAAACGTTTTACACAAATTTCGGGTAGTTGTTCTAAAAACTTGGCGTAGAAACTTACAAGATTGCTAATAGGGGTACCAGATTAAGTGGGGGTGTACCAAAATTATAATAAGACAAAACATATTTTTATATACGATAGTTTTTGCCTTAGCTTGATATACCCCACCTAACCTGGCACCCCCCATTAGCAACCTTGGAAACTTACACGACAACAACTCTCGCATCACATGTAGCATGTTTCGTCCTAAAAAAAAAATACATCTCATCCTTTGAGTTTTCCAAAATAGGAAAATGATTGCTGTCCGAGTCACTCAGTCACTGTGACTAGTGTCACTACACCAGAATCCGACTCAAAACGGGGAATGCAAATAAATCGTCCCATGATTCACCCGAACTGTTGAATTAACTGCGAAAATTGTGGGCTCCATGCATCCTCTCTGTCCATCGGAAACTACATCCTTTATTGTACTCGAACTTCTACGTAAAAAATTCTAAAAAAATTATTTACTATGATTTTCCATATTCCTATATAGAAAAGATATCCCCTCCCTAAATTTAAAAGTGGATCAGATCTAATTGACCTCGTGGGGAAGGGAAAAGATATCCCCTCCCTAAGTAATTGTCCAACAATTTTTAGTTTTACTCTTGTTTTTTACTTTTAACTCTTTTATTTCAGTTAAGCACTGCTCAGTCGAACTCGCAAGCGTTGCTATCTCAAGCTTGTTTGTCAATGTTAGTGATCAAATCTATAAGTCTTGATTTCTAGTCTACCTATAGTAATGTCTCGGATTATGATAGATTGTCTAGTTGAGCATTAGACTTCACGGCATTCATCAATTGAAGACGAAGAACTACTAAGGAGAGCTTGTGGAACTTCATCAACAAAAGGTATGTGGAGACTAAAACTCATCTATCATTTGGAAAATTTATTTCTACTCTATCTCCTATATTGAGACAAAAATCGTATTACTATATAGTTGTTGATTATACACATCTGATATTTCGAGCTGAGTTTATTTCGCTTACATATTTCTCGAAATATGTGTTGGTAAGCTTTCGCTTCAACCATGTTCATCTTATATTCTTGAAGAAAGTCAAAAGATGATCATGTGAAAATCGCCGAGTAACATCTTACATGGTTTGTGTGATACAATCATTTGGTGTAGACTTGGAATGTTTCGTTATGATTATTTCAATAACTTGAAAATTTCTTTGATGCTAATAGTGTGTGAAAACGGCTATTGTCATCCTCTAAGAAAGTTTCAATGATTGAAATAAGAGTTTTGAATACTTAACCATCTTTGGATTATAAACATAGTGTGCATTCTTGCATGTATGTGATCCATGACCGGAACTAAAGTATGCATACCTGTAGGCGTATTTGTAGTTATGAAATTCTGTGTACCAAGTACACATACCTGTACGCATACTTGCGTAAGGTATAGGTCTCGGAATTTCTGATGGGTTTTGGAAGTGTACTAAGTGTGCGTACACATTCGCATACTGGCTAACCCAAACTCAGACCGGCTACTTAAGTATGCATACCCGTTTGCATGCTTGAGTGGTTATAGTTCTAGAATCCGTTGTGACATGAACTAATACATTTATATATTAAGGAATGCGTTCTTTGAAAATCGTGGCTATAATGTTCATGAATTGATTTGAATGAATCAAACCGATTTTGCTTCAATTGTGTTCTTGTATACTTCTAAGAGAATATATCAATTGAAATACTTTTTAACTAGTTTTATTTGAGTCATTTGAACTAGTTATGGTTAATATGAATAAGGTTGATATGAGAGTGTTCATATAGCTAACATTGGTTAAAGACTGTTGAACCAACATGGTGTACACATTTAGGTACGATTTCTAAACCTAAATGAGGGTACATTTCATTTGTGAATAACAATCTAAGTTCGATCTAACGGTTGAAAGATATTAGCTTAAATCTAATCAGGTTTTCATCTAACGGTGAATATTGACCAAGGTAACTTAGATTGCAAAACCTGATTTGAAAACTATATAAAGAAGAACTCTAATAACTGGGAAACCTAATCCCCACACCTCTTGTGTGATACTAGTTGTATAAGCTAGAGTCGAATCTCCTTTAACCTTAGGTTTTTCATGAAACCCGGTAGGTTAACGACTTAAAGACTTCATTGGGATTGTGAAGCCAGACCCAACTATTTTCTCTGTAGTTGCGTGATCTGATCTTGTTGTTTCTATCGTATTTGAGTGTTATCTTCTCTAAGATTGGATCGAGATTTAATCTCCGAAAGGCAAGATAAAAAGTAGTCACAAACATCTTCGTCTCATCGTTTGTGATTCCACAATATGTTGTTTCGCTACCATACGATTAAGATTATTGTGAGGTGAATGATATTTCTAGGCTGTTCTTCGGGAATATAAGTCCGGTATATCAATTGGTTCATGTTCACCTTGATTTATCAAAAGACGGAACAAAACTCGTAGGTATTTCTGTAGGAGACAAATTTATCTATTCCAATAGACTTTCTGTGTGAGACAGATTTGTTTATCAAGTCTTCGACTTTGAGTCATAGCAACTCTTGGTTGTGGGTGAGATCAGCTAGGGGAATCAAGTGCGCAGTATCCTGTTGGGATCAGAGACGTAAGGAGCGCAACTGTACCTTGAATCAGTGTGAGATTGATTAGGGTTCAACTACAGTCCAGTCCGAAGTTCATTGGTAGTAGGCTAGTGTCTGAATCAGCTTAATACAGTGTGGTGTTCAAAGTTGGACTAGGTCCCGGGGTTTTTTGCATCTGCGGTTTTCCTCGTTAACAAAATTCTGGTGTCTGTGTTATTTCTTTTCCGCATTATATTTTGTTATATAATTGAAATATCACAGGTTGTGCGTTGAATCAATCAATTGGTAAATCCAACCTTTGGTTGTTGATTGAAATTAATTGGCATTTGGTACTGTTCAAGTTATTTCTCTTATATTCAATCGGGCTCGCAAATTCGTATTTGCTGATTGCATATTGAATTGAGAGATAGAGATATAAAACTCTTTAATATACTTTTCTCTAGATTGAGTATAACTGTCTAGTTGATTCTCTTGAATATATATTGGAGTTTGTCTATTCAGATTGCCAAACGAAATATTGGGTGTGGTTGTTAGACCCCCGCTTTTTCAATTTCTTCTAAAACTCTTTATATCTACATTTTTTACTCTTCAAATTCTTTTTAGCCATAAATAATAATTATCTAAACCTGTGGAAATAAAATTTGGAAAAAAAAAGAAACGAAAATTGAGTTTTAGTTTGGCATTATTCACATGGAAACTGAGGTTACATGCAGTGTAGGGGAGGGATAAAAATAAACCATAGTGAGGTTGTCTTGTGACCCATATCCCTTCCCCATATTTAAGCGATAGGGAAGGGATATCCTACCATAATGCTTGGCTTTAGAGATATCAAGCCACGAAATTGCTTCAATCAAGTTAAAAAGTTAGAAGTTAGTTGGGCCATATAGTTAGAAAATGGTTTCTGGAAATAAAAAAAGTGATTTTGGGAGCGTAATTGTATGGATGCACAAGATTAAGATAACCAATAAATAATATTAATTGATATATTTAGTTATTTAATTTTGGCACATGATTTAAGTAATTTTTAATAAATATTTAAAATGGATTGTTTACCAAATTATTCACCTAAATTTGGAAACACAAGGTACTAAATATGTATAAAAACTATGTAGGCCGATAAGGTCTTTGCTTTACTTCACTGTAATTAAGTTTCTAAGAGGAATATTTTCAAAATTGCAGTGTTTGACATGGAAGATAGAGTTAGCTTGCCCCCTTTGCGACATAATCAGCCCCATATCCGCTTCGGCTCCCTTGGCTGGTTCCTCACGAGGCTCGCTAATAAGCTAATACGACAACCTGTTCAATTAATATAATAATACATCGTTGGAGCTTAGCTTGTTAGACTTCCAACTAGTTTCACGTAACATTCGTTGACCAATAATAATAATAAAAAAACTTCTTCTTTTTTCAGAATTGTTTATTTCATACTTTTTTGCACACAACACATTATATATATGCATGTTAAATCATTTTTAGTAAATATAATGTCAATTATATGGAAGGAAAGTTTTGTAAGATACGGAAAATTGTTGAGATGTTGGAGGAAATTGAATCATGAGTAAATAGCTAAGGGTGAAATTTTAAGTATGAAGGCTATGCCGACACAGTTATTCCAGCATTGTTTTTAATTTTAATTTCAATGACGGCATATCCTAGATTGTGCACAGAAAACTCTGGTAAAAATGTAATATTAGCCGGCACGGTCGACTTTACAGCTTCAGTGTCGACTGTTCTTTTCGGCATTGTTTGTAAGTTTAAATTCCATGCCCACATTTGTTTCATATACAGAAGCACCCATTGTTAGTCCATTGTTTGGGTTGGGGGAAGGACTCACCGTCTCAATCGTGATGAATGGGATTGAATCACAAAAAGTACGCAATTTTTCAAAAAATCCTATTATCATATTCATTCCTTCTGTAAGTTTGACCATAAATATTTATGTGAGTGTTGTTTCATATTTTTTTGCACACAACACATTAAATATATATACATGCATGTTAAATCATTTTTAGTAAATATAATGTCGATTATATTATATGGAAGGAAAGTTTTGTAAGATACGGAAATTTGTTGAGATTTTGGAGGAAATTGAATCATGTGTAAATCACTAAGAGTGAAATTCTAAGTATGAAGGCCATGCCAACACAGTTATTCCAGCATTGTTTTTAATTTTAGTTTCAATGACGGCATATCCTAGATTGTGTACAGAAAACTCTGATAAAAATGTAATATTAGCCGGCACGGTGGACTTCAGCTTCAGTGTCGACTGTTCTTTTCCGCATTGTTTGTAAGTTTAAATTCAATACCCACATTTGTTTCATATCTTGAAGAAAACTCTGTAAGAAATTTTCTATTAGCCGAAAAAATGTAGTTTTCAAATTCAATATCGGCATTGTCGACATATTTCATACAATGCCTCTTGTTCATATTCAATACTGAAATTTAGCAGCTATATGTCGGCTGTATCTTTGAATGTTTTTTGTTGTTAAATTTTTTATGTATTTAGGTCAATGCCAAGGAATATTAATAAAGGAAAGAGCGAAGATATTGGCGTTATAAGTAAGGAAAGAATAAAGATCTTAGCACTCCTGAGTAACTATCCCCCGAGGGAAAGAATTTGGTCACACTAAACGTTTGGGGGAAGGCTCTAAAAAAGGGGAAAATTTGGAGCGTAGGGACCGTAGTAATCTATCAATCCATGAACCTCCTGGAGAATCAGATAATGAGGACGATGAAGAGGAGGAATGTTCAGCGGTTGAACCAAGTCTAGAATCAAGACAATATGATGAGGAAGGTGAAAAATCAATATAAGGTGAACAACCAATACAAGCTGAATTTCAAGGCGAACAACCGGTACAATGAGAACAACAACAAAAAAAAAAAACGGAAAGGAACAAAAAGGTTCGCACCTTCCTCATCCTAATGAAATGCTACCTCCCCGTGTTGATGACAAATTTTAGGGTGAGCAATATAAGGTGAACACCAATACAAGCTGAATATCAAGGAGAAAACCGGTACAACAAGAACAAAAAAAAAAAAAAAAAAAAACGGAAAAAAACAAAAAGGTTCGCACCTTCCTCATCCTAAAGAAATGCTACCTCCCCATGTTGATGACAAATTTTGAGGTGAGTAGGTTGATCCGAAAATCCTATTTGGCTACAAGGACTCGTGGGATTTCCATAATTATTTAACCTATATATGTAATACTTTCTACCTTGTGCTCATATATTGTTATGTATGCTTTCTTTCATGGTCTCTCATTTATGTTTGTGTTGTTTTTTTTCAATGTAGGATCATAATAGAGTTGTACGTATTTGTCGTTGCCGAGCCATGGGAGATTGGGATTTGGATAAGAAATGTGAAGGTGTTCAAAGTATTGATACGATACGAGATTCTTGGTTGTATTCCGTGGTCGAAAATTTCGTGGAATATGATTATGTGACAGTTAATTGCTTCATTGAGAGATTTTATAGTGAAATTGATACCATGCACTTCTCAAGCAAGATTCTACAAATCTGGGAACAGCAGGACATAGCCATTGAAACTGGTTATGTTATAGAAAAAGTTTGGAGTGACAAATGAGAAAGCCAAGAATGAAGACTGGGATCCTGCACAAATTCCTCGTACAACCACTTCATATCTATTATCCCTTTTGGGCACTAGGGTATTCCCTGATACTGGTGGAAACAGGGTGAATGCCGACTACCTACAATACTTGGATTCCCTGCACGAGATCATTGACTATGATTGAGGCACTGGATCATGGCGTATTTGATGACAGAGATGCGAAGAGTCTCTAAGGAGATTACCAATTAATTTGTCGGGAAATTCACTCCACACCAGGTGTCACACGCCCATTTAATCGCCTAAAATTTTCATGGGACATGACCGGAAATACTATGTGGTTCAGTGAATCAACTTCACCCACAAGTACTTAGCCTTGCATACTTGCATCAAAGTATGCATATGCCTTCACTCTTAAGGCTTTATGCAACATAAGTCTTCATCTTCTTTCTCTCTAACTCTTTATGGCCCCATAAGCATAAGAGGTTTCCCATGAAAAAATTTACTTAAACAACTTCACTAGATCAGCAACATGATGAACACAAAGATATAACACAATAAACCCATCTCATGGACCCAAATAGGCCATTCACCCTCTTGGTGAATGCCTAAAACACTCTCTACATTAGTGGTTCTTCTCTCAAAAGAACAACACCAACATTATTGATTCCTAGACTATTTATATTAACTAGGATCAGGCCAAAACTTCTGTGCAACCACTTGCACAAGCCTTAGACAGCCAAGTGTCCAAGTAGTTTCCATAACCGCCAACTTCAACTGCCACTTTTGTGTTGTCACGCCAATTAGTTCCACACCTGTTCTTGGTGGTTATGAACACTTTAATATGGTTATAAACACACATTATAACCGTTCTCTATTGTCTCACACATTTGGCATGCTTGTAAAGCCAATAACCAACTCCTAACCGTCACTGAGCCGTATTGCGCTACTGTAGAGCTTTACTGAATTCGGCCTTGATCCAATGTTCAGCCATCTTGGCACTGCAAAAATTTTCCTCCAAGTTAATTCACGGATAATCCTTGTGCTTCAATCATCAAGGCTAACTCTTTAAGCTCATTTTGGTTGCTCATACGTCGTATGCTTCACTTAGCCAATTTCATTGACAATAACAATGCCACTCTTGCATTGCTAGCTTGTTTGCACACTTTGTTCAAGCTTTGGTGACCTTGAACTAATGCTATAGATTAACTCTTGGCCTATTCTACCTTCTTGCATCATCCTTGAGTTTGGGCCAACTCAATTCCATGGATATGCCTTAATGCCAACATTGCATGTTGCGTCTGACAACTTTGGCCAGGGCCGTCTTACAGTATTATGGTGCTCTAGGCGAACAAAACAAAATGGGGCCTTTTCTGTATTACAAAATCACCCACCCACTGTAACAACAAAAATTTCTTGACAGCAAATGATGATTCAAGTGTAATACTAACAAACAAAAAATTTACCTGACAGTAAATGATGATTCAAGTGTAATATCAACAAACATTTATCATTTTTTGAAGAAGACAAAATGCTAGTAATGGATGTAAAGATCGACCTCTCGGCATTTACCGCTGCAAACTCATTTATAATACTGTCGTAGTCAATACTTCGTAGCATATCCGCTTCAATAGATAACATCGCTAGTCCGTTTAATCTCTCTTGAGACATCGTTGATCGCAGGTAGGACTTGATCAACTTTAACTTCGAAAAACTTCTCTCTGCAGACGCAACTGTAACAGGGATTGCTAATAAAATTCTATATGCAATAGACGCATTTGAATAGCATCCGCCCATATCCGTTAAGAAATTCAACACTTCGATAGCCCTTCCAGCTTCCTTAGGCAAAAAACTTCGTAAAACCTTCAACTCCATATATAACTCATTCCCATTAATATCTAATTCCATTTCATAGCTTAGGTATTTTCAAGTTTAACACAAGAATCCCTTAAATTTTTATCGTCAAGAGACCTTAATTTTCCTATATGAAACAAAAACCCAAAAGTTTCCTCGTATGCTTGAAATTGTTTAAACCTACGTTTGAGAGAAGAAATAGCTTGTTCCATTATATAATTGAAGTATTCTACTCGGAAAGCTTCCATACCTTGTAGTGGTGGTTGTACTTCCTCTATCTTATAAATTTCATCAAAGTGCTTCTTTCTTTTTCTTACTCGTACCTCATAGAAAATAGGCTATATATTCAAAGAGGATGCAAGTGTTTTAGCTTCTTCCAATGCATCCATCCTTTCTGTAATCCTTAAAGAAAGAAACAAGATCTTTTAATTTAATAACAGCATCATCAAGATTCATATCTTCGGTTTGAAGTTTAATGCTCACAGAGTTAACCGCAAGAAGTGCTCTATGCCAAACAACCATACCAAGTATAAGCTCAAAATTATCAATCTCTCGGGTGAATATCGAGTAAGCAGTACCCCTTGTCTTCGCATTTAAATTAGCAGAAGTTGACAGCTCTTGTAAGGCATCTCGTATTTCTGGAGCTTGAAATCGAATTGCTTTGATAGCTTCAATATGACTTTCCCATCGAATATCAGATAATGGGTTTAACCGTAATACCTTTTACATGTTTCTTAAACACTGTCCAACGTTTTGTAGATGCTGAAAAGAAATTGTATATATGTTTCACAACTTGGAAAAGGAGACTGCTCTAGGACATGAACTAGCCATATCGCAAAGTGCAAGGTTTAGACTATAACAAGCACATGGCATATGAAAAGCTCTAGGATTTACCTTCAGTAGTCTCTTTTGCACCCATTTATTTTTCCCGGTCATATTAGCTCCATTATCGTACCATTGCCCTCTAACGTTCCGAATATCAAGGTTTAGGTTCTGCAAGAGTTCTTCAAGTTTATTAAAAAGTCCTCTTCTCGTTGAGTCGTCCACCTTTACAAATCCCAAAAAGTACTCCTCAACTTTGGTCGAAGACGTGGAAACATCTACACATCTTATAATAAGAGACATTTGCTCTTCATTACTTATGTCCGTAGTACAGTCAAGTATTACGGAAAAATATTTTGCTTCTTGAATTTTCTGAACAATTTTGTCTTTCACATGACGTGCCAACAATGCAATTAATTCATTTTGGATTGATGGACCAAGATAATGATGATAAACTTCATGGTCTTTAATACGTCTAAGATGTTCTTGCATCACCAAATCAAATTCTGCAATCATTTCAACAAAGCTTAAGAAGTTACCGTTATTCGCTACCCCAACCTTGTCGTTTACTCCACGGAATGCCAAATTATTTTTAGCAAGAGTTCTTATAACAACGACTATTCTTATTAAGACTTGTTCCCAATATTCTTTCTCCCTCTTGATTTGTTCATGAATCTCCTTATCAATAGTTTCATTCTTGGCAAGTCTGATTTCAAGTTCTTTCCATATATTCATGGCATTTAAGTGCCCAGTAGACGTTTCATGACGTGAAAGCTTAGCACTCATATTATGCCAATCTTTACTACCATTCATATATCTAACTGCATATTACGCCCACCTTGCTTGAACAATTTGCAACAAAAACAGAACACACGATCCGAAACATTTGAATACACGAGCCATCTTCTGTCTTCAGTTTCCCCATTGCTCAGATATCTTGTGTAGTGCTCAGCATCAAAGTTTCTCTTTTCGACATCTTTAGGAAAAACAAAATCAATGTTGTTTCTTCTTACGTGTCCATTCTCTACTAAGCAATCTCTCAAATACTGGTTAATTTTTAATCTTATTCCAATTCCCTGGATCATGAATATTTATTGGTCCGTATTCTTCATTTTGTACCTCATCTTGCACAATCTCATTTTCACCGTCATCTAGTTCCTGTTCTTGTTCACTTGCCTTTTCCTGGACATTTTCATCATCTTCTATGTCATTCAATAAATCATCCTCTTCTAACATAGTATTGACCATTTTCATACTCCTCATCACTATCAATATTATTTGCCCCGTCTTCATCGCTTGATTCGCTTTCATTGTCCCTTGTGTGATGTATGATTGTTGGTGCCAAATATTTAAACATATCTCCAGCTCGAGATCTTTCGACATCATCCTTTCTTTGTCGTATTATCGCTTTAGCGTGTCCACTTTTCTGCTTTCTAATCATGATTGTCGTCATGTCGGTCAATTGTGTGTTCCCTTACATAAACAAAAGAATGGGGGAAACTGAAATAGACCAGTCTCATACAATGAATTATCTTGTGAATTGTGATCAAAACTGAAAAGAAAAAGGATTATCAAAAATAACTAAACCCCAACAATCCACTTTCAACGACAACAATCCACAGGACACCACAATTCTAATTCTAGTTAACACCCAAATATGTAATTCTAATTAGCACCTAAAAGCTACAATTTATGTTTGTTCTAATCAGAATTCATAAATATCCCAAATTCCCAATTCCCAAAACTTGGCATACGATTCAAAACCCTAACAAAGTTTACTCAAATGATAAAATCATAAACAACAAATTAGTTAAATTCCCAATTCCCAAAACTTGGCATACGATTCAAAACCCTAACAAAGTTTACTCAAATGATAAAAATCATAAACAACAAATTAGTTTGCAATAATAAGTAAGAAATCGAAATACCTTGTCGCAAATCTTATCGATTGATGATGTTGATTAACTGATTGCGATTGACATCACCATTCGTAGTCTAATGACTTTGTCTCTGCTTGTTTCGCGAAAAAAGGAAAGAGGAAAAAAGAAAAAAAATACTCGTATTCTCACACGAACTATTGAATATAGGTAATAAAAATTTCAGATTTTGGGCCCCCGTCAAATTGCGGCCCTAGGCGACCGCCTAGCTCGCCAGGTGCCTAAGACGGCCCTGACTTTTCCCATGTCTTGCCAATCAGTCAATGAAGCTTCATTGTGTCGGCCATAAAATTCATTGCTTAGCCAAATGTCTTTACAGTGTAGCGATACCTTTGCACTTCACTGGCCCTGCAGGGTTATGCAATTCTTAGCACTTGACAGTCTACGAAGTGTCGCGCCATCCTGGCTGCACACTGATTTCTCCTACAACACTGTAATGCACAATCATTGTGCTCCACTTGCCTGGCACGTCATACCAGGTTATGTTGTTTATTAACTTCTTTATTTATATTCCTTCTTATTTGTTGTTCTTATTTATTGTTGTCATATACGGCTGCTACTCAAAATAAAATTGTTTCTTATATAATTCATTTTTTTTTAACATAAGTATAAGCTTAAGAATACTTCCCAACATTATTCATGAACTATAAATCGTTGACGAAAAATAATAATCGGGAGCTGTTCTAAAACCTTGTTGTAAAAGTTTACACGACGACAACACTCACATCACATTTTGCCTACAATAAAATTGTATCTCTGTGCTAATTTTCTAATTATAATCCTTTAGCATTTTTAGTAACTACCAGAGTCACTGGTGATTATACCGATTCACAAATGAGATGGATAACTAGACCTGAATCGTCCCCCGATTCCAACCAAGCCGACTTATGAAGAAATAGACAGTAGGTCCCACAACAACCTCTGTGTCCACCGGAAACTTCAACCAATGACCCCACATTATAACACCAAAGATTGTCGCCTACTCGCCTTCGCCCACTAGTCCTGGGCGGTGCGACTCCAAGAAAAAAATCGCTTCTTCTCATTCTCTGGCGGCGGAGCCAAATATTAAGAATGAGGGGGACTAAAATGTTTTTTTATAAATTATTAGTGGGCTAAATACAAATATTATGTGGATTAAATGTAAATGATGTGATAAAAGTAAGGGTGGTTTTGTGGTTTTAATAATTTTAGGGGGGGCTAGAGCCAGGGTTAGTCAACCCTTGGCTCCGCCCCTGCAGAATCTCCGGGAGAAGAAACACCCATGAAAATTCTTTCAACCAAAATAAAAAAAAATAAAAAAATCAGAAAAAGTGAATTCTTAACTTCGAAGGAAAAATAGAAACTAAGAAAATTGTCTCATACTCAATCTGTATATATAAAGACCAGAATTGAATCCCCCTCTTAAAATTTGTCCTTGATCCGTTTTACGCGATTTAATCGAACGTGTTCGGGCTCATTACCAGCAGTATTACGAAGCGAAATCATTACTGTCAAAACAAGATGTGTTCATTTTGTTTTCACCGGTCTGGTTTAGTACATTAGAGAAATCGTTTCTGTGGATTACTGGGTTTAGACCTTGTTTAGCTATTAAAATCGTTAAGAATTCTGTTAACGATTTGAGTGAAGAGCAACTGGAGATGTCATAGGAATTGAAAATTGAGATTAAGGAGGAAGAAAAGGAATTGGATGAAGATTTATTAGGATTCAGGAGAGTTTAGCTGCACCGCCATTCTCGGACATTGCAACCCTTTACCGGTTTCCTGTCAAATGCACGCGAACCATATTTAGCCATCACTGCTCTCCTGAGTCCTTTTCCGTTGCTAAGAATAAACTTGATTTATTATTTCATGGGACTACGCACCTATTTTAATCGTACGACTCTGTTGCTATTTTTTTGTTGTGAATAAACCAACCAACAAACACTAGCTACTTTCGGTGTGGACGGGTGGTCTTGGGTTAACAAATTCACGCAAAACTGCGTTGCTACAAATTTCGGCCAACAAGTATGAGCACTGAGCACACATTTTTATTATCTTGTCTCATGCTTTTAGCACCCGACTAAGTATATTTATATTTGAACACGCGATGCCATGGTATAACATGCGGATTACAAAGCAAAACAAAAAAAAATTAAGGACCCAAGATGGATTGGAATAATTATTGAGATATCGGCAGAAATCGAAGAAACATGGATCACCGAAAATGCAACATCAAATATCAGAAAAAAATGATATCTATTATTACTATGCATTTAAAGCGAAATGGAGTAAGTTTCTGGTTAAAAATCCGCCATAAGAATGGAGTTCACTTCACGATAAGTATTATGTTAGAAGTTGTCCCTGATCAAGTTGCTAGTAATAACATGTTAGTATCTGTTGAATGTATGGAGTGTGTGCATAGGAAGTGAAACGTTAATTTGTTAATAATATGTAAGTCATATTTGTTAACAATAACTTGGGCTAAAGAGACTAGCAATAAATATGAATAGAGCACCGATTAGATCGACAGAGAAATAATTTGCGAAAGAGACACCCTTACTTTTAATAGTTTTTTTCTTCCTGAGAAAGAGACACCCAAAACAAATAATTTGCGAAAGAGACACCCAAAACAAAACTGATTTTCTTTTGTGCTCGAGTTTCCCGATATAGATTCCGGTCGTTAGAGATATACTTGAAACCTTGTAAACTCAACATAAAACAACATAAAAAGACCATCGAAGTTGAGGTAAGATGATCAAAGAGCAGTTAAATATTTATCATAAAGACGAAAATAACTTGCCGCCAACAAAGATTGGTGAAACCGAAAATTATCTTAAAAACAGGGTCGGAGCTACCCAATGACTAGGGCTAGCTTAAACCAGCCCAACGCGGAAAAAACCATTTTCTACATAGTCTTTTTTGAGTTGGGCGATGGTATGTGCGTGAATTTTACGCTCAAGCCAGGCCTAAAAAAGATCAAGCCCACCCACTCTGACACTTCCTAAAAAAGCATTTAAATCCCAGCTAATCCGAGAAAAACTAACAACAAACACAAGGGAAAAGAGAGAAGAGGAGTATATCTGAACGGTGAGAGATCACCGGAGGAGGAGCTTGGTCGCCGGAAAGTGTATGTGGTGAGAGTGTGTGTGTGGGTGGGGGAATAAAAGGAGAGGGAGTACGATGGGTAACTTGGTTAGTTACGTAGTTGAAGACCAAGGCAATTGGAGTGGTTCTTCCGAACAAGTAGATCGGAGGAAAATCTCGTCCAAACAAATTACCACATTAGTATATGTGATCAATGGGTAAACAACATCCATGCATCGCTTGGGTTCCTATTCTTTGGGGCAATTGTTGTGATTTATTATCAACAAAATATAAATCGGAGGATTGTGTCGAACCAGTTGAGGAGGATCCTCCTTTCCCTGATCTTCCTGTTGATATGATATCATCACCAACGCACTTACTAGACTACTTCCAGCAGACCATTTTTGAGAACAAATTAAGGGTCCTCCTATCCCTGATCTTCCTTCTGAAATCATCACTAACATACTTACTAGACTTCCAGCAAAGTCCATCTTCCATCTCTGGCAGCAAACTAATCCAAACGGCTTATAATATCACTTAACAACGGATTCCAACTTTATGCATACCCACCTAGACCGACGCACTGCTACTCTCAACCATTGTTGCGCATTCTCGTTTGCAACACATTGACAACAACATCAAACTATTCCTTTTCGATGGTAGTTCATGTGATGGATATGTCAAAAACATTGAGGCCACAAGCTTGGATATTAGTTCATGGAATTGCAAGTGGCCGATTTTTATTTGTGGTTCATATGATGGGTTTCTTTTGTTCAATACAACGTGGGATCCAGGGATCTTCTGTGTTTGGAATCCGATTACAAAAGAACAAGTCATTATGACCTCCCCGCCGTGTCCTATTCCAAAGCTAAATTACCAATCCGATTACAAAAAACATTCAATGACGTCGTCTCCGGTTCGCCCGCACTGGGGGTGTTTTAGAGATATAGACTACATCAAGAATAGAGGAGAATTCATTGCATATCCTGGCTTGAACTCAGTATATAATAAATGCTATGTTTACAATCTGCGTTTAGGTACTTGTAAGACGTTTGAATGGAACAAACTTGAAAAAGATGCATACTCATATAGTCTTGTCTCTTTGGATGCCGCAAATTCAGTTATACCAATACAGTGGTAGTTACATGTGTAGAACGTAAATTCTAATCAATATAAGTTTCCTGGTACTTTTTTCTGTGTCTCTCTCTCTCTCTCTTTTTTTTTTCTTTCTTTTTGGTGGGTGCTAGTACTTGTTTCTCATGTTGTCCAATGATGTCTCTATGCATGTTGTGGCAATATACTTCTACTCCGTGTAAAGGTGCAACAACCAAAAAGTGGGAGTCTGGTTCATGGTTGTCTCCAAATCTCAACACCAGCATTTCCTGTCATACACGTCCGTCTGGTCGTCTTTCCTATCCTCTGTTTTTCTTTGACAAGAAATTTATGAATAGACTTTTTCCTTAGCTCTCCTTATCCCTAGATCTAAGAGGCTAAATTGAATCCTAAAATGATATAGTCGTCATCTTAGCAAATTAGCAAGGTTGGCATAGACTATCTGCATCGGCAAGTCGGGGAAAAAAATGAAAAAAAAAAAAAGCATAAAATGTTATGTGAATGGAGAAGTGGGGCATCGATCCCCATACCTCTCGCATGCTAAGCGAGCGCTCTACCATCTGAGCTACATCCCCTTTGTTGTTCACTTTACAAATTTGACATATATATCGTAATCCCCAAAGCAAATTAGCTTGTAAAAATTTGGCTGCCTGATGCGTTATCGTCATCAGTTACGCAATCGTGACATAGATTATGCCAAACAGATGCTACATTGTCTCTTCTTCACTTTTTTCAGACTTTTTGAACCTATATTATGCTGATACTATGGCAAACCTGTCTAGAAAATGGGTGGCCGACCAGGTTTTTTCATTCACAGAACTAATACGAAAACAATTTTTTGGTTAAATAACCCATATATACTAAAATGCCGAGAATGAAATAGGTGGAAAAAAATTTCGTAATAATATAGATATAGAAAAGAAGAAAAAAAAACCTCCACAAAAATCGACTGTGGCATAATACTGATACATTCCGGCTGAACTGAACCCACTATTCAATGAGGAGTTCATCCCTTCCCTATTAGGAGAATAGGTTTTTGAGGAGTAATTTTGTCGCCGGGCTTGCAAAGCTGAATGTAGCAAAACGTTTTGTGGGATTCCGAGTAGTCATGTTGCAAAAATTTGGCTTAGAAACTTACACGACAACAACTCCGACATCATGTGGAGCCTGTTTCATCCTAGATAAAAAACATCGTATCCTTGGATTTTCCCAAAATAGGAAAAAGACTGCTGTCTGAGTGAGTCACTCACTCACTGTGGCTACATCAAAACCCGATTCATAAATGGATAGATATGAATCGTCCATGATTCCAACGAATCCAACCAAACCGACTTACGAAGCCAACAAACAAACACAACATTCTTTGTGGACCATGCGGTTTTGCAACGAAAAGTATGATCACACACTCACCCATTTGCAACTGCAAGTTTGAACATAGACATTTATCAAGGCTGCTAATGGGGTACCAACTTGCTTGGGGTGTACCAACCCCAAGCAAAATGTTGTTTTGTCTTATTTGTGTTTTGGGACACCCCAAGCAAACCGGTCACCCTCCCTTATTAGCAAGCTTGGACATTTATGTTGCGTTTGTTTCATGCTTCAACGATTTTTGCACACATCACACTGTATATATTATATATACATGTCCCATAAATAATTTATTGTAAATTAAATGCAGATTACAATAAGAAATTTTGATCAGACCTTGAAGTTCATTGAGATGTCGGCCGAAATTGAAAAATGGTGTAAGCGAAGATCATAGTACACTAATAAAGTATATTTTTACTCCATATCTTTTTTTTTTCTTTTTCTTTTTCTTTTTATAGAACTATTATTTATCTATAAAATGAAGATTTTGTTACATATGATGGGATCTAATATGAGATTAATCCTTTCTAGGAATTTAGTTTTTTCAATGATGTTCATATTCTCCATAGAGAAATAAGTAATTCTCATAGATCGCACTTTCTTTGCTAGTCTATCTTCAAAGTCTACAAACTTTCTAGTTTTAAACATAATGGAAACCGAATTACATGTATTAAAAGAAATTTGCATATGTTGATGCTAGTATGAGCTCTCCAAGGCTGGTCTTCAGGATCTACTTCTCCATTCATAATCTTCACTAGAGTTTGGCAGTCATTTGTGAAGCAACAGTTATTGAGATTTAAATCCTTCATCCATCTAAGAGCCTCTATTCCAGCTTTTGCTTCAGCTTCTAAGGGGCAAGAAGCCCAGTTTCTGCCTACTCGACAGTGTTGCATGTTTCCCATTTTATCCAGAATAGAAATTGCATAGCCCATAGAATAATCAGCTTCCAAGAAAGATGCATCAAAATAAATAAACCAGTTGAAGACTCGACTGTTCTCCATATAGCCAATATTGGACACATTTCTGTCAGAATTAAAATTGTGCCTAACTGCAGTGTTCTTAAATGAAGCAAGATTATGGTGGGAACCTTTTATAGTCTCAATTAACTTTTGAGGCACTGGCAAAACATTATGAAAGTTAACACTATTCCTGAATTTCCAAGTAGACCAAATAATAAAGGATATTTTATCATGACTATTTTTGAAACTTTTGTTATTCATCCAAAATTTAAACCTATGCAAGATGTCATTTTGACCCTTATACATGTAAATATCATTTAAACCAAAAGACTCCCAGACTTTTTTAGTGAAGGGGAAATTCACAAACAAATGCATCTCATCTTCAAGAACATGAGCATCACAAAGTAAACAGAAAGGGTTAGCATCTTTAATATATTTAGACATTCTACGGCCAAATGATCGAGCACCAAACACAATTTTCGAGCAGAACATATTAACTTTAGGCATGATATTTATGTTCCAGAATTGTTTCCATAAAGCAGCCTCATTTTTATCTATCTTAGGCTTTGTGAGGAAGTTGTATGCAATTTAGTAGAAAGATCTCCTAATCTAGTTGAACTCCATCTTATCTTATCTGTGTCCTTAAGGTTCATAGCAACAGAGTTTATTGCATTATGAAAAGAAGTATGAATATACTTAGATATAACACTCATATCCCATTCTCGATTTATGCTAATTAGTTCATTTACAGTTTTAGGAAAATTATCATCAATAATAATAGAGTGAGAAGAGTAGATTGATTTGGAATCCATAAATCAGACCAAATATTGATGTCCATTCCATTATTCACCTGCCAAACACAGTTAGACTTAATAATCTCCAGACCCTTTTTTTAATACTTGACCAGATCCGGAAAATTTTGTACTTTCTGTTTTTCTTTAAAGGATTATTATTTCTAAAGTATTTATACTTTGAAATTTTATCCCAAAGCTGATCTTGATTATGAATAAGCCTCCAAGCCAGTTTTAGGAGATTAGACATCCTTGACGAGTGTATTTAGTAATGCTAGGCCAAGTTTTAGGATAGTAGCATTTCTTTTTCTTTTTCTTTTGCCACCAGAAATCCCTTTGGATTTTGTCTAAATTATCAAAAGTTTGTTTAGGGAAAGCCAGGCATTGAATTTGGTGATTTGGATAGGCAATGAGGACATTTTTAATTAAAACAGTGCGACCAGCATGATTAAACATTTTACCAATCCAACCTTGAAGAGAAGCGTAATATTTATTTAATAAAGGTTCAAAGTTATTAATTTTATTTCTATCAAAAAAGAGCGGTGTTCCTAAATATTTATCATTCTTAGATATTTTCCTAACTTTAAGAATATTAGAAATGATTTTACGGTGTTTATTATGAATCTTGGGCGTAAAATAATTCCAGATTTTTGAAAATTTATAACCTGGCCAGTCGTTTCCCCAAAAAGCTTGAGAATGTTTAGAATATTTTTTGCTTCAAATAAGCTAGCTTTAGAGAAGAGAAAACAATCATCCGCGAAAAAAAAGTGAGAAGACATCTAATTTGTTAATGCTACTTGATCGAGGTTGATTTAGACTGCAAATTTAAACTAGGAAAATTAGAGAAGACATCTTTTACTTTTCGACAACAAAGCGGATCGAGTCACAGAACCAAGTTTATGTTGGTATCAGCTATATGGGACTTCTAGAGTTAAATCTAGTGATATTGTAGAAATGGTTCCAATCAACACTTGTATATATAAAGGATTTTAACACGAGGCTTACAGTGGTATAATAAGAACCATAAAGAAATCTTGCATCACGATCTTCAGTTGGTAAACTTGAGAGATGGCACTAAATAGCTGAAGAAGTTAAGATTCTTTGCGTATTTATCCGTATTATTAAAGGGCGAATAGCTTTAAAGGAAAACTGAACGTATGTTTTTATGTTTTTATTAATGATATTGTACTTGAGGAAATTGATTTGACATTGTTATTTTACATTTGGAAATATTTTATGATATGATGTTATTATTTTACATGTGGAAATATTTTAGTAATAAACTCTTAAAAGATCCCTTTTCTCCCTTATAAAGCATAGCATGGACAACTTAGCCTAGATAAAGAGCGGTCAGGATGCATTCTGGAGAAAGCTAAATCCATGGTTGTGGTTTGCTCTAATTATGATTAATCATTATGAGTGCTTTATTAGTTAGTGTCTCATTAATCTCTCATAATGAATAATTTATTAAATTTTCATCATTAAATGTCCTCTTAACTAATCTAATAAATGTGTATTTTACATTAATAAATGATTTTAATAAAAATTATATCAATAGAAATTAGTGGTAGTGGAAGAAGTAGTGGATGGTAGAAGCAATGGTGGTGGAGGCGATAATATCAGTGGTGGTGGAAAAAATAATGTCGATGGGTGGTTTTATGGTGTTGAATAGTCGTAGACATTATTAGTTTTGTATATTTAAAACACAAAAAACATGTAGTTGGTCATCAGGATCGTAGACATTATTAGTCGTAGACATTATTAGTTTTATGGTGGAAAAAATATGTAGTTGGTCATCAGGATCGAAAAAAACATATATCATATTTTGAGGATGAGACCATACCATTTAAAAAGAAAAAAAATATGATCATAACCGCTGGATCACCTAAATGGTACCCTGCTACCTTTAGTAGTCGGTTGTAAATATGTAGTTGGTCATCAGGATCGAAAAAAACATATATCATATTTTGAGGATGAGACCATACCATTTAAAAAGAAAAAAAATATGATCATAACCGCTGGATCACCTAAATGGTACCCTGCTACCTTTAGTAGTCGGTTGTATAAATCATGGTTCTAACTGTAAAAATAAAATTGATTGCAATACAACAGAATATATAACAATAAAAAATATAATGGAATAAATTAATTAACGACCTAAGTTTGTTCGGACAAAACTTTACTCATAATGTTTGTGATTCAAAATTAGAAGTACGACAAACGGCCAACGGGAGATAGGTGGCAGTTGTAGTGGAGAATTAAATGGTATTAGATGGCTTTGTAGTGGTGGCGACAGTGGTGAGTAGCAATAGGGTATGTTAATTTTGTGTCGCTACAAAATGGGTAACATTATAAATTAAAAGTTGTGGTTGATCATCTTATTAGTAACATAAGCTCGGTAAAAATACATGAAAGATCAAAAAAAAACAAAAAACCACAAAATGTCACGTTATATAATTATTACAATCAAACGGGCACAAGTCAAAATCAATACACAAAAATTACTTATTATCGAGATGTGTCGTTATGGTAAGGGTTGTACCCTAGCTATGTATACTTTTTTTGCTTATTTCTTTTGACTGTATTATAAAATGAAGCTTCGCTAAGTTAGCAAAGATAAAGACCATACATGATTTTTCCTCCCAATTGGTAAATTCACGGTTTCGGTCGATCCTATGAATACACGCTTTAATTCAGAAAAATTCATTACATATTCTCTTATTCCCATCTCAAAAGTCTAAATCAAAATGGAAAATTTTGATCAACTGAAAATAACAAACCTACCTTCCCATAAAACTGAACAATTGATTCTCTCGCTCACATTCGGTAGGATGAGTGGGTTTGATCCTTACTTTGGAACAAACGAAATCAGAAATAAAGTTGGGAAGGGAGATAGATTGCGGAGAGTAAAAAATTCAAATCCAAGAGTATAGTTCTGAAACGTACATCTGTGACCAGTTAAACTACTCTGAGCTAACAACATTTGAGAAAATCCTTTCTTTTTTACATTGTTTCATATTTTTGGGGTTTCTATCATTTTCTTAAACAAAGCATGGACAACTTAGCTTAGGTAAAGGACGGTGAGGATTCAGTTTTACAAAAGCTAAATCTATGGCTGTAAAATGATCAGTTTAATTAACTTTCAATAATAAATATTTTATATAATAAATATTTCTTTAATCAATCAAATAAATATATTTTCATTAATACAAAACATAATAAATTTATTTTATATTAAGTCAGTAGGCATTAACGGTGGTTGTGATGGTGGGCGGGGTGGTGGATCAGCGATGGGGATAATGGTGGTGGGTGTTGGTGAGAATGGTGGAGTGATGACGTTAATGGTTGTGGTGGTGGAAGAAGTAGTGGTAGTGGGATGAGAAAAGTGTCCTAAGGTAGATAAATTATTTAGTTACCCTTGGTTAATTATATTTTTATTTGATATTAGTTTTAAAAAAAAAAACTTTTATTTTTTAAATTAAAATAAATATTAAAGGACAGATTTTTGTAGGGAGAAGATAAATCAATAGTTGTGGTTTTAAGATTTGTCGGGTCGGGGCAGGAAAGAAGATAAACCTACAAAAAAAATTGATCATATACAAGGCTACACGCGAATCAATTGTAAATGATTTAGTTTCTCATATTTCTCTTTATTCCCATTTTTTGTCATGATTTCTGTTTTCTGTCATTTTCCCTCAACTTCATGTGATTATGCATGCGTGAGAAATAGTTCATGGTAATAGGTAAAGAGAGAAGATAAGTAGATAAGAAACGAAATGAATCAAGAATTACAGATTATTAAACTTTAAGAAAATGAATAAACACAAATCTATATAAATTTGGAATAATTTATATCACCAAAGGGAGAAAAATAATTTCTGAAGCTAACAAATTTAGTGATTGATTTTGAAGTAATTTTGTGTTTTCAGTTTTGTTACAAATTTAGTGAACGACCTTTGATGATTTATTTATTTTCGAAGTAGGGACACTACTTTGTTTTGAAGAAGTGAATGAAGTAGTGTTCTACTACCCATAGGCCTATAGGATTTTCAGAAGTTGGTTAACGATTAACTATGTTCCCAAAGGATTGTATGACTTGCAGACATAATATTAAAAGATTTGAGGCTAAGGACATGTTTATTAACCAACATTTAAACTTGGATCGACTGGATCGATTTTTCGCAGACAGTTATGATATGTATGAAACGATGGATATATTTGAAATATATATCCTTTCCCGTGCCGTTACGGCACGGGTTAAGCCCTAGTGTTGGATATAGTAAAGAAGTAGAGATGGAAACTGAATTTCATTCCCAAATGGTATTAAAAAAAAGCAAGAAAAGAAAAAACGGCAAAAAAATAATATCTACTATATTTCCGAAAACAACATTAATCTGTAATAAAATGTTGAAAGTAGTAGATTTACTTGGCAGTTCTCCCGAGATAAATAGAACGTGTGGGGACTATTTAACTCGCAACAATCCTTATACTACATAGCAAACCAAAGGCCATTGGATTTCCAATCGGAGAAATCATAGTCTGTATTTTATTGGGTCGACTGATCGGAGAGCCCAAAGGGAGGGAGTCTCTTTATGGTCATTTTTTTTATAAAATAATGCCTCACGTAAATGTGCAATTTGATAAAACGATTCGAATTTATTTTTTATTTTTTTTTATCATAAGAGAAGAATTTATTAGAAAAAAGAATGTACAATTTACAATCTAAGAGTAGTAGAGAAAATGAAAAACTAAAAATAAAAGATTACATGAATATTGCATCCCAGTTATTGTAGATTGAACTTGAAAAGTCCAAATGTACTCTCTTACCAGTAGCACTAGCCCAAGCTAAAATTTGGGCTTTCACCTCAATATTCCCAAGTCTTGATCAGCTTTAAAAGCGTGTCTCTTCTCGAAGATTCTACAATTCCTTTCATTCCATAAAGTAGAAATAACTGCAGCAGGAATCAAACTCCAAACTAAATTGCCAGAATTTGAGAAGTTATTATGGTTCCAAGTATGAACTAATATATTCATATTTGGAGGCAGTACCCAAGACAAACAAGTGCTAGGAAATACCATCGACCAAACTTTATACACAACTTTACAATGGAGGAAAAGATGCTCTTGTGTCTCTATATCATCACCATACAAAATGCAACAGTTATGGATATCAATTCCTTTCTTTTGCAGATTGTCGATTGTATTCAACTTCCCATGCACTAAACGCCGGACCAAAAAGTTTATTTTTGGTGGAACAGCTGATTTCCAGATGAAGGCATGAGGGAAGTTGTAGACACCACTTTCTGATATTAGTTTAGAATATAGAGTTTTGACATTGAAAATACTTGAGGGATGTAATGACCATCTTCTAGTCCATGGTTACTTTTTGATAAAAAGATTGGAAATTTTTTGTGTCATGGTTACTTTTTCACTTGACACAATTGCACCTCCTTTTAGTCCAATTATTATAATTCTTTATGTATCTTATTTTTTCAAGGGTATAATCGGCAGGCAAAATAGAATAACATATCTAAAAATTTGTGCCTTGGAATTTTACAAATTTTATATCGTTGGAAAGCTTTTAAAGAGATCTACACAATGAGTAAAAACAACAATATCAAATTTAGAGTTTTTACGATTTTTTTTGAAGTATTTATCATTTTAGGCACAATCATTATGCAAACCACCACAAATGATGCATAACAAATTATGCAACCATTTTTTTTTATACATCAACTAATTTTTCATTGCAACTAATAAAACGATGTATCCCCTTAGTTTTTGGAAAAATGATACTTTCACTTTTCCAGCTTGACCTATTTTTCTTTTATTCGGTTGGCCCTCCCCATCATGACAGCGATGTTCTAGTTTTATTTTTGCGTGTCTAACCCAAGCGGCTTATGCCACTAATCATTTACCACTGGTGTCTCTCGGTACATCCTACAGAACTTTTAGTACTTCCGTATTTATTTTATCTCACTCCGAAAAATTCTTACTCACGCTCTTCTTCTTGGGATAGGCAACACACACTTCACTTAGTCCCGTGTCCATTTTGAAAGGGATAGAGCTATCCCATAACCCATGTTCGGAAGACAACAACAAACACACGTTTGGAGCATGTAGTTTTTGGCCAACAAATTCATGCAGAACTATACAAATTTCTACCGAGAATATGAATGCACTCGTTCCATTTGTAACATGAAGATATGTACCTTCATGTTAGTTTTGTTTTATGCTCTTTGCCGAAAGCACACTGTATATATATATATATACATGCATCGGTCGTATTATTCCAGTAAAGCTAATTTAGATAAAAGGGAAAATCTATATGGACCCCAAATTTATTTATTGAGATGTTGGTGGAAATTGAAAAATGGATTCAGCGAAGTGTGTGGTGCAGTTGACATAAAATTTTTTGTATTTATATCTTGATTTTCCTTGCCGATTGGATTGTGCTGTTTTAGATCAGCAGAATTTAGATCAACAAAATTGGAGAAAACATCCAGCATCTCTCACAACAAAGCAGATCAAGTCGCAAACTGGATATTTGCTATTAGTGATGGATTATTAGTCGATACTTGTTATAGCCGAAAAGTATAGTTCTATACCTGTGGGAAATTTGGCGATAAAGGAAAATGCTATGAGACGGATTTTAAATAAAATATATGGAGTGTACAATGCCATCCGAGTCCTTGAATTGTAGACATATTGGGAGACTTCCAAGTTCATGATGCAATTTATTTGTAGGTTGTAGCTACTTGAATTCCAAAACAGATATTATAACCTTACTTTACTTCCGTATATTACCCTATCTGGTGTAAGCACTCCTTGAAATCGGATACCATGATCTTGCTTTACTTCAGTCTAGTACCCCATCTGGACTGTGAGCATTCCTTATTATGGCAACTCTGTTTCAGAATTGTTTACCTGAGCCAACAAACAAAAACTACATTCTTGCGGACCATGCGGTTTTTGGTTAACAAATTCACACAAAATTACGCAAATTTCTACGAAAAGTATGATCACACTCATTCCATTCAGACACTTATGTTAGTTTCGTTCCATTCTTTTTGCACACAGCGCCACACTATATATACACAGGTATCACAAATCATTTCTTGTATAGCTGATGCGGATAAAAAGAAAAACTTATCTTGAGATTGCAAAATTTGTAGAAATGTTGGTGGAAATTGAAAAATGGATTTTAACAAGTGTATGGCTTAATTTCAGTCTATGACATACAGTTTGAGAAGGTTTCTAATAAAGAACATGATGCCGATAATGTGCAGTTGGAATCCGGGTGTGGTATGTGATTTGTATTGAATTCATTAAGTTAGTTGGGTCTTGTTAACTTGTGCACCCGTGCAAAAGTTAAGACTTATTCTTTAATTATTTTTTAAATTGAATTCAGATGAAAAGCCATATTACATTGAATACCGTCTAGATTTTGTGATGAAAAGCCTTCGATATCAGTGAAATATGTTTTTCGATTACTACCCTTCAATTATTATCGTAGTTTTGTTCTCAACAACTTCAAAACGATTTTTATGCATAATTTGAAAGACTAATTGACTAATTGGTGATCGTCTCCGTGATCAATTTCACGAAAACAGTCTTCTGGCTTAATAGTAAGCAACTTAATATGCACTTGCAGAACAGGGAAGACATCTTAGATAATTGACTTCTGGCTTCTGAAAAAAACTTAATTAATTATTTTGATTTGTTGAAATGAAATATATCTAATCACCCCCTGAGGCTAAACATATATCGGCAAAGGCTATTATCTTTCTCTAATCTCCATCTGTGGAAGATACTGGGAAGAGATGATGCCGGTAAACAACTTATTATCTGTCTGTAAAGCTAAGTGGGGATTTTTTTTCTATCCCACTTAGTCGGTTTTAATTAACTTCTTTTCAAAAAACTGAACGGTTCGTCTTCTTATCTTGATCTCCAGTTTCTTTATTCCACTAGGATCTCTCAAAAATAATTTCATGATTCCCATAATTTCTGGTGATCATGATGGGTCACATGATCAATTAGTTTATCCATAATCTTGATCCCCACTACCATTCTGAAATAAAAACATGAAATCTCTACATTTGGGGATTTGAATAGGATACTGAATGCATCACAATATTTGTAACAGCAAAAAGAAATCTGTTACAGGTTTGGAATATGGAGAAATCTAATTATTAATTATGATGAAGAATTTTACAGTAAAACAAACAAAAAAAGAAAACAATGAAACAATGAAACCCACATGAAAGGTGAAGCAGTTGTGGTAAGTGAGAGAGAGAGAAAGAGAAAATGGTGAATCGAAATCGGAATATTGATGCAGAAGGATTTATGAGAGTAACAAGAAGTAGGTCACGACTAAGTAACAATGGATCTCGAATTTTCACGGACGGCGAAGTTAGTGGTGTAAGAAGAACAGAGATGATGCCTAGCAAAGGGAATCTGTAAAGGTTGAAAGAAAGGTCATTGGTGGTTCCATGGGTAAAAAGGGTTCGAGGGACGTGTTGCACCTTGCAATTTGGACAGGTAATCAGAGAAGATTCTGCTGGATTAGTTTTAGGGCTGGAGTTTGGCTATTTCGGCTCTTAAATAGGTAGGCTAATGGCGGAGATGGAAAGTCGATTATGTGGAATTTTAGGGAAGAAGAAGATTGGATATGTGCGAATCGCCGGGAGAATGAAAAAGGTGAGCTTATTTGGTTGATGGTATCTCATAACAGAGAATATCCAGTAATTCTTTATTTTCGGCTCGAGTTAATGGCGAGGGTTGGTGGGAAACATGAGTTATGTTGGAAGATTTATTATTTGGCAGTGGAAAATCTAAGGGTACAAAAGTGATGGAAAACTTGAATGCTCAGCCTGTAGTTAATCAAGATTTAAATTCTTTGTGGCAAAGAACATTGGTGGTGTAATTGTTATCAAGAGAAATTGAATGGAAAGAAGTGGGATTGTGTTTAATGAACAAATTTGGTTGGGTTTTTGGGTTTGATCTTCAACCTATTGATGACTTAAAAGCAGTCTTCACTGTTAAAACCTATGCAGAATTTTGCAGAGTTAGAGAATCCAGTAATTGGAAAGTTGGAGCTATTGAAATTTTTGTTTATCCTTGGTTTGAAGATATTAATGAGATTGAAAAGCCAAATCATAGAAACAACAATAAAGTATGTATTGGAGTCAGGGGTATTCCATATAATTTATGGAACTATACAACTTACAAATCAATAGGTGATAAGCTCGGAGGTCTGATCAAAGTTTCTCCTGATACGTCCACTGCCATGGATTTATCTGAACTAAGGGTGAGGGTGAATGGTCCTGTTCGTGAAGATTCATGGTGCGAAGAAATTGTGCTTAATAATCAGCCTGTTTGGGTGGAATTCAGGAGGATAGGTGAATTTCTTGAACAATCACGAGAGAATTTAAAGCCGATTTTTATCAAAAAAGATCCGGCTAATTTTTCACCGGGTAAGATTTGGCGTCGGAAAGATGTCTAGGATATCGGAGAGAAAGAAGGAGAAGTTGTAGCAGCAGACAGTGGTGGGACCGATAATCACGTGGTTAGTCAAAGAAATGACAACCCTGAGCTGCTAGGTGCTAGCTCGTGTGAAGGGGCAACATGTGTCGAAGCATTTAATGACTGTGTACGACCAAAAGGCAAGCCAAATTCAAAGTCAGATTTTGTTACCAAGAATT
This sequence comes from Papaver armeniacum, assembly GCA_023531295.1. Lineage (NCBI taxonomy): Eukaryota > Viridiplantae > Streptophyta > Magnoliopsida > Ranunculales > Papaveraceae > Papaver > Papaver armeniacum. The sequence goes on from JAJJWW010004809.1 coordinate 737,530, forward strand.
TCGCAAAAGAAGCTGTGAATCAGCCAACTTCTAAGAGCATCTCCAATAGAGGGTGAAATTATTTATTTTTCATGACACGTAAAATTTTACACCCCCATTTTCCATAAATCCATCTCCAATAGTAGGTCCTACGAAAAAGGAGGGGTGTGAAAATAAATAAGGTCTTATAGAAAGTTTTATTTAGACCTTGAGAATGACCTCCATGTCATCAATTTAACAACTTCTTTAATTATTATTTCCAAATAACTTCTTGTTGCTCGGCTACCAGCATAAAACTTTGTATTTTTAATATGATTGGTATTAAATTTATCCACATTTAATATTGAAAAAAAAAAAAAAAACAGGAAAAAAGAAATCACTTTTATTCTTTATCTAAGAAACTAATCTTAAAAATAAGACCCTGCACCATTGGAGATGGTACATGAACAAAACATTGTTATTTTTCCCACATATATAAAACCTTATGAATAAGGATCTAAATAAAAACTCCACGTAGGATTTTTAGCACCCACTGTTGGAGATGCTCTAACGGTATGAATTGAGTCAAGAGGGAGGAGGAGTAATTGCCATCAAGATGCCACGTGACGATTTTGAAAAAACAAATTTGAAAATCAACTTAAATAACGTAAGTTTTGGGCCCAGTGTGGATCAGTCAGACTCATTATCTTGTCCACCTGGTTTTGGGCTTGATAACAGTAGTCTATCAGCTGGAAATAATAACTTTGCACTTTCTTCTCTTAGGAGTCTCAGGAAAGAGCTAAAATAGAAAACTGGTGATCGGGGCAAGTCCTCTTCTAACATTTCAGTTCAGTTAACGGTGGGTCTCTTAATTTGAAGATAAATGATGAAGGGATTCAAGGCACAACAAATTCAAAGAAAAGTTTTGATGAAGAATATGCTCAAAGTTTACCATCTACAAAGGAATATGCTGGTACAGAAACTGAGGAAGATTTACACTCAACTAGTGGTAGTGGAAGAAAATCAACTAAAGATCAGGGGGAGGATTTAATTGTAGTCAAAAAGAGAGAAAATTTCGAAAGCTTCCTAGGAAAATTAAAGGAGAATGACAGCGACTCGGGTATAGTATTCACAAGTGCCGAAATTAGTTGTTCTCGTCTTGCAATTAAGTCTCTTCTTTGTAACGCAAATGCATTTAAGGATGAATTCAAAGCGGGAATGGCAGGTGGGAACTGAATTGTGTCTGTTGTGGTTTTTGTTTGGGTTTTATTGTTTCAATGTTTAACATTATTTCTTGGAATGTCAACGGTCTTAACGACCCGGATAAACGCTTGAAACTTAAGAAACTTGTCAAGATGTGGAAACCTACTGTCCTTATAGTCCAAGAGACAAAGCTTATTAGTTGCAACAATCTAATTGTGCGCCAATGTTGGGGTGAAAATCCTTGTAAGTGGATATGTCTAAATTCGTGTGGGAGGTCCGGTGGTGTTTTGTTGATATGGAATTCGGATATGATTGAAATGGATGATTTTCTAGAAGGTATTTATACTATAAGTATCTCGTGTCGTAATGTGGAGGATAATTTTAGATGGGTTCTTACCGGTGTTTACGGCCCTTGTAATATGAACGAAAAGAGAAGATTTCGTATGGAGTTGGCCACTTTGCATGGCTATTGGGATGGTTTACCTTGGTATATCGGTGGAGATTTTAATGAAATTAGAGTAATGGAGAAAGAAGAGGATGTCGAAGAATCTCAAACTTAATGAGACTTTTTGATGAATAATGTAACGATCTTGAGCTTGTGGAGTTGCCAATTTCCGGAGCGAAGTACACATGGAGTAGACCGCCTAACAAGAAGTCTAGAATTGATCGGTTTTTTTTTCCTTGATTTGAGAGGAGCATTTTACTAATCTCACCATTAGGCGGCATGCAAGACCTTTTTCGGATCACTTTCCCATTGAATTGTGTTCAACTGTGACGGATTGGGGCGCTTGTCCATTCCGTTTTCAATTATCGTGTCTAGAAAATACTAACATCATTTCTTTAATGAAGGAATGGTGGGAATCTTTTTTTTTTGTAGGTAGCATGTTTTTCAAAGAAACTAATTGCCTTAAAAGAGAAATTGAAGATATGGAATAAAGAGGTTTTTGGGAGTATTGATCGTGCTTTTGATGCGGCTCTCGAAAAGATGCAATCTTTGGATGATATTGGTGATGATAGACTTCTTACAGACGAGGAAGAGGACATGCTCGTGACGGCGAAAGTTGAGTTTGAAAAGGCTCATAGACGTAAGAAAATATTCATTCGTCAAAAATCTAGAGTCAATGCTATTCGTGATGGTGATAGAAATACCAAGCATTTTCATCGTTTGTTAAGAAGGAATAGAGCAAGAAACAACATCAATAATCTCCGTATCAATGGTATATGGACCGGGAACAAAGATGAGATAAAAGAAGGCATTGCGAATCACTTTGAGGTAGCCTTTAAGGAAGTATCTAATCATAGACCGAGAATTAATAATATGTGTCTAAAGAGTGTTGATGATAATGCTAGAGTTTGGCTAGAGAGGCCTTTTAGTGAAGAAGAGGTGAAGAAAGCGATTCATGATTTGGGAGTGGATAGAGCTCCGGGTCCGGACGGCTTCCCTATGAAATTTTACATTGTTGGGTGGGAGTTCATTAAAGATGACTTGATGAAGGTGTTTAAAGATTTCCATGATAACAATATTCTTGATACTTCTCTAAAGAACAACTTTATAGCATTAATTCCGAAGAAACTTGGTGTGGAGGAGGTAAAGGACTTTTGGCCTATTAGCCTCATAGGAAGCGTATACAAAATTATCTCCAAAGTACTAGCGGAGCGATTAAAGGTATATCTTCCTATCTTGATCTCTCCTTCTCAATCTAGCTTTATTAAAGGGCGTCAAATTTTTAGATGGAGTTTTGATAGCGAATGAATGTGTGGACTCTAGACTTCGTCAAAAATTACCGGGGTTAGTGTGAAAACTAGATTTTGAGAAGGCATTTGATAATGTGAATTGGAACTTCTTAAATGAAGTCCTATTTAAAATGGGATTTGGAGGCGTTTGGCGTGCTTGGATACGAAATTGCTTATCTTATTCAAAATTTTCGGTTCTTGTGAATGGTACAACTCATGGGTTTTTTTGGTAATGAGAAGGGTATTCGTCAAGGTGATCCTCTTTCTCCTTTTCTTTTTACCATTGTTGGAGAGGTTTTGAGCCATATGTTGAGTAAGGCACAAGAAGTTGGTAAAATTTCGGGTTTTTTGGTGAAGAACGAGGGAACTAAAGTTAACCATCTTCAATTTGCTGATGATACCATTGTCTTTCTTGATGCGAAGCGTGAACAAGTAGATTCTCTTCGGTATTTACTTATATGTTTTGAGTTAACCTCGGGCTTAAAAATCAACTTTGCTAAAAGTTGTTTGTTTGGAGTATCTCTTGTTGAGGACATTGATGAATTTGCTAATATGTTGGGGTGTAAGAGGTCAAATTTTCTAAGTATCTATCTCGGTCTTCCTTTGGGTGATAAAGTTAGTGGCACACAAAAGTGGGAAAAGATTATTGAATTATGCTATTCGAGACTTTCCTCTTGGAATGAGATAACGATATCAAGAGGACGTAAGTTGACTCTCATCAAAAGTGTTTTGGCTAGTTTGCCCATTTACTTTTATCAATCTTTCTTGCACCATGCTCCATCACAAATAAGATTGATAAGATAGGAAGAAATTTTCTTTGGGATGATGATTCTAATAAGAAAAGAATTCATAATGTCGGGCGGTCTATAATTGTAAAATCTAGAGAAGGTGGTGGTCTTGGAATCCGGAAGTCTAAATACATGAATTCGGCGCTTCTCAAAAAGTGATGGTGGAGATTTGGAACGGAAAAGAATGCTTTTTGGAGAAAGATAATTGTGGAAAAATTTGGAGAATCATCTACCGGTTGGGAAACTCATAAACCGAAAGGACCAAAGGGGTGTAGTTTGTGGCACAATATTTATAATGAGCTAGAGGATTTCAACAAACATGTGAAATTTAAGATCGGCGCGGGAAATGAAATTAGATTTTGGGAAGATTTGTGGATTGGAGATGTCGCCTTATGCATTAGATTTCCATTGTCTTTTGAAGCTTCAAGAACAAAAGGGAAAGTGGTGGCTAGGTTATATGAGATTTCGAGTAACGACATCAAATGGAAGTTCATGTATCGAAGTAGATAATCTCAAGCCATAATGAGAGAAATTGCTTCCATAAACTCATTACTAGAAGTGGTGAATATTCAAGAAGGGGTCGTAGACTCAAGATTGTGGATGGTGGATAGAGACAATACGGTTGATGCTTATACGGTTAAGTGCGGGTTTGATTCTCTTTGTGATCAAGGCGATACTAGCTTCCCAAGTAAGATTATTTGGAGTCGACATTATCCATAAAAAGTAATTTTTTTTTTATGGCTTATATGCCATGAAAGGTTGATGACGATGGACAGCTTTTTAGAAGGGATATGGATGTGGATAGGGTGTGTCGGTTTTGTGAAGAAGGAGATGAAACAAGTGCCCATTTATTTTATGATTGTTGGCGAACAAAGAGAATTTGGCATTATTTTGCCGAATGATGCAACTTCAATTGGAGCTATGATAGTAATATTTCGGCAACTATACAAACTTGGAGTCATGATTGGGGTGATGAAAGACTTAACCGTATATGGAACAACTTACCGGTTGCAATATGGTGGTGCATTTGGAAAGAAAGGAATTCTAGAATTTTCAATCTCAAAAAGAGAAATTTGGCAAGTCTAATTCGAGATATTAAGATTCAAGCTTATTTTTGGGCGGAGTCAAACACTAAAATGTTGGAATTGACGGCTAACATGGTGATAGTTTTATGGGATTCGTATTTCTACCGGCCGCTTTGAGTTGGAATTGAGTCGTTTGGTGTTTTCTTTTTATTGTTCTCACTTGGCTTTTTGTTCTTTTTCCTTTTCTTTGGGTGATCGATTACAAAAATTGGTCTCCTTTTTTTTGTGTCGGTTGTATTGATTGGGTTGAGGTACCCCCTTAAGTACTTTTTTTTCAATAAATCCTTTCATATTCACCGATCAAGAAAAAAATTATGATGAGGAAAACCCAAATCGTTTTTTATTTTCAGAGATTTAATTATGATGAAGAAAACCCAAATCAGGTTACAAAATCCTAAAACTCAAATGGATTTTTGTTTACAGAGATTTAATTATGATGAAGAAAACCCAATTACTACCAAGCCCTAACGTTTTACTTTTGCATTCCAATCAATTATATTTGGAGGTACTGAGAATAAAAACAGATTATAAGAGAAGGGGAAGAGACGGAGATAGCGAAGTAGCAAGGAAAAATAAAATACTAGAGTTTGGGCATTTATGGAAACTTGTTTTTGTTTTGAGCTAAACAGATTTTACCTAGGTGTTTCTTCGATCAATGAAAAGTTACGAAAACAAAAAATTACTCCCTCCGTCCCTATTATACATGCGGAATATAGAATTTTTCTAGTCCCACTAAATAGGCGGACTTCCATTCTAAGAAGATTTTTGACATATATACCCTTATTTATGTTGTATGAGAAATTGTAATAAGAATAAGTCAAAGGGTAAAAATAGGAAAATAACATGAAAATTTATGAAAACCAAAATTTTTCTTAATTGAAGAAATTTCATCTTCTCCTCCTATATATTAGGGACGGAAGGAGTAATACGTGCCCTTCTTAACTTGTGCACGAGAGCACAAGTTAACAAAGCCCTGGTTGAAAAAATCATAATGTAAAACGTTTTTCCATATACTGGGCAGTTGTATTAAATTTCGATGACAACAGTTCACCCCTCCAGTGGAGCCTGTAATAAGAGTTTGATGATCTAAGTGCTTACAATTATTTTTTCGGAAAATGGGTCATATGAACAAAACCCATAAAGTATGGGAGTAATGGACTTGTAAAATATAGGATTGGGTGAAAAAGACATAGGAAATATTAGTCATATATACCCTTTGTTTTAAACTTTATTGTTTTCCTTATCCTTTTCTCTCTCTCTATAATTAAAATTACTCGCGAGAAATGTCTTAACTTCCGAAATATAAGTCGGATTCTAATAAAATTTATAGTTTTGGAAAGGGCTCGAAAATCTCTACAAAACAAGATCCATTGTTGATATAAAATTCGAAAAAAAAAAATATTTTTTTCAAACCAGACCGAAAATACATTATGCACCCAGGTGCAACTCGGTCGAAACCTATTTCATATAAGAATACAAATTATGCACCCAGGTGCAAATTGGACAAATTTTATTTCATATAAAAATATGCATTATGCACCTGTGTACAACTTGGTCAAATTTTATTTCATATAAAAATATGTATTATGCACCCAGGTGCAATTTGGCTAAATTTTATTTTCTATAAGAATATGCACTATGCACCCTGGTGCAACCTGGCCAAAACATTTTTCCTATAACAATCGAAAAAAATATACATCATGCACTCGGGTGCAACTAGCTAGCCAAAACGTATTTCCTGTCAAAATTATACATTATGCACTCGGGTACATCTTGTGTACTTCGCGGATAAATCTAGGTTTATCCTAGTAATCACTCGCAATATATTATACATAACCAAATTTACTAGTTCATGATCTCGAGCAATAAATCCACCACCATTACCATCACATTCACCATCAAAGTATCAACCAAAAACAAGTAAAGAAAAAAAATAAGAACAACAAAAAATTAAAACTCGAGCCTTTCAATCACCACTGACCCAATCAAAATAATGGCCAACTGGTGGTAATAAGGGGTACCATGAACCCACTGTTTCCATATAAACTTCGAAACAAATTGTAATATGTTAGCTCACTTCTCCTTAAATCCATAGCAGCGGCAACGACATCCTAGTATCTCCATGTTGTAGCTCAAACAGAGCTTTAATCCCTCTATAACAAATCACCGTAGTCACGGCAAAAACACCAAAGATAATTAGTATTCAGGAAAATCGTCAAACACCTTTTTTATACGTGACAGAGAATGGAGAGATAGTTCCATTGATCTGTATCATCCTCAATATCTCCATCCCTGCAATCATTAAATTCACACACAACGTTCAAAAACGAACCCATTTTTTCTAATATATCAAACATTCATTCGAATCAGCAGCCTCAACATCTTGATTTCTTATTCAATTTTTGTCCAAATCAAAGAAAAAAACAGAGATAAAAGAAAATTGGGTGCCCTGCAAAATCAATCAATCAAGTGTTTACCTCTACTTTGGCTCCATTGAGGAATTTTCTTTGAGTTGGTTCAGAATAGTTTCTTCTCCATTTCTTTTTCTCGTGAATTGGGAATCTGTTGATTAGTACGTTCTCAATCTCAAAGATTCAATTGAACTCAAGAATATTGGTAATGTTCCTAGATTCAATCGAACTTAAGAATGCGCTCCTAATCCTCTCTGTTCATCCGTGAAAATTAATGGAAGCAGTTCAGTTTCATGGTTAACTAGTTCCAGTGAAAACCCATCTCTGGGGATAATTTAGTCTGTTAGTTTAAAAACAGTTGCACATCTTGGGTGAAATAGCCGATTCTGGATATTATAACAGTATCTTAAGAGTTTTGGACATTAAAACATTGTCAATATTTTACCTGTCTTTTAGACCCAGGATTTCAAATTCAAGGCCTAATTAACCAAAAAACTGATTATTTTTTTTTCTTTTAACAACAAAGTTTGTCGCCTTCGTGCACTAGTCCTTGGCGGTGTGACTCGATGAAAAAAAAATCGTTTCTTCTCATTTTCCCGGGAAACTCGCTGAAAGAAACACCGAAGAAAATTCTTCAACAGAGAAAAAAAGATACTCCCTCCGTCCCACATATATATAAGCGGAATTTTGGTTTTTGTTTGTCCCACTAAATAGGCGGACTTTGCTTTCCAAGATGAATTTTTCCATATATACCCATATTTATTATACATAGGTAATTGTGTTGAAGATAAGACGAAGGGTAAAACAAGAAAAAACATACTCCCTCCGTCCCTATTATATAGGCGGAATTTTGTTTTTTGCTTGTCCCATTAGATAGGCGGTCTACTATTTCCTAGATGAATATTTCTACATATACCCTTATTTATGGTGCATAAATAATTGTGTTACTAATAGGACAAGGGGTAAAACATGAAAAAACATAAAATATTATGAATTCAATGTTCTTTTCTTAATATAAGATAATTGTGTCCCCCGCCTATATATGTGGGATGGAGGGAGTATAAAATTATGAATCCCATGCAATTTTCTTAATTTAAGAGAATTGTCTCTCTCCGCCTATATATGTGGGACGGAGGGAGTAGAAACAAAACGAAAAAGTGAATTCTTAACTTTAACTTTGAAGGAAATTAAAACTAATGAGTTTGTCGGACACTCAATCTGTATATATAAAGACCACACAATTGAATCCGCGCTAAAGTTATCTGTGATTTGTTTTTTTCCTAAGAAAAACATGCCAACTACCACTAGTAACTGGAATTCGTCTTAATTAGAAGATGCTTAGTTCGTCAAGAACATTACATGGACAAACTAACAACAACAACTGAAGTGGCTATCAATTGGGCGCATCTCTGAACTGTCCCGTTCTTGGTGGAAGCGACAGCGTACACCCTTGGGAAAAGAAGTGGCTAGGGACGCATTACCCGGGAAATGATCCTCCCAGTTCCCTTTACCCGCTTGAATTATCCAGCTTTCTTTGAAGTGTTTTAGGTGTTTATAAATACATTTTTAAAAAACGCAACCCCTAGCACTTTCAGGTTTTACCGGTTTCATGTCAAATGCACGCGAACCATATTTAGTCATTACTGCTCTCCTGAGTCGATTTCTGTTTCTAAGAACAAACTTGATTTATTTCACTGAGTTCATATATTTTAGACTATGCACCTACTTTAATCGTGTGACTCTGTTTCTGAACTGTTTTGTGAATAAATCAACCAACAAACATTAGATGTACTTTCGGTATGGACGGCTGGTCTTGGGTTAACAAATTCATGCAGAACTTGCGTTGCTACAAATTTCGACCAACAAGTATGAGCACACATTTATATTGTCTTGTCTCATGCTTTTAGCACACGACGACTAAGTTTATTTATATGTAAACACACGATGCCATGGTATAGTGTTACCTTGGTAATGTCATGCGGATTACAGAACAAAGAAATCTTAACGACCCAAGATGGATTGGAATAATTATTTAGATGTTGGCGAAAATTGAAGAAATGTGGATCACCGGAAATGCAACATCAATTATCAGAAACAATGGACATCCGTTATTACTATACATGGAAAGCAAAGCAGGATAAGTTTCTGGTTAGAAATCTGTCATAAAGAATGGATTTCACGATACATATTATGTCGATCGAAGTTGTCTCTGAAAGAGTATCAAGTTAATTGTAGGTGTAGAAAATCCTACCACTACATCCAATGGATCTCAAAACATGCATAAAGAAATCAAACAAAGAAGAGAAGTAGGAGGACACAAGATATACGTGGTTCGGCAAGATTACCCACGTCCACGGGGTGAAGGGATGATCTTATTACTCTTTTCACGATTACAAGTTATGTGTTTTCTCTCTAGCTCTTGGTGTACTCTCTTACCTCTCTTCTCACTTACCTCTCTAGCCCTATACATGATTCATATTTATATCCATGAAATGGTGATACAACGACATTACAGTGTTGGGCCTAATACATCTTCCTTGATGCTCTCTTCGGTGTCTACCCGATGCTTCATCCGATCTTCCCTTCTGCCCGAGTTGAAGCACCTGGCCGAGTGGTAGCTTCATCCGATGTTGCTCGTTAGGTGATGTTGATCGATGTCGCCTTTTAGGTTCCCGTCCGAGTTTTACTTTGACCGAGTCTTCCTTATCTCTTTACCTACTTTGTCAGAGCATTAAATGTCTTCAAACCCGAGGATCGTCACATCGAACTTTTCTCCCCTTTCGCCTCGATCTCTTGACTGTCTTCATTCCTCTTTTCTCGTGCCCGAGATCCGGTGGGGTGATTCGGTGCTTTCAGATTTCGCTTTCTTCGGACGCCCTCGACCGGGATGGCTCCACCGTCCCCGTGGATTATTCACACCTACATTTATGCCCTTCTTCCACTCGTGTAGTCGACACGTGGGGAAGAAACCGCCTCGTCTTCCCACGTCTTCGGTCATGCCGGGTTTCGCGCCATGTTGTTCCCCACCTTCTTCAGTTGCTGTAACCGGTTCACCTTCCTCGCCAGTTATCACAGGTGAGGTTTATAAGCACGTACCCTAAACCTTATTTTCTTTTTACACTTTCCTTTGCTAACTTCGTCTTCCCTTCTCTCTCCCTTCTCTTTTGCCTTCTTTCCCCTGCCATTTTTTATCTTCTCACCAGGTTTCCTTCCTCCCTTCTCCACTATCCGACGTCCTCTCTGTCTCTCGCTACCGCCGCAACTTAGGTTCCGCTGTATTTCGCCCCTCCTGTCACTTCTCCTACTAGTTTTCATGGCGTCTTCAACTCCTTCGATGACGGAAAGAAGGTGTGTGAGTTATGTGTTTTCTGATGAAGATGGCGTATCACTTGATTCCCTGTTCGTTGTAGAGAGTCCTTCCAATTATGATTACCGTGCTCTAGATTCTATCTTTCCTGATAATCCTTCTTCGTTTTCTTGTAGGGCTGACAAGAGGGCTGCTAAAGACTTGTCGGATGAGCAATTCGTTCAACAGTTGAAGGATGAGTTCGATCTCCATGGATATGACGTCAGGCTCTTGTCAGGCCAGAAGGGTGTTCTGAAGAAAGATGATGTTTTGAGATTTCCTCATTCGGCCGAGGAGACCATTGTCACCAGGGGCCAGCTAGAGCTCGGGCTGCGTTTCCCTCTATATGATCCTAGCCGCCCGTTCTGGTACGAGGCCCTTTCTAAGATTCGCCCGTGCCGCACCTTGGCTCAGTGGAACGGCAACACTTTCCGTATCCTGTCCGAGTGGGAGAAGCGTAGCCGAGGCGAATGTGCTCCTACCACTTGGTCTACCTACGATCCTTCCCAGGCGAGTGACTATACTCCCGCTGGGTTTACGATAATTATCGGAGCGGGACTACTACCAATGGCGATCTCGTTTGGGTTTGCTGCCAGCCCTCATCGCCATAAAACTCTTCCCGAAGGTGTTAGGAGACTTCTTTTGGATGATGATCCTGAGGGAAAGGGTTCCAACAAGCATGCCCGTCATACCAACGACACGGCTTGGAATCGGGTTCCATTGGTTATTTCCGGTCCTCTTTTAAGTGGCAAATTTCCTCCTCCGGCCGAATTTTATCCTTTCTGGGTAGTCAATGTTGATCGGGTGAGTGTATTCCCCTGTCTTTCTAGCTTGATTGATTGGCTCGGGCGACTCGTGGGGTGATGTTTTAGTTTTGGTGTTTTTCAGACTAAGTCCCAGGGTGTTCCTACTGGGACTCTTGTTCATCGGAAGAGGGATAGAATTGCAGGAGCCGAGGAGGAGACAGGGAAGGTAACAAATATACTTATTCGTTTATTTTTTTTATTTTTTTTTTATTTGACGTACATGTACGTGTCCCTATTTGTTGCCTTGCATGGTTCTGACATCGGCTCATGCACAGAAGCTGAGGGTTGACAAGGCCGGTGGTACTTCGGCGAAGGACGGTGAGGATCCCGATGATCGGCTACCTTTATCACATTTCCTGAGGAAGTCGCCTTAGAAGCCTTCTGATGTTTCGTCTACCCTTGTAGGTGAGAAGCCCAAGGGAGGGGTAAGGAACCCAAGGAGGATGTGCCGCCCTGAGGAAACTGTGCCCCAGGAAGTAGCTGATGAAGGGATTGTTCTCGTCGATGGCGTTGTGTATGTTGTGTCTGATGGTGATGACGATGAAGGTCTTTTCGATGAAGAGGATGATACCCTTGGTAATGAAGAGGAGTCGGGACAGGCGGAGAAGTCGGGTGGTAGTGGGAACCTTGTGATCAACCGTGATGTAGAGAAAGTTGCTGTCGGGAGCGGGCCGCTGGGGACTTTTCCTTCCGTAGTTCCTAATTCGGGCAGCAGTACCTCCTTCACCGTCTCGGGCCCTATGTGCAACTCTCTCGGGGCACTTATTTCTCCCGATTTTGCCTCTCTGCCTGACGAGGAGAAGATTAATGTTGTTTCGTTGTATGAAGCTGGTCTGAAATGTACCTTTGATCTGCTGGTGAGTTGATTTGTTCGGGTGTCGCTTTCATATTTTTGGTAAGTGCTGACCATGTTGGTGCTGTGTGTAGGACATCAACCGCTCGTTGTTGAATGCTGCCCTCCAACGCAGGGAGGGCCGAAAGGAGGGTCTTCGCCTCTCGTTACAAAGCAAGAACGCGAACGATCTCGGAAGTTGGAGAAGGAATTGGCCGAGAACCAAGGTATTTATTTTGTTTTCAACTAGTTATGATTGATCTTGTAGTGCCAATATCCTGAGCTTAGTACTCCCTGCCTAGCCGAAGCTTCTAGTGCGGAGGCCGACGCTGCCGCGAGTCGTCGTTTGTTGAAAAGGGAATTGAACATAGAACGGGATCACGTTTCGAACTTGCAACATAGAATAGTTAACAAGGATGCTAAGATCGATCGTTTAGAGACCGATATTGAAGATCTTCAATCCAGGCTGCATCGGTACGAGACCTTTTAATATGTCCCCGAGGAAGTTGACAATCTTAGGGCGAGCTTAGCTCAGTTCCAAGGTATAGCCGCTGACAAGACATTGTTGGCCGACAATTTAGAGAGTCAGTGTGGTCGGCTGAGGCTTGGTGTTCGAGATTTGCACGCAGATCGTCTCCGGATCTGGGGGAGAGGGATGCCGCCGAGAAGTGTAGCCGAGAATCCCTTGAGAGGCTTAACGAATCCAAAAAGTTTCGAGGAGTTGGAGTGGGTTCGCTCTCAATTATCGTTTGCAAATAGCTCACTCTCGGCAGAGGGCCGAATGGAGTGATCACAAGAAGTAATCTTGCCCACTAATGAGTTTAATGAACAAGCGGTATCTAGAACTTTCTTCAAAGATTTCTTCTCTCGAGTGTAGCCTGTCTCGAGTCCGAGGAAACCATTAGAGTAGTTGCCCCTTTTCTTTGGAAGGTGGTGTGCCCCGTATTGTGCTTTTCCTGTTGTTGTCTTAGTGCCTTTATTGTGTGACTGACCGTCCTTGTTGTTTTGGCAGCCGAGCAGAAGAAGGTGGTGTCGTTGGAAGAAGAAAATGCCCGGTTGAAAGGGAGAGAGGCTCAATTGCTCGATCGGGTGGCCACCGCCGAGCGGCGTCGTCGCAGCCTAGCGCAGAATCTGGGCCGAAAAGGCGAAGTTTAATGATGAACTCGTCTCGAAGGTCAAGGCCGGTGTGAAGGCAGTGCTTGATAAGAAGCGGGTCGATGCCGCTGCTAAGAAGGCGGTTCCAGGGCCTGTTCCTTCTAAGGAATGAGCATGTATTTTGTAGCGATGCGTCGCTTTCTTACCCTTTCCTTTGGGCTGTAATTCGCTTGAACACCTTTAATTTCTCGTAAACTTTTAATGGGGTGCTGCGTCGCCGGTTTGGTTGTTTTTCTTGCTACTGACGCTATTATGCATGTTACTATCCTTATTTATGTTGAGTCGACGATGTGTGGTTTGCTTTCGTGACCTCATTATGTGTGCCTCGCATGAATAGATAGGTTAGTCATAAATGCCGTTTTCATCGAACACACTCAACAAGGAGGGTCATCGGGCCCGATGCCATGTCCTGATTGAGGCATCTCATCACCGTCTTTCGAGATCTAGTGGAAGGGTAGTTGGTCTTCCCTAGTTTCTATGGGATCGAAATCCCAAGAAGTTATCGATTAATCTTCTTGGGCAAGTAATTTCGGCCACTTGCGAGGAGAGCAATGTTGATCGCTCGACCGTCGAGTACTCATGCCTCGACAATCGGCCATTGGGTTTACAACCGCCATGGCCCTTGGACTACCTCGGCACTTGCACACCGCCATCGCCCGAGTTCGAATAGTCCGTCTTAGTGTAAGTCGCCCGGCACTTGCACAATGCCATCGCCCCGGTTCGAAACGACCATTCAGACGCACTTGTCATATTTCCAACCCCACGCGGCCTTTCACGGAAATAAATGACAAGATATCTTACCCGGTTTCATGGATGATATAGCTTTAGTCGTGCAAAGATTCCACGGTCGTGGCTCGGGTGTTCCGTCCGGCTTTAGTATCTTGTATGCCCTTCTCCGACCTTCTCAACAATTGTGTAGGGTCCTCCCCACCGTGGTGCAAGCTTACCGCCCTTTTGTCACGCTCGTAATCGGGTAGATGCTTTAGTACCAACCGTCCCGGTTGGAATTCTCTCGGGTCGAACCCGTTTGTTGTATTCTCGTTGGATCCTTCGTTGATAATTCTCCATCTTCTCATGGCAGGGGCCATCTCTCTTGTTTCTTCTAGATCGTCGAGTTTAGCCAAGATAAGATCTGCCGAGATGTTTCGCCTCCATGCTTCGGTCCTTGTGGTGGGTACCATCGCCTCTGTGGGCGGGATGGCTTCGGTCCCGTATGTTAACATGAAAGGTGATAGTCCAGGTTGCCTCTGCGGGTTGTCCTATATGCCCATAAAACGTTGTAGAGTTCTTCGCACCATTCCCCATATTCCCCCCGTCCCAGCCTTTTTTTCTTCATGTTATCGGCGATAGTCTTGTTTGTGATCTCGGCATCCATTGCTTTTTTGGGGTACGTGGGCGTAGACTTGCTCTTTCGGATGTTGTAAGTGTTGAATAGCAGGTCGATGTTCTTGCCTTGTAATTGTTTCGTTGTCGAGACGATTGTTGCGGGACCCCAAAGCGGCATATGATGTGTTCCCTGGATGAATCGAAAAACATCTTTATCCCGTATGTGTTTCGAGTGGAGCGGCCTCAACCCACTTGGTGAAATAGTCGGTGGCTACAATTAAGTACTTCCTCCGTCCGATCCGACATGTAATGGTCCCACGATGTCGATTCCCCATTTAGCGAAACGCCGTGGACCGATGACAGAGTTTAATGTTACGGTACGGTGCATGTATCTTCTTCCCAAATTTTTGGCATTGCCGCAAACGAGGGCCATGTGCTTCGCGTCCTCATTCATGTATGGCCGAAGTATCCCATGGTTTTAGCTCGTGCCGCTAGGCTACGACCCGAGCCGTGGTTTCCTGCACCCCATAGTGCACTGGTCGTTGAGGATCATGTGCCCTCCTCCTTACTCGGGCACTTTAGCAATGGCCCTAGATATGACTTTCTCGTATAGGGCGCCATCTCGAAGTTCGTACGCAGCGGCTTTGCTCTTGATATTGTTGATCTCAAAGCCGCCCCTTGGGCAACTTTCCTGTTTCGAGGTATTCGTGAATCGGCTTCCTCCAACATCGGCCCGATATTGGTCAGTAGTGGTTGCCGCGACTTGTGCGCCAATATCCGCGGTCTCGGGTACTGAAGGCATTAGGACTCTCATGATTCTGATACCTTCAATGCTTGAGTCTGTCAACATGGAAGCAATATATGCTAGGGCGTCCGAGTGGCGATTGTCCTTCCTACTGGATGTGTCGAAACTTGATGCTCGGTATCCGGGCCGATGTAGAATTGGACGAGCTCCCAGTATTTCGTAGTTGAGGGTCATGTATGGCGTACTGCCCATTGATTTGCCGGACAACCAGCTGGGAGTCGCTCGTAAGCCGTACCTCTTGGATTCCCATCTCCACTATCAAGCGCAGGGCATGTACTACCGCCTCGTATTCTGTGACATTGTTAGTTGCCTTAAACTCGAGCCTAAAGGAGTGGACCATCTTTTTCCCCTTTGGCGTCGTGAAGACCAATCCCAAGCCCGACCCATCTTTATTGGATGACCCATCCACGAAAACCTCCCACCGTGTCGGGCTGCATGACTCGAGCAGGTCGGATGGGTCTTCTCGGTCTTCCTCCATTCCGGGTATGTCTTCTACTTCGTCTTCGTCGCCGAGGAGGAAGTCTGCCAGAAATCGGAATCGTTTGTGCCTTTACCGCTGTTCTCATCTCTCGTAAACGATGTCGAATCGCTTTGTTTGCGCACTCCACTTGGAGATCCTCCCGACCGGGGGCCGTGTCTTTTAGCATCGACTCTATGGGGGACTTTGTAAGCACCCTAATTTTGTGGGTTTGAAAGTATGTCCGAAGCTTCTGCGTTGAAAACACTAGTGCTAATATCAGTTGCTCAATCCTGGTGTAGTTCCTCTACTGGGCTCATGGTCTTGCTTATGAAATACAGGCTTTTCTTCCCCCAGGCGTTCTTGACTAGGACGGCGCTGATGGCGTGACTAGTTGCCCCAAGGTATAGCGTTAGTATGTCCTATGGCTCGGGTCTTTGCAACACCGGTAGACTCGCAAGATGTTGCTTGATCTTTTGAAACGCTTCTTCGCATTCCTCGGTCCATTTAAATTTCTCTCCTTTCCGTAGCGTCCCGAGAAGTCCTTGCATTTGTCGGACGATCGCGAAATGAATCGCCCCAAGGCCGCCAAATTCCCATTCAATCGTTGCACGTCTTTTACAACATGGCGACGGCATTTCCACAACGGCCTTGACCTTATCCGGTCGGCCTCAATTCCTTTGTCGGTGATTATGCATCCTAAGAACTTGCTCGAGGTGACCCAAAAGGTGCACTTGGCCGGATTGACCTCATCTTGTATCTTCTCATGGTTTGAAATATGCCTCGAAGGTCGTCGATGTGCTTGTCGGCCACCTTGCTTTTGACCAACATATCGTCCACATACACCTCAATGGTGTCGTGTATTTTATCTTCGAACATGTCTTCCACCAGCCTTTGATAGGTGGCGCCGGCATTTCTTAATCCAAATGGCATTTTGGTGTAGCAACACAGTCCTCTTGGTGTGAAGAAGGACGTATGTTCTTGATCTTCGGGGGCCATGGGTATTTGATTGTACCCTGAGTATCCGTCCATGAGAGCTATCGCCTTATACCCGACAATGGATTCCACTAGCTGATCGATGCTGGGGAGAGGGAAGCTGTCCTTTGGGCATGCCTTGTTCAAGTCACTATAGTCTATGCAGATTTGTACGCCCCCATTTCTTTTAGGGACTATCACCATATTAGATATCCATTGTGGGTATTGGGCCTTTCGAATGATTCCCGCTGCATACAACTTCTTCAATTCGGCCTCCACCGCTGGTTGTAGCTCGGGTGCAATTCTTCTCATCTTTTGCCTGATAGGTTTGAACTTGGGGTCTATCCGCAGGTGGTGCGAGCAGACTTCCGGGTCAATTCCTTCCATATCGTGCATTTGCCAAGCGAATATGTCCATGTGCTCCTTCAGAAGGGCTATCAGCTGCTGAGATTGGTCGCTTGTCAAGAGGGACTCTATCCTCACTAATCTCGGCTCCTCCTCGGTGCCCAGATTGACTTGTCGGGTCGGTTCTAGGGCCGAGAAATTTTGCTTTGATTCGCCGATTGTTACCGGCTCCTGTGATTGCTATAAGGTCTCTTTCTCGCCGGCTTCATAGGTAGCGATGGCTTGCGAGATTACCCTTTCCAGCTCCTCGCCCGCTTCTACTTCCTTTGACTTCTTCTTTTCTTGACGTTTCCTTGACCGCCTCTCCTCATTCTGCTGAACGTCTATCTGCACGCATTGCCTTGCCGCCTGGGGTCGCCTAACACCTCCACTACTCCTCGATACGTCGGGAACCGCAATCTTTGATGATAGGCCGAGGTGACTCCCTTAATCCCCGCAAGCCAGGGTCGACCCAGGATGGCTTCGTATGGAGACACCACATCGACCATGCAGAAGGTGGTGAGCGTGTCAAGGAATCCCTCCCCGTCCGAGACTCGGAGGGTGACTTCCCCTTTTGGCACGGTCACCGTGCCGTTGAAGCCGTAAATTCGATAGGTTGACGGGATCAGGATATCATCGGACAATTCCATTCTCTTGAAAGTGTCATAGAACAGGACTTCGACCGGAGCCGCCGCTATCCATTAATATTCTCGCGGACCCCCATTCCTCAATCAACAGAGTTATGACTAAGGGATCCCCGTGGGCCTCGGCCGTTCAATAGGACGTCTTTCGCCGAGAAGCTGATCGGCTGCATCATCCATGGTTCCATGGGTAGAGTCTTGGCCACACTGAGGATTTCCTTGCCTGATCGGTCCCTCTTATGGATTCTAGAGGTGATACATGTTCCCAAGTCGTACCCCTGAGTTGCCGAGTGTGATATGGTGTTACAGGCGAACTGGGTGTCGCGATTAATTCTTATCTGGTGCACTTTGGGACGTCCAGTTCAAAGAGGTGTCGGCGATGTTTTGACGAAATGCCGTAAATACCCATCCGGATCGTCTTTGGACGATGTCTTTCACTTCCCTACAATCATTGGTTGAATGGCCGCGGAACGATGATAGTGGCGGAACTCAGTGGTGGTTCCTTGTTCCGTCGAACCGAATTCCCGAGTCTTGGGATAACGGATGTCATTCCTCTTTTCGACTTCCTTCAACACTTCTTCCAATGGCGCATTTAGCGGAGTATAAGATCTTGGCTCGTGGCGAGGCTTCTTTCCTTTCTCGACCCAAACCCTTTGTTCTCACCACGGTGCCGGGCACCCGCCTTTTCTCGGATCGTTTCTTGGCTTCTCGCGGGTGGCCTCTTCGCGGTGCTCGCTTCTTGTATTCCCCTATCTTGCGCTCCTTCCTGAATCTCCTCTAAGGCGATATAGTGCTCTTGCATCTTCCGGATCTCTCTTAGTGTCTTAGGCTTCTCCGTGTACATTGCCACCCGGATGGGATCCGACTTCCTTAGCGAATTCTCGAAGCCGAATATCTCGTTGGTCGTCGGTGCTTTCCCTATATCCGTACATAACTTTCTCCATCTGTCCGTTAAAGAGCGCAACGGCTCCCTGAGTCTTCGTGCCAGGGTGAACAACTTGTCGACTCTGGGCCGAGCTATACTGTTATGCATGTAAGTCTCGAGAAAGGTCTCCACCAAAACTGCATAGCTCCCAACGGATTTATCGGGCAGGGTGTAGAACCAACTCTTTGCCTCACCCTCCAAACTTGCCGGGAAGAATTTGAACATGACCACATCATGATTCTTCCACTGTAGTAAAGGACATGCCGTACATTTTGATGTGCTCTCCTGCGTCGCCTGTGCCATCAAACCTAGATGGGAAGATTGGCAGCGTATATTTTGGTGGAAACGGAGTCCGGTCCAACTCCCTGGTGAACGGCGTCTTCTGGGCTTCACTGATTACTTCTGCTAACTTATCATCCTCGTTATCTCCGGTCAGTTTTTTAACCATCCGCTCGAGCCGCTCGATTTTTTGTTTGGTGGACGCGTCCGTGCTTTCATTGGTCGCTTCTTCATCGGCCGAAGAATCCTCGGCTGGCCCATACCCTTCTCTTGGCCGATTAGGGTCGGGTATGCGTTCTCGGTTCGGCGAGAGGGGTGGGGCGTTCCTCGGTGGAGTGTGGTTGCTAGAGGCGCCTCGGCTTGATGATCGTCTCGACCCCGTTCTCCTGTTGCGGAGTTGGTAATTTTCGTATTCTAACGCTAGGTTTCTCCTTTGCAGTTCTCTCATTAGGTCTTCTTGTCTTCTTTGGCTTGCCAGTATAGCGAGTAACATCGGGTCGGTGCTCTCATGACTAGAGTGGCCATTCACTTGGTGTCTTGTTGTGTTAGGGGGTGCGGTTGGGGGTCTCGTAGCGAGAACGACAGGGGAGACGATCGGAGCTGCTGGGTGATCGACCGCCGCTGGGGGAACAATCGGAACTGCGGGGTGGTTAGCCGATGCTGGGGGAGCAGTCAGAGCTGCGGGGTGGTCGACCGCTACCGGGGGGATGTCCCGATTGGGGTCCCCCCCTTGCCAAGTGTACTCGCCTAAGCCTCTCAGCTTCTCGTTCTAGGTCTCGCTGGTACTCTGTCGGTTGTCTTTCTATCCTTCGTTCCTCGCGTACTGTCTGCACTTCCTCCTCCTCCTCGGTATCCGATGCAGTTCTTCCATCTTCCATGTTGCCCTCATTCCTTGGCCCCATCTGGCTCGGGTTAATCCTCAACATCCCGGGTGGGAAATCGTCATCTCGGCCCAAATCGACCTCCTCGTCGACCGTAGTCATGCCTTTGATCAATGCCTGAGTCTCGCCCTAGTTGTTCGGTCGATGATCTTCGTGCCGAGAATCCGTGAGTCCTTCTTGACCACTAGATCCCGATGTGACCCGGTTCCTCAGGATCCTGCTCGTCCTGGAGGTACTTGCCATTACCTTCGATATCGTCCTCGTTCCTCGGCTCGCCCACCCGTTCGTACCTACGTCAGCAAAGGACACAACACTTACTTCGAACTGCTTTCGAAAAGGTTAAGGATGAAGTACATCAGTGCAAGGTGGGACAAGTTTTTATAGTACACTTCCATTTACGCTAGCGTGTTGGTCTCAGCAGTCAAGTTGTTTTGGCCATAAAGGACAATTTTCAAAAAGCTGTCCCGACACATCGCTTTCGGTACTTTCCCTATGCATTAATCATTATTTGTCCTAACATTCCCGCGCCGGAAGTCATTGACCACCCGTATATTAAATCGGAAGATCTCTTTCTTGGCGACGATGGGTAGTAACGACGATCCTCAACAACCGTTGTGCTGATGGTCTTCCCACAGAAGTGAACCATGGGATATTTACAGTTTTCTATCGATCTTTGTGGGGCTTCCAAGTGTAGGATCAAAATGAGATTCGGCTAACGAACCGCTCACTATAATCCTTCCAGACCATGGTTTCCGAAGAATAGGACTCAACGATTTCGAGTTAGTCTTGCTTCTACCATTATTGTACTTTGCTTAATTTGTTAAAAAGAAGGGTTTAGACGGCGAAGCGAGTAAATGAAGGCAAATGTAACGATATATATCCTTAAATTCTGAAGGTGATAAATCTAGCAACCTAGGCGTCTTGATCGTTAGAGTTTTTCATTTAGCATCAACTATTTTCAACGGATGTTGATAGGAGCTGTTGAATCTCTCTTTTAACAAGGTCTGAAACGATAAATCCCGGCGAGATGGGGTTTCCTTCTAGCTTCTACCAACATCGAAAGATGTTATTTTGGGAGCTCGCGGATCTTCCAACAACTCGCTGGGGTATCTTAAGCAAACAGCTTATCTTATTGAAACAGTCTTGACGACTTTGTTTAAACGAAAGACATGTCTTACGAGGGACGCAGAGACAATAAACAGGAACACAAAGCGGACTCACAGCAAACTCGATAAGGTTTTGCTAAGAAAGGAAAGATAAAGAGCAAGAATCAAACTCCGCAAGGTTTTGTTAGGAAAACAAAGGTAAAGAACCAAAAGAGTTTCTCTCTTAGCGTCAACTAGCACACAAAGTGGCTTAGGAGCTTGGATTTTCCTCTTTTGGTAACGATCTCAAGGTATCCGAAGATGTTATACGGTCCCCTTAGTCGGCGCCAAAATGTAGGTGTAGAAAATCCTACCACTACATCCAAAGGATCTCAAAACATGCATAAAGAAATCAAACAAAGAAGAGAAGTAGGAGGACACAAGATATACGTGGTTCGGCAAGATTACCTACGTCCACGGGGTGAAGGGATGATCTTATTACTCTTTTCACGATTACAAGTTATGTGTTTTCTCTCTAGCTCTTGGTGTACTCTCTTACCTCTCTTCTCACTTACCTCTCTAGCCCTATACATGATTCATATTTATATCCATGAAATGGTGATACAACGACATTACAGTGTTGGGCCTAATACATCTTCCTTGATGCTCTCTTCGGGTGTCTACCCGATGCTTCATCCGATCTTCCCTTCTGCCCGAGTTGAAGCATCTGGCCGAGTGGTAGCTTCATCCGATGTTGCTCGTTAGGTGATGTTGATCGATGTCGCCTTTTAGGTTCCCGGCCGAGTTTTACTTTGACCGAGTCTTCCTTATCTCTTTACCTACTTTGTCAAAGCATTAAATGTCTTCAAACCCGAGGATCGTCACATCAGAACTTTTTCTCCCCTTTCGCCTCGATCTCTTGACCTGTCTTCATTCCTCTTTTCTCGTGCCCAGATCCGGTGGGGTGATTCAGTGCTTTCAGTACTTCGCTTTCTTCGGTACGCCCTCGACTGGGATGGCTCCACCTGTCCCTGTGGATTATTCACACCTTCATTAATAATATCAGTTACATAGTATATCAGTAAACCAAATGTTTTTGGTTAAAATTGGTGAATTTATAAAGATACATGTAAATGGATGTCACCGTAGTACTTCGAAATTTGAGCACGTGCCTTAGGGCCTGGGTACAAGAAATTTATGAAAAGCATCTTCATCAACATATGCGACACAAGAGAATTAGTTTAATCTAAATTGGTAAAAGCAGAATCATTTATGATCCCAGCTCTGGTTATGCTAAACGGCTTAATTGAATCCTAAAACGATGTCATCTTAGTGATCCTATATTTACCACTTTGGCTAGTGGGTTTTCATTCTTACCTCCAAGTTTGCTCTTTTGCGAGCACTCTACCACCAGTGCAACATCCTCATTTGATGTTTAGCAAATAAATAAAACTGTATAAAGTTGTGTAGCTTGTAGAGATATTTATACACCATCGTCATCCGTTGTGTAATCAAAATCGTTTGTCAGCTCATGATATCATGACAGAGATTTTTTTTTCTTTTTTTTGATGGAAAAGATCATGACAGAGATGATGCCAGGCAAATATGACATTTTTTTTCATCACCATCCTTTGATTCTTCCAAAAAAAAAAAAAAAATAGACTAGCTAGTGTTTCACTTTTTAAACTTTTTAATACCCCTACACTAATCAACCTAAAACTAAACTCTAAACTTAAAAACCAAAAACTGATTAACCAAAAACCTCTCCTCTTCTCTTTCATTCTTCTTCTCTAAACCCTCTCCTCTTCTCTTTCATTCCAAAAACTTAAAATCAACCAAAATTTTGAATTTTGATTTTCTACCCAAAAAAAAATGGTTGATTCTAAACGATCCAGCAGCAAGAGAGATTTAACTGGTAACATGAAAACCTCCAAATCAGAGGGAAAAGGTAAGGGAAAGGTTGGAACGAGTAAACCCAAGAATGCAATCCTTGAAGATGCCGAAAAGAAACCTCTAAAGGCGAAAAGAAGATTGTAAGTGATTTATAAACTCAAACCCATTATTGTTTTGTTGTATATGATTGTTAGATTAGGTTAGAAATCGAAAATTATGATTTTCAGATTTGTTGGCCGGCAAGGTCGATACTTGAACAACATGCCGGCCGTTGGTATTTTGAAAGAGCCGGCATGGTCTCAGGATGAATAACATGCCGACTTTTCATCGAGCCATGGCGCCCGTTGGACAATAACCGGGCGCAAGCAGGGTATAATAACCAACCATGCCGGGTTATATTTGGTCGGCGTGATTTTAGACTTGTACCATGCCGACGTTAGGCATCAGAAACCTTAATTTCCTAAGTTATTAGTCGGCATCTTTCATAGATAGTACCATTGGGCGTTTTATTAGTCGGCAGGGGTAGTTGGTTAACAACTTTCCGGCTTTACCGTAGTAGTGTTTTATTTATCGGGCTTGCTGGGCCTGGGGAAGAAGGTCAACGGTGTTGTGTTGTTTGTTTTCATATATCTTATTTGTGCATTGTTTAGGTTCCCGGAGGAAACAAAAGAAGAACTACCTTGTCTTGTTAACAATTATGAAGAGCTATTTGAATATTTGGACACAATTTATCCCAATTTAGAAGAACCTAAAGATGAAACTGAAGAGAATTGCCCGTTTAGAAAGTTATGTTTGATGGGTAAGGAAAATCCAGAAGAATTTCTAAGGTTTATGAACAGTCCTAGCAATCCCCTCAACTATGAAGAATGCACATCATCGGAGGAGGAAGAAGAGGAGGTTGATCCAAGAACTTTTTTCAGGGCATGTGACTTTTCCGGGAGTGAACCCCTATTACAATGAGGATGGTGACTACATAGGCCCAAAGTGAAGGGGAAGGGAAAAGCAAAAAGCGATCTTAGGTGAAAAAGCTAGTGATGGGGAGGAAGATAACAACAACAAGAAGGATCCATGAAATTCTTAAACTTTATTATGTTTCACTTGGTTTAGAAACTTAGATTGTGGTTTGAACTCTTTCATTATGTTTTGAACTCTTAGATTGTGGTTTGAGACTTGTTAAACTTATTTGAATTTTAGGTTTTAGTTGCTTTAGAAGTTATTATTTTGTTTATGCACTTTTAGACAAAGTATTTGAGGCCGGCATGGTATGAAGTCTATACCTTGCCGACTGAATGTTAGTTGCACCTTTAGGTACAAAGTACAACCCATTGAATGCTCAACGGCTAGAAATTGCAAAATCAAGATATTAGGTATGTTTTTATTATAAAAGCATTCCCAACTTCATCTTCAACCTTGCATAAAGAATGGAAGTTTCACCACCAAATATTTGTAGTCTTTGTACACTAAGTGGTCATTTTGCAAGGGATTGTTCCTTTGAAGGAAGCAAATGCACTATTGAAGGTTGTAAGGGATTCTTATTTCTCATGAAAGTTTGCAATAGGAGGTGTATATCAGTAGTATGCTTCAAAATGCACTTGTTGTGGGTTTTTCTATTGGATAGATGAGCGTGTAGCTCCGTATGAAGATGAAGTTGCTAAAATCAACCTTCTACCATGCACAGATCCATGTTGCGACGGTAAGATGAAGCTAATTACCTCTCCTAAGAAATTGTGTACTAGGAAAAGATACTATATATGTCCCAAATGTGTTAGGGTAAAGTTTTTAACGTTTGTATGCTTTAATTAAGGTTTGTATCCGATGTATAGTCGGCATTGTCTTAAATTAGAAGCTTGTTAGGCTCCCACGTAGTCGGCATTATACTATATTAAAAAGCTTTCCGACGGTTATCTGTCGGCATGGATATTATAATACGCCTTAAGGCTTAATAGAAAATAACATTCATGAACAATTTGTGAGGGGGAGTTCTTAGCTAGGCATGGTTCTGCTAAATAACAATACCGGCGCAATTAAAGCCGGCAACCTCTCAAAACCAGGACCGTGCTTAGGTTTAATAGTAAAAAACATCCGGGAACAATTTTTTAAGGGAGTTCTTAGGCGGCATGGTAAATTTCATAAACATCGCCGGCGTATAAAGCGCCGGCATCTTGGCAAAAGACGGGCCTTGCGCGGCCATATCAGTGACTTTTTCTGTCTTGTCATGCATTGCGGCAGGCCGGGTACCGAAGAAATATATCCGTCTCGAAATACGATATAGCCGGCAGCTTGGCAAAAGCCGGACCTTGCCGGCCATATCAGGCAGACTTTTTCTGTCTTTTGCCATGCATTCGGCCGGTGATCTGAAGAAATATACCGTGCCGACCACAGTAAAGCCCGGCGGGTTTGGTAATAAATATTATGCCGACCAAATGAGAATACACCCAAAAAAACACATCCATTTCATTCATTTGTAGCACTCCAAAGTACATTACACAAAACACGCATGCGATTACAAAAGTACTCCAAAAGTACGAATGTTTTGTCTAGTACTCCATTGTACACTACACAAAAAGCTGCTTTATTCCCTAATCATAATCACTCCTCACTCAAATCTATTGGAGGGAGTTCATTCAAACCTATTGAACCTCCTTTAGTCAAATCTATGGGACATTCCCGAGACTCATCTATAACATTCCAAAGGGCCATGTTGTCCTCATAAATTTTCATCCATTCCTTGCTCTTGTTGTTTGTGAACTTCTCCCACAAACTAAACCTACATAGAGGAGGTAATGGACATTCCTTATTGAGTTGTAGACCAATAAAATGATTTTTATCCACCAAAGCCATGACAATTCTTCTATGCTTGAGTTGCTCCACGCAAACCGCATGTTTCGGTGCAAATGCTATAGATAGTCCCTCACTAAAAAAAAATGTACCACGCAATTCCAAGTATCTGCCAATAGATGGCCACACTCCGGCATTCTCAACCAATGCTCCCATTTGATCGGTGTGTTTCCCTCCGGGCCTTTAACACTAGTTAGCAAACCTTTGAAAGTTGCTTCTTTTTCCTCCATGGAACCTTCTAGAATCATTGAGATATGGAACTCCTTGTCGTGTTCTAGTCGAGCGGCCATCTTCTTTCTAATGTATTGGCATTGGGTGAGATTCTCTTCAACCGCTCCACTTAGGTGTCCCAATTGTTGCGAGATAACGTGAAACCCACAATTTCCATCTTTCGGAACATCGTCGGTACCAATCACGAAATCTTGAATAATTGGAGGGAGTTGAGTACGATACTTTTGCAACACCGGTTGTACTACCTTCTTTGGATGACTTTTTTTCTTCGCCACATCTCCTTGGCTTGCTTGGCTCTCAAGAGGTAGAGTTCCATTTGTATTCAAGTTAGAGACGTTGGTGTAGTTAAATCCTTCTTTGGCCGACCCTTTTCTTTCCAACAAATTCCACGCTTGCTTGACTCTCAAGAGGTAGAGTGCCATTTGTATTCAAGTTAGAGACCGTTGGCGTAGTTGAATCCTTCCTTGGACGACCTCTCTTCTTTTTAGCGGGCTCCTCCTTGTATTGCGCCTCGGTATAAACATGTCAGGATGGATCGCACTTTGTACTCAAATGCTCTTTAATGTTTTCCCTTTTGGATTGATCACTATTTCTACTTAAAAACTCATTGATTTGTTCTCCTTCGGATTGATCTTGATCGCAATTTGTACTCAAAAACTCTTTGATTTGTTCTCTTTCTTCCGCCCTCGTCTTTTTGGTAGTTGGTCTACCATTAGGATCTTGTTTCTCCGGTTCTTCAAGTTCTTCCATAAAAGGGTAAACTATCGGCATCAACTTGTGCTTCATAGTTTGTTTGTCCAACCTATTCAACTTGGGGTATTTTTCGAGGATTATTCTCCCAAGTTCCATGTCAAACTCTTCACCGGGATCTTCTCTTGGAGCCGGTTTGAAAGATAATTGCTTCCAATAGGGATCGATATCATCAAGAGGAATGGGAGTTTTATACCTACCAAGCATATGACGACATGGAAGTCCGATAGCCTTCATTATCCTACACTTACAAGGAGTGCTCGGGTCGTCATACTTTTATACTTTTTAAACAAAGCGAGATGTTTCATCATAAAACGTATTGCCCAATGCGATACGTTGCAATGTATACCAACAAGCATCCAATTATCCTCCTTAAACTCCCTCAACTTCCGGAAGCTACTTTCTTGGAATTGCTTTTTATCTTGTTGATATCATTATTAGTGTATTCATGGATAGCATGTTGCACCGTCACAATCCCATTTTGACTCGTGAAAAGTAGACCTTTTAGTCTCCCATGCGCTTGCTCTACCATACTTGTGGATTCAAGTTTGAAATGTTTATAGTCGTAAGTATAAGCATACACAAACCTCTCTTTGTGTGGACTCAACCATTGTTTCTTGCAATATTCCACTACTTTGGGGTAATTAGTCCCCCAATCATCCTCGAAATCCTTCAAGTTTAACTCATATCTTCCCACACTCATCGACCAAACCACCTTATCCCACGCTTTCATGAATAACCCAAACTTAATCTCACCTTCTTTCCATTCTTCGTCTTCTTTCTCTTTCTCCTTCTCTCGCTCCTCTTTAGTTAGTTTGCTAAGACGTTCGTCTTCCTCTTTTTCACGTTTAATTCCTTTCTTTGATTTCGGTTTTGGATATGACTTCTACAATTCTTTCTAAGATTGCATTGTATATGCCAAGTGCAAAGGAAATTTTGTGCATTGGGAAAGACTATCCTCACGGCGTTCATTATTGCTTGCTCATTGTCGGTGACTATAACCCCGGAGTTTCGTCTTCGTGGTAGAGAAGCTTCAAAGTTTCCAATGCCCAAATATAACTATCATCCTTCTCACGATCCATAAAACACCATGCCACCGTGAACGATTGCTTATCCGAGGTTTGTCCTACAATGTTCAACAAAGGCATGTTGTACCTATTCGTCTTATAAGTACAATCCATGAACAAAACTTGGTAAAAGCAACGCGCCAATTGAATCATATCGGGATGTGCAAGAAAAATACGATCCACCTTCCCCTTCGATGACTCATGGTGTCTCACCGTGTAGTTGTATTTGTGTATTAACCATTGTGATTCTTCCATCACCTTTCTTCCATCCCATTCAATTCTTTTAATAGTTGCCTTGGCCGCATAAATTGTAGACAATGAGGAGAGGTTATGCGGGTCGTCCCTCTTGAACTTACTTAGGAGCTTACTTGGTTTAATTCCCCAACTTGTTCTTACTTGTTCGAACTCGTGCGGTTTCAACTTGGCAACTTGACAATGCCCAACAAGAGTGTCAGGATCTTTATGGCTATGCCAACCAACATCAACTCTACTCATTCTCCACACGTTGTCGGTATCTTTGTTCCTCCCAAAAATAATCTTGAATGGGCATCCACACTTCTTTGACTTCGTCTTGTACACCCTAGTCGTCTTCTTATCATACACATAACCCTTCCTCTTGTGACTTTCCTCAAGCAAACCATAACACTCGCATACCATTTCAAACCGCGTATCTCTTTGTTGGGTGTTTTTCACTAGAACGCACATCTTCTCTTTGGCTTTCTCAACAATCCAATTGACAGCGTCTGTCTTTTTCCTTCCATTCCAAATCATTAGCATAATGTTCGGAAGTATCGGGACCCTAATTTTTCGAGCTTGAGGCTGATCCTCCATAGGTACCAATGCCACAATCTACAAAACATCAAAAGTTTAGTTGATGTGTATTACCACGGTCGGCATGGTCGACATATAAAACAATTTTAGGCTAGAAAAGATAGGAAGGTAATAGAATATAAACATTGCCGACATGAAAACGCTTAGGCAAGGTATGAAAACATTACAATGCCGGCGTACGCATTTTCAAGTAAGGGCTCCTGTGTTTCAAAAAATAAAAGCCGGCAAGGTTCAAATTTTCTACATTGCGGCGTGGTCTTGCTCATGAAAAGTCGGCACGTTATTCAAAAGTAGAACCAAGCCGGCTTTTATGGCGGCATGATCGACAAGCGTCGACCTTGCCGACCACTGTACGTATAGCGAAAAAAAAAACCAAAATCGATACATTGCATGGAAAAATCACAATCTTCACGACGTAGGTTGTCTACCTGATTACTTGCAGCTCCATTCTCTTCTTCTTGGTCATTGGATTCTTCGTTTGGCTCAATACATTCATCACTTCCATACCCGTCATGAGTTTGAGGAAAGTAAAAGTGAGGGTCATGCATGTAATCCATTCGATCATGGTCAGTAGATCATCATACAAGTACTCATATGTAGGAGGAAAGTTAGAAGACTCCCCACTTCAAAATCGGGATTAGAATCACTCATCTCACTCATATCACAAATTTCACAAAAACCCTAACTCCCCCCCCAAAATCTCCTCTACTCCTTCATACTAATTCTCTCTCTAAATGATTTCAAAAACTCAACTTATAACTAAATCAACTAACTAATCTAACTAATTTAACTAATCTAATCATTTTAGTTAAATTAGAGTTAATCATTGTGGGGGCATTTTAGCCATTTACAAAAATATGGGTTAAGGGGTAGCTTCACTTTACTTCATAACGACCCTATTTTGTCTTATTGGGTATACCCCAATTAGTTTTGGTATACCCTAATCTCGCCAGGATAAAAAAACCTAACCTTTTTTTATTTATTTTTTGTACCATCACACTAATTCCACTTGTAAGTTTAATCATATGAACATTCATACCAGTTTTGTTTCATGCTTTTCGCACACAGCACATTGTATATATATATACGTGCACCATAACAAAGTTCTGGTAAGTTTGATGCAGATTACAAAAAAAAAAAAATTATGAAGACCCCAAGATGGGTTAAAATAAGTATTGATATGTTGGCGGAAATTGAAAAATTAGTTCCGAAAACATGATGCATCACCCAAAAAGGAAAACACAAACTGTAACTTGTGTAATTAAGATGATTGATTGTTGTTGTTTTAAACGACAAATTTAAATAAGAAAATTTACACAAGATATCTATCGTTTCTTCCACAAAGCAGATGAAGTCGTAAATTGGAAATACGTTGTTTGTGATGGAGACTAGTAATGAGTATCTTGGCGAAGGTTGTGAAAACTTAGAATTGATATTGAATAGATGTTCTTACAATGTTACTATTGGATATATCTATTACAGTACAGATACATGAGAGTATTTATAATAGAATCTCGAAAAACTTAGTGTCATAGACTTGACCTATTCCTAATACACCAAGCATTACGGGCATACACAGTAAGAGTTTGACAAGTAATACTAAACCCTCTCAAAGTAAGTTGCAAAAGTGAAACTAGCACTAGCTACCAGGGCCGGGCCTGATAGGCAAGCAGGGAAAGCCCCATTTGCAGGCAACAAGAGCCCAGGGGCAACAAAAAGCCCTGTTCTTATGGGGGTTTTCATAACAATAAAAAACAGATCGACTGTATTATATTATGTATACAAACTTGAAGGGCTGACAATTACTTACGTAAGAACCCTAATTTTGGGCATACAAAAAAATTTGGGGGCATATGAGATATTATGGCACCCAATGCAAAATTATAAGGGCTGCCATAATGATGCTTAAGTTACTATAATACCCCTGCCTAGTTTAAATTACATTACTACCCTTCCACTTAATTAAATTTTAATCCTAAAACTATCCCACTAATTAACCCACCCCTAATTAACTAACCACCCACTAATTAACTCACTAACCGTTACTAATTAACCCTTCTCTCACACTCTTCTTCTCATCTTCTTCTCCAAAAACAAAAACAAAATTCTGAAAATTTCTTTGTTCGATTAAGTTCTCGATTAAACAAATTAATGGCACCTTGTGTTAAGCGATGCCCTAGAAATATGGTGTCGTATCCTGGTGTTGCTTCTGTAGCATCTCAATCTAGGGTTTTGGAAAAGATGGTGATGAAGAGGATAGTGGATTGATTGGTGTTGGAGAGCGCGAAATAGAGCCCGATTCTTTAAAATTGCACATAGAAAGGTATTTCCCACAAACCCATTGCTTGGTTTTCGTATTTCGTTGATTTCGACATGTAATCGATGATTCCTCAGGTTTTGGAAGTTCCCAGAGTAGTGTTCGGCTGAAATTTAGCAGTGAACTTTTTTTTACGGACGAAGAACAGTTCGGCTTTATGTTTTGAAAATCGATTGCTTGTAGAACCTTTGTGTTCGAAGCTTATAATATCTTTGTATGATAATGCGCGAGGCATTTGGGCACATTGTTCGACTCATTTTGATAAGTATCGAATGTGCCGAACTTTACTCGTGTATGGCCAATAGTTTCCTATAAACTTGTCCATTTATAGGTGACTTATCACATTGTTTAGTAGAGTCATATTTATTTATTTTGGAAAATTAATTAAGGTGTATCATTTGTTTTAGCACCCATCCAGGGAAAATTCAAAGAGAAGCTTAAAAGGAGAACAATGGAAGTGACTCCTTCTAATTCAAGAACTCCCAAACCTCGAGGTGGTGGCACCAAAAACTTGCATGCGGGGAAAAGACGAAATGACACGGGTGGATGTTTTTCGTAGAACAAGAGGTTGATAATGATGAAAATAAGGTTGTAGTATGAGGTGATGATGAGGATGGTGGTGGAGGGGAGGACGGGATGATGAATATGGTGGTGATCGCGAACCTCTAACTTGATTTTTCTTCTCAAAATTGATGCATGTCGCTTTAGACCTTTGGATGTATTTTTTATGATGTGGAAGATATTATAAATGATAAAATGTGGTGTAAAGAGATGATAAAGATTGAAAGATCTCTTCTTAAGGATTTTCTTATATTGAGCTCTCAAAGTTAGGCTTTAGAATCCTAAGAAACCGTTTCTCCTTGAGATATAAGTCAATTTTTGCCCCATCACAGTGTCAGGTTCGGCTAATACCTTGCCAACCTTTTCCGGCCGAACCTGACAAATGAAATTTACCCCAGGTGGTTGTCAGGTTCGGCTGACTCGATTAGATTACTTTTAAGCCGAACTTATCTCTGTAAACACTTCGAAAATCTTGCTTTGTAGGCTCCAGGTTCGGCTAAATCGTGATGATGAGTTATCAGCCGAACTTATCTCTGTACTCTCAAGTTTTTAGATTTTATTTTGGCCATAACTTCTTCGTCCAATGTCGGAATGGCCTCATTCTTTTTGCGTTGTTTTCGTATTTTCATTCTCTTGAAGATGAAGATAATATATCATTGATTTGAGACGTTGATGTTCTCCATTAGTAGACTTCACTATCGCTTGGGGTTAGGTTCGGCTCATTCGCAATACTATTTGAAAGCCGATCTTTGAAGTTCGGCTCATTAGCACATCCTCGTTAAGCCGAACCATGGAATTTATTTGGTGGGAAAATAATTCTATGACAATTCGGCTTATAAAGAATTCAATCGTACAAACCGAATAATTCTTATTTATCAAGGTTCGGCATACAAATTATCTGCCGAACCTAACTCTGTTGCGCCGAACTACATACAAAAATCAAAACTTTTGGTGAATTCAAGCTACAAAACGGACATTAAACAACGTCTACAACCATACCTATATATTATTAACATTGGGTTCCTCATCCATGTACTCATCTTCGGGATTTGGCTCCAAAAAGTCATCATCTTAAGCTTGAGAAAAAAGTTTAGTTTGAGATTGAGTTTGAGTTTGGGTAAAATCATTTTCATAATCCAACAAATAAGCCATCTCCGGATCTCCATCGTAATTGATATGTTAGCTTTACATGATGAAGATTCACCTTCCTCAGTCGAATTTGTATCACACATCTCTCAATAATCACAAAGAAAAAAAAAATTCCTCCTCTCCTTCTTCTTTGTCTAAAATAAGTCACTAATTATCTTTAAAAAGATAATTATTATCCTAAATTAACACTAAACTAACTACTATCATTAACAACTAATTAATCAGATTAACACTAATTTAACACTAATCTCAGAAGGGTATTTTCGCATTTTTGAAAAGAGGGGGATAAGGGCCACCCTAAATATACTATTAGCACCCTTTTTTGTCTTATTCCATATGCCCCCAAATTAGGGTTCTTACGTAAATAGATCAACTTTAATGGAAACGGATTTATGGTTTCTTTCCTCATTTCGTCTCCTCCTTTTCCTTGGCCCATCCCGTACCACTGATGTTAAGCATTCCATCTAGAGGTGTAAATTGGGCTGTGCAAAAGACGAGCACTGT
Source organism: Papaver armeniacum (assembly GCA_023531295.1). Taxonomy (NCBI): domain Eukaryota; kingdom Viridiplantae; phylum Streptophyta; class Magnoliopsida; order Ranunculales; family Papaveraceae; genus Papaver; species Papaver armeniacum. Next base: position 770,747 of record JAJJWW010004809.1, read on the forward strand.
TGCCAAAGACAAAGACGCTAAAATTTGAGCCCAGCCCTAAAGACGGCACAACACGTTAGTTAAATGGGATGTCTTTGGTTTGACAAATTGGCACGATGATAGCACAAAGACAACACGCGGCACGGATAAGCACGTGGCCATTGACCTGCCCAAAGACGTTAAGAGCACGTCATAACATGTACAAATACACCATATAACAAGGCATAATACATCACATTTTTTGTATATTTCACAAAAGAGTCACTATTCTAGCTAGTTTATAACATTTTATGTTGGCTTATTTATAACAACACATATAATACCTTAATATTTGGAAAATATATTTCATTATCGTTGTTATAATGTCGTCACCTATATTTAACTAAAACATTAATTTACATGACAATAATACAATTTTATATTTGATGGGCTATTTTTTTTTATTGAATAAACTTGTTAATTTTACTTGAAATAATTTCAAATGATATGTTGTCTAATTAAATTCTTGTGATAATGTTTGACTTAATGTATACATTAAGTGATTTCAAATTGTTTATAGCACGTGTGCCAGCACGGCACAACACGACACGTTTATTCGTGTGTTGTGCCTAATCTTGTGCCTAGCTTTGACTAGTAAAGCACAAAGACGGCACAACACGTTTAAATCGTTGGCACAGAAGACAAAGACGACACATGGCACGTGAAGCACGCGACTTCGTGTATGGGTAGCCGGCACGTTTTACACCTCTAATTCCATCCCATATAAATGTACGTTTAACCATCCGTATAGTTCATATTTCAAACTGAAATTTTTATTATCCCAATTATGTCATAATCTTTTTTTTTTTTTCTTTTTGGTTATTTAAAGTAGTTTTTATTTATATATAAGAATTTTCTTACCACTTCAATTATTTTTCATCATCTTTCCTAAACTATATGTATCATTTTTGGTCATTGATTATTTTCATTCTAACTTTTAGTTGTCTTTTTAAATTTTAATGTATTAGCATTCTATTCACAAATCAGAATTACACAATGACCAGTAACTAGGCTATTCGTTCGAAAAATTCGCCGCGGCAGCCTCGCATATTAGTAGCATTCTAATCTTACACAAAAAAAAAATATCCTAGACATCCCTATAAAGCCTAATTTGATTGGGGGCCAAACATTTTAATTGGGGGCCTCCCACTAGAGGACAAAAAAAGTCACACAAACCTAATTTGGGTCACCCTTAGTAAATTTTTTTCTAAATACCTAAACTACCCCTGAATGATTAGTATTAAAACTTAATAATTTGGTTAGTGTGGTTAGATTATGTTAGATTAAAATCAGATTTTAGATTATTTTTTATTTTTTTATTTTTTTTTTTAGTGAGAAGAAGAAGAGGTTTTAGAGGAAAACTTGGGGTTTTTAGAAATGAGTAATTCAAGTAGGGGAAATGATGTTGGAAAAGGTTCAAGTAACAAAGATGATTGTGTTGATTGTAAGATTATCTTAAATTCTCCCATGGATTGGATATATGTCACAACACAGAGAAAGAGTCGTCAATGTATTGACACCAAAAATGACGACTCAAACATGCAACTTTTCCAGGTTATGAAAAATCGTCAGGGTAATATGATATACCCCTGACTCAAACCTCGCAACTTTTCCAAGTTATGAAAATCGTCGGGGTAATATGATATACCCCGACGACTCTTAGCTGGGCCACAAAGAGTCGTTATTTTGTTTTGTCATACCAAGACGACTCACGAAAATTTTTGGGACGAGAGAGGTTGTTTGTTTTTCACCAGGGTCGTTGACCTTTAAAAAAAGGGTCGTCCATGGAGGATCGTCATAGGTTTCTATATTATGTTAACGACTCTAATCTAGGGTAAAAATATGAAAACCCAGGAAATATGGTCGTTATCTTGATCATCATATACCCTAACGATTTTTTATGTTCTCTACATGCATATGAAAAATCGTTAGGGTTTTAAGCGTGTCGAATTGACGACCCTTTTATCTATGCTTGAAATTTTTCGGGTGAATTTTTTTTCTTTTTCTTGGAGTCGTTAATGGAGGAGAAGAGAAGAGTCGAGAGGGTGAGGGTGAGGGAGTGATCTTTTTGTTTAGAACTAGAAATGAATTGGGGCTTAAGATTAAGGGTTAATAGGTTTTTAAGATTTATTTTTAGTGAAGGGTAAAATAGTATTTTCACAATCGGTTTAATACGCCCCTGAAAAATTTGGGGTGTAAATAAAATGTCAAGGCCCCCAATTAAAATGTTTGCCCCCAATCAAATTAGGCTATAAAGGGGCAAGAAAAAGTAAAGTTGGCTTCGGGGCAAAAAAAAAAAATTCAAGAACGGCCCTGCTAGCTACAAAAGTAGTAATCTGGATAGCAGAAATAAGTCAGAATTAGATCTAAAAGTATCATCAATACTAATATAGCAGAGAGTGGAAGCCACAAAGAGATCACGAAGGAGTCCAAAATTTGAAAAAGACTGCTGTCTGAGTCACTCACCCACGCTGACTAGTGAGTCTGGTGACTACACCAAAACCCGACTCATTAAAATACAAATGAATCGTCCCATGCTTCCACCTAAACAGATCACGAAGGAGTTAACTGGGGAAACTGTGGGCTCCATGCCATCCTCTCTGTCCACCGGAAACGGACAGAAACTACGACCTTACTGCTACGTTGACCGAGGATTGGAACCATGGGTTATCCTAGATATACAGAATTGCCTTCTTCCTAAACTGTGGATTCTGAAGATAAAAAAACCTAACTGTTGGCAACCCTCAGTTTCCGGAATGTAAACATGTTGTAAATCCCTTCTCAGATAATATTAGTTGAATATTTATACTTTATTTACTCCGTTAGTTTCAAAATTTTAAATCCGTTTCGATTTTGAAAATATTAAGAGACCATAGTAAAATGCTAATATTAAAAATTACTTGAACCTTTTAAGAGGACTAGAAATAGCCCGTGCCGTAACGGCACGGCATGAGACGAAATAGTTTTTGGTCATAATGATTTAAATAAGTACTACAAACTATAATAATACTTTTTTTTTGACCCATGAGAACTTGTAAGTTTGTGAAAGTCTTAGATATTTTCATTATAAATTCGGTTACACTTGTAATCGATTAAAATAATAATTTTGGAAAAAAAGCCGGGTAATTTTTTTTATTTTGCCCTAAAATAATATTTTTAGTCGATCCCCAAAATTGGTGATCTTTGATACTACTTTTGTGTTCTATTCGAGACCATTATGTTGAATCTTCATCGTTATTTGCAACTATTTCAGGATGAATATATAAACACCACTGCACGTTTTCCATATTCGATATCGCAACACCAAATCGGGGAGTTGAAGCGGAGGTGAATCATGATAATAGAAAAAGGATTTGGTGATAGTGATGGGTCGAGTAATGAAGGTATAGATAACGGATGCCCAATCGTGTGTTATGGAGGAAAAGACAATCAAGATCAAAGAAGATAACAAAATAAGCTTAGTAGATGCAAAGAGGTAAAAGGTAACCATCCAAAAGTCGAGATTTATGAAAAGATTGAGGTTTGGTGTCGGTGTAGCCTTGATAAGGAATGTGATTCCAAGCTAGATAGTTGTCCCGGGAAGAATGTAAGCTTGCTGAGCCTACATGTCTATCTGGAGGTCGATTATAAGCTTTAAAATAACATTTTTTTTTCACTAAAATTAAAATTAGTCCTATGATAAAGTAACATTTCCATTTTCACTAAAATTAAAATTAGGCCCGTGATTGAAGTGAAAGGTTTTGATGATTTATTATTTGGATATAGATTTTCTTTAATTGTTTCAGGAGAAAAAAAAAGTCAAATAAAAATGATTCTTTTAGTATTTTTAACAAAATATTCTTTGTTCTTTCTAGGTTGGTGAAGAACAGTAATCTTTAACACAATGAAATAAAAAATTTACATGTTTTAACCACAAATGTTTTAATGGTATTTGTTCTTTGTAGGTTGATGAAGGTGGGCTAATTCGATTTAATATTAATCAATTTTTGTTGTAAAAATTTGAACAAACAATGTGAATTTTACATTGTTGTAACATTTATTTGTAAGGATTTTTTTTGGCACATTAATTTTTTTAATGAACTAATTATGAGGGTTAGCAATGCATGTATCCATAGTTGATGGAGGTTACAAATCTTATATCTGTCAGATATCTTTATCTGGATGAGACTGGGATGGTCGGATGCAACGTTTGTCTCTCAAAATGTTATCAGAATAGTCCAAGGCTCAAAAACCCCTTATGTTTTGAATTATAGATAATAATAGAAATATTAAGTTAATTGGTGTGATAAATATATACCATAAATATGGTATGCAAAGGATTTTTTTTTTAATAATATCAAAAATACATATGGCCTACCTAATTGGACAACCTAAAAAACAAATTCACCATTTACACCTTTAGACGGAAGGAATCAGTAGAAATGAAAAACAAAATCAGACCATTACTAGTATATGATGAACATTTTACCATTGTATGTTAATATTTTATATGCTCAATTGCAATGAATCGACAAAGTGTACAACACAAAACTAAAATGTGTATAAATGTAAATGATGAAATTTAACAAAAAAAAAAAAAAAAAGCATTCGAATACACAGCAAATTTTGAACAACTAACCATTTGCTTTGAACACATTTCCGTTCACAATGGTGTGCTTGGTTAAGCTCGCAATGAAAAAACATTTACTTTCAAAAATCTGCATCTGCTTCAAGTGAGAGCTACCGGCAATGATAAAAATAAAACACAGGTTAATGACACATGGGGAGAGGATCTTTTGAAAGTCTGCCAAATATTCCCTAAAAAAAAAAGTTCACACGATTACGATTTGTGAAAAGAAAATCTACGGATGGAGGTAAATTGAATATATTCTCCAACTAATTTGGCTTTAAGATTTTCCACCAAATTCATACGAGATTGAAACGTGATCAGCTATTACGTTTCTCTTACCTTTTGGAAAATCATAGATGCTCAGTGCAACTTTATATAGGCTTCTCTCTGTTGGTCAATGGTTTTTCTACATTGTTTTTGACGGGGTAATTAATGAGACTCTAGATTTGGTTTTTGAATGTGAACAATTCGGAATTTTTTGTGAGTCTTATATAGGCTAAACCTGGGTATCATGAAAGCATCCTTTATTTTTTGGAGAAAATTCTGGAGCAAAAATCATGGGAATCTGTAACGGACAATGGTAACTAAATTGTCCTCCGCAATCTGCAACGGACAATGATGATACCCTCTCCTAAAATGAATAGCAAACTAAAAGTAAAAATCATTATATTACGGATGCATTATTAACATAAAAAAGATGATATTTACGGATCCATTATTAAGATAAAGTAAAAAATAAATTTGTTACCATTTTTGTAAAAACCGTAACCGTTCTTTTAAATGCCCAAATCGTATATTTAATTATAAATTTGTTACCATTTTGGGATTCATTGACTGTACAGTTTACATTTTTCATTAAAGATGGGCATGCGCATGGAGGTACGTTTTAAAAGGATGTTTTATGTCGTCATCAATTGTTACTAAAAAAATATTCTTGTTACCATTTTTGAAAAGGAGTAAGCAAAACATATTTATTTTACATTTTTAAAAATTTCATTAAGTGCATAAATGGTATCTGACCGGGCCCTTTATGTGTCCAAACTATAGAGAGCCGTCGATGTGAATAAACACCTTGTCCCTAAATCATATCCTAAAACCACAAATCCAGCTGATCTCGGACCGTCCTTTATATGTCCCAACTGTGGAGAGCCGTTACCAAAAAATATTCTTGTTACCATTTTTGAAAAGGAGTAACCAAAACATATTTGTTTACATTTTTAAAAATTTCATTAAGTGCATAAATGGTATCTGGACCGTCCTTTATGTGTCCAAACTATAGAGAGCCGTCGATGTAGATAAACACCTTGTCCCTAAATCTTATATCCCAAACCACAATAATGTTAATTTGTAACCGTTAAATAATGTTAATTTGTAACCGTTAAATAATGTTAATTTGTAACCGTTATGCTTTAAATAATGGCGATATACCATTTGGAGCGTACTTTATGTGAGGAAACTATAGATGTCCATCCATATGTAAAAACACATAGTAGTTGTTTGATCGTGGCCGTCCTTTATGTACCTAAATTATACATCTAAATCAACATACTAATGATTTGATCATGACCGCTCTTTTTATGTCCAAACTATAGATGGCCGTCAAACGAGAAAAACACCATTGTCCCTTATAATATA